>OU015764.1:3523450-3557093 GCA_907173295.1 Fagus sylvatica | reverse complement strand
TGTAGGGTTTTAATCTTGCACAAAAAGGCAAGTTCAAAAGCTTCTACCGTTCGCAAGACTCGAGAGTCTCACGCCCTAGAGAAGTTAATACTCCAATAATTAATTTACCTAATTAATAATCAATTAAAACTACTGAAGTCTTTATATTGAAAATAATGCATCCACCATTCTTCTTGTAACAACTTTCATAGAAAAGATTTACTTTATCAAAGATGCCATGGAAAATTTGAAAAAACAAAAAACAAAAATCAAATTGTCCATTATTGGATAAACAGCAGAGGTTGGAACTTGCAAGGGAACATAATTCTTGCATTTAAAAATAACTTGAATGGCCTATTCTGTAAGCTTTGGCTAATTAGAGATGAATACTAGATGGCATAATTCAAGATGAAGATTCAGTATATTTATTGTTATATAGTGATGTAAGGATATGAGATTGTCTGTTTGCAAGAATGTGAAGCATACATACCCAAAATAGAGGGCTCATTTGTTGGCATTTTCAGAATTTTATCTTCTTACACTAGTTGTTAATTCAATTGCTTCCCCATAAAAAAACATATGTTAATTAAATTCCTTAATTTCCTTTATCTGTGTGCAATTTGCAGCCAGAGTTGTGATTATTATGCTAGCTATCTACTATATATGCTTAGTTGAACAAAATTTGTCATTCATAAAGAAGAATAAATAAATAAATTATTTAACTTAAGGAATTGAATAGACTTTGCAACGGCAATTGAAATTAAACCCGGGGTCCACATCTAATGAAAGGTTTTATTTGAACATGCAAACAATTACAAACAATATATGCATACTCAAGAACATAGGATACTTGAACATCTCAAATATTTTCAAACATTATTTGACAAACTCAAACCTTTCTTCTTCTTTTTTGGGTGCTAGGCAAGAGGGATTTACTCTGGCATACTAACCATTTCATTCTCTGAAGAGCGAGTACGAGTAGGCAAAGCTGATGGAGCCTCCATGCGGACATACCAAGTTGAAACATAAACATAAAAGTAGAGGAACACAGAACATAGTATGGCTAAAGTTAGAAAATACTTATCCAGACGACTCTCGTTTATGGTATCCTTGAACCAACTTGTTATTAGTAAAATAAAAGGTATGCTGAAGAAATTTCCAAAACCTAATATGCAACCCGTGAACACTTCCCCATAATCCTTCATTGATATAGTCTTGACGTGGCTATCGAAGAATTCCTGAAGCCCCTGATCGGCAAATCCCTCCATTAGTCCTAACAAAAGAAATTGCGGAAGTAACCAGAGGATACTCATGGAGATAGTCGCATATGGTTCCGTAGGAGGAAGTCTCTTAATTTCTTTCAATCTGTGGACCTCCACCTGCCAAGCTGCGACGCAACATAATATTGAACAAACCATCCCAACACCGATTCTCACCAGTGTGACATTTTGTCTTCCTCTGCTCGACGACAACAATAATGTGCTTATGTACTTTAGAAAGGACTTGAGTACAAAGAAAGCACCGATCTGAACCTCGATTTTGTCAGTAATTTTTGCATTCAAGTTGCTACTTTGTAAAATAAATATAGTATATGCCATAGGCCCGACCATACTATATGCGAAAAAGGTTGTCCACAAAGGTATCAATGTCAAAAGGCGCTTTACGTCCGACACTTGTTCAACTAGGCAACGATTCCTAAGATTCTCTTGTTCTCCAATTACAGCAGCTTTGTCTAACCACCTGTTTCAATATAATTAAGGATGAGACGCGTGTATGTTTGTGTGTGTGTGTGTGTGTGAGAGAGAGAGAGAGAGAGAGAGAGCACCTACGTGAAAAGTGGAACTTTTGGCAACGAAAGTATTTCACCACGGTCCCTGTCGTACAGTGACTGTCCTTGGTGTATCTGTATTTTGCCAAGAAAATTCACTTTCTGTACCTGGGTACCTTAGATGCCATTTGGATACAGCTGCCTTGAAGACTCTAAAAATGATACTAGGGGCGCTCCGCCCGGCCCCGGGTTTATGGCGGTAGTAAGACTTGAAGCCACAGGAGAACAACAAAAGACTTGCTCCTATCATTAGGGCGGAAATCATGAAAGTTTTTTTCCATGGAACATAAAAAAGCCAAAAGAAAGAAAGGGCGGATCCAGAAGCCCAGGCAATATACCACCAAACCTTTGCACGATCCTCTCTTTGGTCCTCATCCATGTTGGGAGATTCTAACTGATCAGCAAGAAATCGTACTAGAAGTGAAAGTACACCAGATTTGCTGATATTCACAATCATTGCTAGAACATAGAAATATCTATATCCACCATTCGAGTCTGCTAAAAACCAAAACAGAACCAATCCCTGTAACAAGAAACGCAAAATGATGTTTGGACTTTCATGAAACCTCTTAAACTGTCGTAAATGTTTTCCAATCATTGAGGTCGAAAGGAACCAATTGCAAAATTTGGTCAAATATTCAAATTGGTCCATCAAATATAGATGATATCATATAATTTTGTCCATTAACCTTTAAAATCACGTCAATTGCATTCTTGAGTACTCAAACTTTTTTTTTTGGGTAGGGGGGAGAAATGAGTACTCAACCAGGAAATTAAGGATGAAATTGACTTGATTTTGAGAGACCAAATTGATTTTTGTCCAATATATAGAAGACCAAATAAAATAAAAAGTTTGGATATAAACTAATAGTTGGGGGGCTAAATAGAATTTCCATATAATTTGGGTATAAAACTATAAAACAACCAAAATTCAAGAACTTTTTTGCTCTATTTATATGGCAATTAATTTTGACACGGAAATTCTAAAAGAGCACCGTTTTAAATTCTTCTACTATTCGTGATAACATTACTAGTTGGATTAGGATTATCTAAAGTTTTTAGGATAATTCAATCATGTATCTTTTAAAATCGCTTATCGATCTATTTTGAAATGAATTGATTGGATTGTGTCATATCAACAATAATTTAAATAGATACCAAAACAATGAAAGTCAACATTTAGTGAAATGTTAATGAAGTGGTAAAATCTAACCCACCCATTTCAAGACGAATAGATAGGATGTTGATGAATAACTTCATGGTAGAATTATCCTAAGAAATATAAAGAATCTTATCCCTACTAATATATATATGTCATCGATCTATTTTCCAAAATTGATTCGGTTATACACTTTGAAATTGGTAACAACCTTTATGTCTATTTTTTTAAGGGACTTTATTATGCCTTTTCCATTTTCGAATCATCCATTGGTTACACACTAGCTAGGTTAATCTTAGACTAGCCTAAGATTAGTTTGTTTGTCATACAAGTACATGAGTTTACAATAACTTTGGATCTCATGGGTCATAATATCTCTAACAATCTTAATTACTGTTTTTTTTTTTTTTTTTGGAATAAAAAAATCTTAGCTACTTAATAACTATTTTTATTAATTTGAATTAAAAAAAACTATTTTTTATTAATTTTATTTGGAAAATCTTATGTTAATTACACCGTTTGTCTTTATTATATATAAATATAAAATTGTGGTCATATAGATATGATTATGATTTTTTCTTTCCTTTATTTTATGCGATTTCATTTTATGCCACCTACTTTTGAAAAACTCAAACATTTTTAATTTTCTCAACAAATGGCCTCTAAAATATAGTAATACAAGCCTAACGTTTTTAAACATTGTCTATTCAAGTTTTCATTTTCATGTACATACCACTAATGCCATTTTATTGTCTTACTATTTACAATTTACTATCTATGTAATCTTGTGAAAATGCGTTAAAATGTTGTCGCCTTAGCTTTATTGTTCAAAATATAGGCTAATTTTACAATATCCATGTGGGTATAGTAACTCTAATAGATAAAATCTCACATTGATGGTACCTACCTCACATATGATGGTACCTACCATTAACATTATTGGTACTTGGTATCCTAAATTTTTATTTATTATTTAAATTTAATATATATAAAAAACAGATAGTACCAACATCACATTAAATAGTACTAACATTACATATGATGGTACTTATATCACATTTGATGGTACCAATTGAGTGGATACCATACAAAAAAAAAAAGGTGTGTATTAATTATAGAATGACCCTATATTATAGAAGAATAAGAACCACGTGAACTTACCATAATATATATCAAAGAGGAGATGACAATCATTCCGAAACGACCGATATAGTTATCAGCAATATGAGCAAAAATAACTGCTGTTATGCTCGATATGCCATTCAGGACATTTACAATTGTTGCAACTTTTGGTAAAGGCTCTTTCTTGTGCGGCCAGTTCTGAATGAGGAAATCAATTAAGATGTACGCCACTCCACTTTGGACCATGCTATTACTTAAAATTAAACCTGAAGTTCGTTGAAGAAACGATCAGAATGGTAATAAAGTTTTGTTTGTCGGTGAAAATTTTACTTTGTTTTCAGAAATTATTACCAAACATGAATAGCGCAGCCCATGAGAAGAAGATATAATAGCGATACCATTCCCTAACTTTGCCGTTGATGTTTTGAGAAGCATTTACCGAACATTATCATTATGGGTGGGAATCAGGTCCGATATTTTTCACCACAAAAGAAGTGGCCGGAGTTCTTAGAAAAGCCAATAACACTTTTGGTTAGTCAAACTAACTAACTAAGCGTTAGCACGTTCCCCCTGAAAAAAATTATCAAAAATTAATGAGACAGCCTTTGATGAGAAAAAAAATGTAATAATGATAACATTATTCCTTGCCTTTACCGTAGATCTTTGAGAATCATTCACCATCATTTCCATGGATGATTTTTCTACGCGGCAAACAACAATATAGTAAGATAGAACTGTCACTAGTGTTATAAGAGAGGTTATTGTAATTTTCCATATGTTTTATATATATTTAATGTGAATTTTATTTTATTTTTAATTGGATTTTTAAGTAAATCTATCTTTGCTTCGTAATAAAATGACTATTATTAATAGAGATAAAATTGGGCATTTGATAAAAAAATAAAAATAAAAAAATAAAATAAAAAAATGAAAAAACAGAAATGAATAAGAAAAATTAAAAAAAAAGAAAAAAAAGAAAAAAGAAAAAAGAAAGAGAATTTGAAAATAGACAAAAATACATTTTGGGTCCTTATATTTTGGGGATATTTTCATTTTGGTCCCTATCTTTTATAATCTTTCATTTATTCACAAATGAATAAGAAATTCATAAAAAAGAATTAGAAAATAGGCAAGAATACACTTTGGGTCCTTATATTTTGGGGGTAATTTCATTTTGGTGCCCATATTTTATAATCTTTTATTTTAGTCTTTGATTTTTAGATACATGTTCATTTAAGTCCTTACCTTCCCTATTTTCCTTATATATATATTTTTTTAATATTCTCATCAAATATAACATATATCTCCAAAAAACCAAGGATTAAAATGAAAGATTATAAAACATAGAGACTAAAATGAAAGTAACCCTAAAATATAAGGACTAAAAATGTATTTTTATCTCAAAAATATAACAAAAAGATACAATGAAAATAATTAATAATATTAATTTTGAAACATGTAATATGATAATGCTTGATAAAGAACACACACAAAATTAGAAGAAAATGAAAGCATTAATGATACGTTTTATTATATTCTTACAAATATTTATAATCCAGGTAAATGGAAAAATATTGATACAAAGTTAACTAATTAAGAGATGTTAGTAAACTCTAAATATAAAAACTTAATTATAATTTTGTATCTCAAAAAGTGAGAAGAATGGATTTTAAATAAAATTTTGTAATATATAAAAATAAATAAATATTATTTATTTAATATTAAAAAAAAAAAAAAAATCCTCATTTTAAGTTGTTGCCTTAATTAAGTACAAGTGATTCCATCAATGATACGCCTATGCCTAAGCACATGCAGTATCTCAAGAAAGCAAGTATGAAAGGACAAAGGTAGCAAAGTCCCACAAGCCCGGATGTCAGTATTTTGAAAATAGGGTTAAGTTGACTCGCACTCGTGTGTCATTGGGTGAAATGAACACCATTCATCCGCCATTTAAGAGCATGCCTAGGTAGCCCCAAGCATAGGGCTCGGCCTCCATACAGCCAGCCAAGTGATTCCATCATCGACACATTCGACACGCCCATGCCTAGGCACCGGTAGTATCTCAAAGAAACCTAGAGATCTTGAGTATAACTATTTTATGATAATAAATTTTTTACACCAACAATAACTTGTAACTTTAATGGCAATTATCAAAAGTGGCGAGACTAGATTGCAGATGGACGAGGTAGAGAATCAAAATATGAAAGACTATATAGTAATTTTTTTTGCTTCTTCTTTCTTTATCTGAATAACTATATAGTAAAGTTGAAGAAACTAAAAACTCCTATCATTCAAACCAAATATATACCTTCCAACAACAGCTAGATCACCATTGATGGTCCTAGGTTCTGCTTTCTGTGGATCTGTAGCTCGAATAAGCTTTCAACCATACTTTATTACTCCCTCTCCTTCCCAGACATGTGGATGTGTCAGAAGAATTGAGTTTTTTTTGGAGAAACAAAGAAGAATTGAGTTTAGCTAGCTCATAATTAAGTACTTGTAAATACATAAGATAAGAGTTATATACTTCTAATCAAAAGCCAGGCCTTGTGGCCTGGTGGTCATTTCTGGCGTCTTCCAAGGAAGACGTCCAGGTTCAACAGGGACAGAGCTAAGGAAGTCACACAGGTCATTAAAAAAAAAAAATCATATTTTAATGTTCAAACCAAAATAGAATTTCTGTAATCTGGAATACAACAATTTTGTCTTCGATTAGATGAGATAAATAATTAAATATCCATTTTCCAGTCCACAACCCAAAAACAATGACTCGGAGTTATTTTCTTTGTATGTTTTTCCTCCTACTTTTATTGTAAGTCAAACTTTTGATGGATGTTGGGACTGTTACCTGCCCCGTTTTGTAATATTTGAATCTTTCAAAGGAATTTCCTTTTCACCCAGAAAAACAAAAACAAAAAATTGGTAGAGGCCTACCCTGGAAGTGTTCCAAAGAAATAAAAAAAAAAAAAAAAAAAAACACCCTCAAATGGGAGGAATGGGTAAGGACCGAGGACCGAGCCACGTTATGACCCAAGGGGGCTAAGGTATAAGGAATGGATAAAATTGAAACAAATTCGTGATTGGCCTACTAATTACTAAAGTTAAAATTGAGGCCATTAAAAATTTATTTTATGCATGTCAGTCATACTACTAAAATTGTTTGTTTTAAAATAATTATTATATTTATGAAATAGTGGTAATTTTGGGTAATTCTGAAACGGTATGGTATGCCAGTATTAATTGATATCGAAATATTTCGTTTCACCGACCAAATCGAAACGTCCTCCAACACATTATTGACAACCTTGATTTGTTGTGTTAGTTGGGGATATTTGACAGATGGACTATTTTCATTGCTTCTCTCCATGATTAATAGTTGAATAAAAAATTAATTAATTAAATTATGTGGTAATCCTAAGGGTTAACTCAATGGTAACCGGTCTTGGGTGTGCTAAGGGTTAACTCAATTGGTCCATGGTCACTGGTGAATTCGAGTCCCTTCAATGATCGAGTCCCCCTTCAATGACCAATTACCCAAGGCAAAGCCTTATGCCTATCGTGATACATGTGCTAGTAAGATGTTGCGTGTCCCCTAAGATTAGTAGAGGTGCACTATATAAAAAAAAAAATAAAAAAATTGAGGTACACGTATCTATGGAACGCTGGTCTGAACACCCAAGGTTATAAAAAAATAAATAAATTATGTGGTAGTAGTACATAGTGGCTAGTGCATTTAATTATTCATAAATTCATAACTTAATTTAATTCAATAGCTAAAGTAATTCATAATGAGACCATTAGTACGGATTCAATTTTAGATGATTTCAATAATTTAAAAACAAGTCGAATTTCATTTTCTTATAATTGTATTGTAATGTATTAATAAATAGTTTGTTTGTGTCGGTTGTTGATATTTTATTAATACAAAATATATGCTATTTTGATTTTGCACCAGGAAAGGAAAAAAAAAATTGGTTCATACATCGGCCCCCTCTCAATCAAAATCTTGGCTACGTCCCTAGGAGGTGTCCTAGGAATGGGTCAGAGGTAAAGAGAGGAAATGTAGAAAATACCAGCATCAATAAATAAATATGTTCTACCCAATGTAACGTGTTCTAATTCTATACTCCACTAGCCACTAGCATCCATACCTGATGTTTTGGTTGTCTAAATCCGTCCTAATTTTGATTCCTCACTTTTTATTAAATATTAAAAAAAAAACATTAAAGTCCAATTTTTATTTTTTTTAATGCAAAATCAATGTTACATTATATTTTTAGCTTGAATTATTACGTAAAAATAAATCAAATAAAGTAAAATATAACTCGGGTTACGGTGCTTTATAATTAGCATGATCCGACTCAAAGAAAATTACTTCTCTCATGGTTAAGGCACACCGATCATAGCAACTTTTCCCTTGCCTCTCTCTTTTCCTTGTTCGGGGCTGCATGACCCAACCTCACCTCCGTGTAAGGGGAATCGTGATAGAAGGTGGTCATATCTTGGTTGCATGACCCTCTTCGTTCCTTTTCTTTCTCTTTTCATTCTTCTTTTGGCGCCCAGATTGGCCTCCCTCGAGCTGCTTCCACCACCCATGTTATCCTTCTTTTTGGTTTTTCATCTTCCTTCTCTTTCCTCTAATATGGTCCCATGCAGGTGGGCCTCGCCGGATTCCTTGGGTGGCTTGAGACTACCGCGATTTCCCTTTCTTTTGATTGCAAGACTTGTGATTTCTAGTTGGCAACGAGATTTTCTATGGTCGTGGATGCTCAGTAGGTAGCAGGTTTGAGAGCTCCTCCAATTTTGAGCTTTTCTCATCTACCCTCTAGGTGACTTAGGGGTATATCTATCAAAGCTCTTTTTTTTAAGAGCCCCAATACTCGAACCGCATGGCATCTTTTGCCATGGACAATCCGATTCAACTTCCCAATTGGTTTCTCGAATGGGATCAAGGCTTCCAACCTCTCTGTCGTTCCAGACATCTCCAATTGTGGTTGCTCTTGCTATCTATCAGATTGTTGACAAGTTCTATGTTTTTTTGTTGTTTTTCTCTATGTTGTTTTTTTTCTTTTTTTCTCAGGTTTTTGGCCTTTTTGTTTTTTTGGCTTGAGACTACCGCGATTTCCCTTTCTTTTGATTGCAAGACTTGTGATTTCTAGTTGGCAACGAGATTTTCTATGGTCGTGGATGCTCAGTAGGTAGCAGGTTTGAGAGCTCCTCCAATTTTGAGCTTTCTCATCTACCCTCTAGGTGACTTAGGGGTATATTATATTAAAGCTCTTTTTTTCATAAGAGCCCCATTTATTGTATTGCATGGCATCTTTTGCCATGGACAATCCGATTCAACTTCCCAATTGGTTTGTTCGAATAGGGATCAAGGCTCCAACCTCTCTGTCGTTCCAGACATCTCCAATTGTGGTTGCTCTTGCTATCTATCAGATATGTTATTTTTCTATGTTTTTTTGTTGTATTTATGTTGTTTTTTTTCTTTTTCTTCTTGTTTTTTTTTTTTTTTTTCCCTTGTTATTGTAGAGTTTTATTTATTTATTTGATTTGTTATTTATTGTATTGTCGTCCTTGTTATGAAATTTTGGGCAATTTGTATGTTACCTTCTAACTCGACTGTTCTTTTCACGTTCTTCATGGTTTGAGATTGAGTATGAAATTTTCAATTTGTTGTTTTGATTTTCAATGAAATCATTTTTATTCAGCTCTTCAAAATAAAAAATGTGAGTATAAATGTTTTCGTTGTTTTGATTTTCAATGAAATCATTTTTATTCATCGCACATTCGCACGTATAGTCCTGTGATGTGTCACATGGATCGCATTTCCAACGTAATATTTGTGAGTGGACATTTCCCTGTTGACATTTAAGGATCCCTGTATGACAGGATCATGATGATGACACTTTTTTTTTTTTTGCTAAATGATCATATGATGACACTAGTGACTAACACTAGTGACTAATAGATGACCATATATTATAGCCCTATGGACGGGAACAAATGACAAGGGTGACTAACAGATGGCCATATATTATAACCCCATGTAGATGGCTAGATGACACTAGTGACTAACAGGTGGCCATATATTATAATCCTTCTGGATAGAGCGTCAAGGCCAGACTCGTTGGATTGCGTCAATGTACACATTTTAATCATATAACTAAAAAACTTGCAAAAAAAAAAAATCTTAAATTCAAGAACTTATTACACCCTATTTTTATTTATTTTTTATTCTTGTCTGATACGTCAATTCAATTTTTATTTTAATTTTTTTTCCCTATAAGCTTCATTGGCAAGCTTAATTGAGTAATTATTTCAAAATCAAATATACTATTCTTGTTTGAATACTTACCTCATTTATTTTATTATTGTTATTGTTATTATTATTGTATAGCATTAACATATTATGCCAATTATATATTAATGAGGCATATTACGTTATGTGCCAACCACTTTAACCAAAGTCAGTATTTGTATGATAAAATTATTTGAATAATCACCTATTCTTTATAGCATTATTATGTATAATTTTAACAATACTGTTTCTTAATCCCATGTGAGACCAATGATTTTTGTGCAGAACCTGAAAAGAGCCATTAGCAAGTGTGGATGCACAAAATTTCTGCACCGATGGGCCACGTATTAATCCACGGACGGGCTAAATACGGGCTGAGTTTGTGTGTGGGGGATGTTGAGACCAAGACTCTGCTCCAAGTGTGGTAGACCACTCAGAGGCTAATGGTGCATTTCCCTCTTGCGTTTTTTAGTCCACCGGGCTGCAATACTCACATAGGTGGCTGCGGTGGATCAACGAAGCTAATGCCGCAGATCAAAATAAACTTGATAATTTTGAACTTTACCTCTACCAGAGCATTCAGTAGTTACAACACAAGGAGAGTAATACATGGGAGAATACATTACACATTTGCACATTCAGTGGTGGAAAATACAGTAAGTATGATAAATATAACAAGCAATGGAAATCAAAGTCCTGTGCCGTGGATCAAGAGGCCGTGGATCAAGAGGCATAGTGCACTTAACCTTTTCTGTAGCTTGCAAGAAAAGGAGAGTAGATCAAAGAAACACAAAAATCATGGAACTTGAGGGATTTGGGAGTAGGAAGAGAACCATTTACTTTGCAAAACGTACATGAGCCAGTACTGTGTGTTTAGTTGAGTGTTTGTTGGGAATTTTCTGTTGTGGCAGACTAAAAGTGTTTTTAGTCTACCGTGGACCGCTGTTGGCTTGGTATTTTCTGGAGCTTTTGAAGTAAGCTCTAATGGAGAATTTTCAGTCTAAGGATTCTGACCAGCCAAAAGCCAACCCCTCTTCCTTCTTCTCACCCCTATTTATAATGGTGTGCATATCTAACGGTTTTTCTTGTTATCCTCGTCATCATGAGAATCTTTGTTTAACCAAGAGATAGGAGGGCTGAGATTTGACAAGGTTTTATGTTTTGGGCTGAGCTGATGGTTTTCATCCGCCGCAGATCTGATTTGATCTGCGGTGAACGGCGGGTTTCAGGCCATTAATGAGGGAGGAAGTGACGAGCATTTAATGCTCGGTAATGGCCTGAAATATTTAAGGTGATTTGACTCAAGCACGTTTTGCATTAATTAGATTTGAACTTACCGTTTTTGGCATTTCTCCCCAGCAGATCAATGCCATTTTTGTTACGGCAGATCAATCAAAATTGAAGTAAATTGGTTCCCCTACCTCCAAACCTTGCTTCCTAAGTTCCATGATGCGGAGGAGCTAGGACCACCGGAGTGCTGGGCTGTGGTGGTCGTTGTCCCCGAGTGGTGGTGGCCATGGCAGATTTCTTAAGTCTCTTTTGGGCTTGATTATCATTTTTGGTTCCAGCTGGTGCTGCCGTGGACTGGTTTGTGCTGAGGTCCACCGTGACCAATGGATAAAGAAAATACCCAGTTGGCTTCTCATCATTACCAGCTTCAGATGGTACTGATTTGGGCGGTCATGGTAGATTTCTTGGTCTTTTCAGCCTTGCCTCATCCTCTTCGTCACTTCCTTCGTCATTGGTCGCAGCTGGTGCCGCCGCAGATCGTTTTTTGGTGACTGAGTTTGCTGTGAACCACTGGACAACTCGCCGTGGACCACTGGGTGGTGTGGAGGACCAGCTCTCTTCCACATTTTATGGGCTTTGGCTGATGCTGCGGTGGATCGTTTTCTTCTGGTCATTTACCATGTCTGATGGTTAATGGAGAAGACCACTCTCATTGCAATGATCAAGCTTTGGAAATGTGATCCTTCCTTGGGAAGGTCTCCCTTCAGCGCCTTGAGCACCGTGCCAAGAGGGGAGGGAAAAATGATGTTGAATGCCATTTTCCCTCTCATTTTTCAAATTACTTCAGGATCCCCTTGTGCGGTGGACTGAAATTTGGTGAACAGGTGGGCTGGGCCTTGTTCTCTCCTTTTGGGCTTTGGGCTCGGTGGATGGCTTTTGGGCCATTTTCTCCTGTTTGGTCTACCGTGGACCACCAGTGTTGTTGGGCTTTGGGCCTCTGGTGGACCACTGGTGTGTTGGATTTGGTCCGTGGTGGACTGAAAAAATAGGCCTCTACAGCAAGCTTTCTGTTGTGGCTTAAATGATCAGCTTCTTAATTAAATTAGCAGCTACAAGCTACCAAAAAGAAAAGGAAATGAAAGTCAAAGTGGCTGTTTGGTACACGGTTTTTGAATCGTGATTCAGTGATTCAAATCCATAATCACTGGGTCTCACTAAAAAAAAGATGTTTGGTACACAGTTTTTGAGTGAGGATTTAAATCCCAACTTGAATTTTATGTGGGTCCCATGCCAAATTTGAGAACACCATTTGACTTGTTTTTGAATCCAAGCCGGATTCAAATCCGGACTGAACTCATGTGGGTCCCAGTTTATTACCGTTACTGGGCCCATGTTTCTTCTTTTCTCCCCATTTTCTCTCTCTCTCCTCCAGATGCTCCTCTGCTTCTCTCTCTCTTTCTCGGCCCTTACAGAGCCCGTACACCGCTCCCTTCTTCTCCCATTATAGAGCCCCATATTCCCTCTCTTCATTACTCTCGGCCAAACCCCCACACTGCTTCTCATTACTCTCGGCCAAACCCCCGACACCGCTCCTCATTACTTCACCTTCCCACCTTTCTTTTCAATTAATTTCTGCAACAACCAACTCTATTATTAGAATGGGTTCTTCGAAAGAAATCCCGGCGAGCTAAGGCGGAGATGATCTTGGATCTCATCAAATCCGAGAAGGTGAGGCCGAGGTCGACCTCGCACAATGTGTTTTAGAGGAAAAAAAAAACAGATGAGGAGTCGCACACTTACTTGAGCGGTGCGGAAGATTGGGGAATGGGTCGAGTAAACTCCCCCGGGGCCGGAAAAATAATAGACGAAGCTTTACTTAGATAGGGCTTTGATTTGATTGGTATTGATTTTATCTTAGTGATTGGAAAGGAGGGCGGCGACAATGGGTCTGCTAGTGGCGGCGACAGTCAACTGTGCCGATAACACTGGAGCAAAGAATCTTTACATCATCTCCGTGAAGGGAATCAAGGGTAGTCTCAACAGGTTGCCATCTGCTTGTGTTGGTGACATGGTGATGGCCACTGTCAAGAAAGGAAAGCCTGATCTTAGGAAGAAGGTGCTGCCTGCTGTCATTGTGAGGCAGCGCAAGCCATGGCGCTGAAAGGATGGGGTCTACATGTATTTTGAAGATAATGCTGGGGTAATTGTGAATCCAAAGGGAGAAATGAAAGGGAGGGCGCCTGGGTATGTTATAGAAAAGGAAGGCAGATGTAGTACTTTGAATGGCGAAGAGAGGCGGCTTGGCAGGGAAGGAATGGGATAGAGAGAGACGGTGAGAAAGAGAAGAAAAGGGGGAAAAAAGAGAGAAAGAAGGATAAGATGAGATTTGTGGAGAGAGAAAAAAAAAAAGAAGATAAGAAGATAAAAAAATATTTATTTATTTTGTATTTTTATTATTTAAAAAATTAATTAATAATTTAATGATAAAAATTAAGTCTAAAAACCAAAACTATGTACCAAACACAATTTTTTTTTTTTTTTTTTTTAAATTGTGATTTCAGTTGTGAAACCAAAATTATGTACTAAATAGAATTTTTTTTACAATCTTGAATTCAAATCAGGATTAAAGTTCCAACTTCAATAAAGTAAAAAGTCATGAAACCAAAACAGAAAACGAAAACATGTACCAAACAGGCCCAAAATATCTGAAGTTAGAGATTCCTTTCAATAAATAAATGTTATACCGAAATTTATTCCTCGTATGTTTGTTAATCTCTGTGTGTGTTGAATTAATAGATCCTACTGAAAGCCTCCGTTGAATTTGTACTCTAGAAAGAACTTACGAATTCTTTTTCACTTGTATGTGTCTGATGAAGATCTGAATAGCAAGTTCTTGATGAAGGTTTTTTTTTTTTTTTTTTTTTTTTTTTTTTTTTTATGGAACTTGAAAGGTTTCATAATAATGTGAATACTCTATTATTTGTATACGTTGGTATGGATGGTGAAGAGATAAAAGAGATATTTTATTTTTTATTTAGTTTTATCTCTATTTGGTTAAAGGATGAGATGTGGGTGATAAAGAGATAAATAAGATTTTTTTTTTTTTTTTTTTATCTCTTTTGGTTAGATGAATAGGGAGAAATGAGGTTAAAATTGTCAATGTATATAAAATATAATTTTCCTCATAAATAGAATGTAGATAGTCACCTGTTTATTAAAGGAAATTCATATTCTTCCAAAAGAGGTAATATAGATTCCTTAGATATCTGGATTCTCTTGAATAATTTAGAATGTTATGAATTTTGATAACATTCCGGAATCTTAAAAGATTATTCCGTACCACACGCTCCCTTAGGGTTAGGTTATTGGATTTTTATTTTAAATGCATTGGACGGGCGGGTCGGGTGGGTCCCCGACCAAAAACATAAAACCAACGGGCCGACAACTATCATTTTTTTCTCTCTCCCTCTTTCTTCTCCATCGCCTCTCCCCCTCCCTCATGGCCTCACGGCACACCGTCGATCTCTCTTCTCCATCGCCTCCGGCCCTCACTCCCTCACGGCCTCATGAGTCACGGCACACTCCGTCCCTCACCAACCCTCAATCTCTCCTCGGCCAAGGTTGAGAGGGGATTGGAGTGGGAAACCCGTGGTGAGTCAGTGGGGTTCGGCTTTGCGGTGCAAGGGCTGGAAGTCTAAGGCTAATGAAGAAACTGGTGAGTCAGTGATTCAATTAGACTTTATTGTTGGTTTTTTGTATAAATTGAATTGATTTTTGGTTTAATGAAACAATTTTTTTTCTCCCACCCCATTCACAATTGAGGGCTGAATTATAGAATAGGGTTCGGGTGTTTTGGTATCAATTTTTGTCAATTTTGATTTAGTTTATTTAGTATATTTTTGACCGGTTAACCCGACCGCCTGATCCGACCACCTTAATGGACGGTCAACGGATTTATTCTTTGTAAACCCGCCAGTATAACTCGTTTGGAACAATTTTTCAAAGTTATAGTCATAGACACAGTTCCCTATCCCCTCATAGACACGGTTTCAAAGTTGCATAATATAGAAAAAAAAAAAATTTGGATTCTTTGATGGCTAAAATATTGTTTTCGTTCCTAACGTTTGCATGCAGCTCGTTTTTCGTTCCTAACGTTTAAAAAGTTCGTTTTTTA
This sequence comes from Fagus sylvatica, assembly GCA_907173295.1. Taxonomy (NCBI): domain Eukaryota; kingdom Viridiplantae; phylum Streptophyta; class Magnoliopsida; order Fagales; family Fagaceae; genus Fagus; species Fagus sylvatica. The sequence continues at coordinate 3,541,300 of OU015764.1, read as the reverse complement.
TCCCTTTATCCCTAACTATTTGAAAGTGTTACACTTTATGCTCTTAAAATTTTAATAACTATCTTTTTTCATTCCTAAAACTATTGAAAAAAAATTTCGTTTTTTGTCCCCATTTGCTCCTAAACTATTGAAAAAATATATTTAAAAAGTTAGGTACGAAAAACAATATTCAAACTTTTCAAAGTTTAGGGATGAAAAACGAATTTCATGCAAACTTTAGAGATGAAGAGAATATATTAACCCTTTTATTAATGAAATTTGAAAATATTAAAGAATATAGATTTAAACTCAAGAACCGTTTATTCTAGGCAACTGATATACATCAGAGGGAATTCTTTTGTGTGTTGTTCACCTCTTGAGGAGTTGGATTGTAAATATTCTACAAACGTACTTTTATTATTGGTTGCTTAGTTACTTTTATTTGAATTTTGAGACTTTTAAATCTATGTTTAAGAGATTATTTTAGGTTTATCATTTTCATATTGATTATGAATTCTATAGGGTTTTGGTTTTCTTTTTTTCTTTTTTTTTGGGTGTGTGTTTTAAAGATTGTTATTGGGTCTCAAAAGTGTTAGGCATCCGGGCTGTTCTCTCAAACTCTTATGTGCAAGGTGTACATAGCATTATTTAAAAAACTAAAGAAAGATTGATATTTGATTTGACAGCTGGACATTTTTACATTTGATATGTTTTTTTGTAGGATACCACCACAATGCAGGGTAGTGTGTTGGCATTTACAGATGATGCAGTTCTGCCAATTAGTGCTATTTCTATTGCAGTTAGTGAGCTTGGTATTAGAGGGATTGAACGATGTGATCCTCAAATTATCACTCAAGCATCTTCTTTGAGTATGTTACTCTATCATCTTTTGGTTTTTGTAACAGTAATCTATGTTCAATCATATATTCTATAGACGTAAACATAGGGGAATCCCTTGAGAGTTGAGTTAGACTCTAATTGTGTGCATATTCCTCCAAATTGAGGTTGCTGCTGGGTGCAACTTATTTCTTATTACTGGGTAGCAAACATTCACTAGACCAGAGTATATACAAGTAATGTTGTTGAAAAGCTAAACACGCTCATCTCTCTCTCCATTTCTGTTCTTAAAATTAGTTTTTTTTTTTTACTGTTTCTACCTACCTACAATGTCCATTATCCCCTTCAATTGCCCTCCTTTCATTCTCTCTCGCTTTTTCTCATGTGGAATTGGTATGATGCTTCTTCATTCATCTCTATGAAATCAGAAGGAGTGTATTATGTTTTGTGAGTTAATTCCCCTTCTATTTATCTAATAAAAGAATTTTCCTTTTTTACCTCTGAATTTAATATACATCATTCTTGCTGAAGGTAGTTTGTGTAGCTTGTAGTCAAGTTTATGTGAATTTTTGTGTGCGTGCTTGAAGCTGTGGCTTGGGCATGACACCTCAGTGATATATAGAAGATTAATTTTTCTATAATATTTTGATATTTAAGGGCATGTCTGGATTGAAGAACTTATATATATATATATATATATATATATAAATATATATTATATATATATATATATATATAATTATTATCTATATTATATATTATTATAAAAAAACTATTATATTTATATATATATATATATATATATATTTTTTTTAATTCAAGTATAGAAATGGTTGGATCATGGAGATTATTTATAGCCGTTTCTTATGCTTCTTCTTATAGGAAAATTTCCGTGCTCTTTATTGTATAATTTCAGTTCATTAGGTGGAGGGTGAGGTTGTGGGTTCAAGACCCATTGGGGGTGTGTGTAACTTACCAATCAAAAGAAAAAAAAAAAAAATTACTTTTAGCCAAAAAACACTCTATTAGCCCTTTCACACTGGAGCCATGATTATATTTTGTTACCCGACATTCTAACATGATCTTCTAATTTCACGAATTTCTTTTTTGAAGTTTTCTTTAGTAGTTGTAATTCAAATATTATGTTCTCATTTCTCTTTTGATTATGGTCTTGACCTTACAATAGATCAGCTGTCTGTGGAATCTCCCTCTTTCAAGATTGTTCTTTGAATTTGTAGATCAGCTGAATTTCCAGTGACCGGTTGTTTGAGGAAATCTCGAGAGTGTTGAAGCCTGGTGGGACAATCCTAATTCACAAGAATTTTCAGTCTACTATGGGGGAAACAGATAAGGTAATTAGTTTGAAGTTGTGTGATTATATGAAATTGGTTTGAAGTGTGAGATTTTTTATGATATAATAATTTGCTAGTTTGAAGTGAGAGATTTCAGTTGGATTTTCTTACAGACAACCCCTGCTCTTGAGTGCAAGTTACTGTTGGCGGGGTTCTTAGAAGTAGAAGTTCTAAAAGCAACAATTTCATCAGAAGTTCAGTATTTTGGGGTGAGTTGTTATGTCTAAGCCTGTTTAAAGTGGCATTGTATTGTTCTATACCTTCACATCCATGAGTTAGATCTGCCAGAAGAAGAACAAAAAAGCTTTAATTGGCTAAGGATAGGATGAGTGAAGAATAAATACTGTCTTTATTAATTTTTATCACCCATTTGTAATTAAGGCAATACGATGAAGATTGAAGAAACCTCTTTAGTATTTTTGCACACAGATTGTGTAACCCCTTTTCTTTTTTCCACTTGAATGGGGATTTAATTTATGGAATTTTTTGAACTCAACACCAGGTTTAGTTTCAGATATAATTTGAGGTGGATGGTTATGATTATTTTAAAGGTTTGTAGTTTGAAGGTAGGAATCCAACCATTGGGTTCCAGCTACATTCTCTGGATGATGAATGAATATGAAAGCATGAATACTTCTTATACCATCACCTTGATTGAGAGGTTTATTATTATTTTATCTTGGGTTTGGAGAAGTAACTTTGATTGGGAGTGTTTATATTTGTAGTGTCTATTTTACAAGTTCGTTGAATCTCAGTGTCTTCTTTTTTGTTCATAGGTTCAAGCTAAGAAACCTTCGTGGAAGATTGGTTCGTCATTTGCTATCAAAAAGACCACAAAACTTTACCTAAGGTCCAGATTGATGATGATTCGGATCTAATTGATGAAGATAGCTTATTAAGTGAAGATGACTTAAAGAAACCACAGCTACCACTGGGTAAGATATAACAGGAAAGCTTGTGCAGTTGATGATTGTGAAGTTGGAAGCACAGGGAAAGCTTGCAAAAACTGCACATGTGGAAGGGCTGAAGCAGAGCAGAAAGTACAGTTAGGATTGACTACAGAGCAGATCAGCAATCCCCAATCAGCATGTGGCAGTGTATGTCTTATATTGCTTGATATGAATTTTAATTGCTTCTTGGGGTGACATTTTTTGGCTGCATATGTTGATTAGCATTTGCCTTTAAGACTGATTGAAGTGCAACACCTATACATGTGGCTTGTGTGCTATCATGGGGTCTCACCTGTGGGATGGCCTTCTGCAGAAGTAAACTAATGATTCTGGATTTAGTGGTTGTTCAAAGTAAAAAAAAAAAACCCCTCTAGAAGTACAGGATAATCAAAGGAAAAAATTTACCTCAGTAGACCTTGCTTGTTGCTCGACTGTGATCATAAATGTTACAATGCTCTGAAAATTCTTATACAACCTGCAGTGTGGACTGGGGGATGCTTTTCGGTGCAGTACATGCCCTTACAAGGGTCTTCCACCATTCAAGCTTGGCGAGAAGGTACTTGATAAAATCAGAAGCCCTCCCTCCCTCCTCTCAATTTTAGAGGTACATTTAAGTGATAAGCTAGTGTAAATATTCCATTTATGTCTTTACGCAGGTATTGCTATCTGAGAACTTCCTTGCAGCAGACATATAGGGATCACCAACTCGCCGAAGACTTTTATTTTTATTTTTTTGAGTTTAAACGATAGCATTTTATAAACTTAAGGAAAATCAGCAGATACAATGGGAAAGAGAAAAGGTGGGCAGTCTTCTAACCAAACAGACTGCTCATCTTTCTCTTTAAAAAAACTGGCCAAAGCCAGAGCAACATGGTTACATAACTTAGGAATACTTTTAAAAGAAATAGAATAAAAAGAAGGTAATAGTTCGCGGATGGAAGACTTTGTTGTTATGCAGATGAGGTTTCAGATACATCCAAAACAGGCTCAGTTAATGGTTCCGTCTGCATTTCATATCACTGGCTGTAGTTCAATCTTCTTTAGTGCTCCAAAACTTTAGAAGTTTTGAGATGTTAGGTTTTGAATTTCTGGCTAGCTTAAGTTATGATTGTCAACTACATGGCCATGGTGTGGTTTATCATTTATGATTGTCTACAATGTCTTAATAAGAAAATAGTGAATTTTTTTCTGATGACCATTCTTCTTATGTTCCTTGGTTTCTTGTTCGGTTGTTCCGTCAATTGTTCCTTTAATAATCATAGTTTTGAGGTTTGAGCCGTTGAATAAAATCTGCTTACCATTTAGATCTTATTTTGTGTAATGTGTGACTATTGAATAATTGCAATTTATCCAGCTTCTGTATTTTTTTTTTCTCCTGGTTAGAACAGATAGATGTGATAAACTGATAATTAATAAGATTAACTCTAATTTGAGTTTTGTAAATTGAATTTTAGCCGAATGGAAATGAAACCTGCCTTAAGAAATCATATAATGTTAGTGAATCACATCTTCTTGCCTAGTATTTTAGTGCGTTCATCAAAAAAGAAAGAAAAAAAAGTATTTTAGTGAATTGAATCGACTTGAGAACAAATTCATAAACCAAATCTAAGAACAAATTTTATGAACTAACACATTATAAAATATAAAAATTAACATTTTTTTAGGCTTTTAATTTTGTTTTTGTTTTTCTACACGACTACACTAATAAAACTACCACACAATAATTCTTTAGTACTCCTCATTCCTGAGATCCAATGGCTAAAAAAAAAATCATGGTACCTGTTAGAGATTATCACATATAATCCCACATTGGAAAGAGTTGGAGTGGGTAATAGATATATAAGTCATGGGCAATCCTCATCTCTTAAGGCGTCTTTTGAGATTGAGTTAGGCCCATTGGACTTTAACAGTACCATCCAATCATTTTTAAGCAACGGACCGAAGTGTCTCCCATAAGTTAGAACTTAGAACTCCATCATTCCTTAGTGGGGAATGTACTGATTTCTACCCATAGTCATAATGTGTGGTGCATGGTTCTTAGAGATCTCCGGCAAAGTCAGGAAATGGTGTGGCGATTATATCTTCTCCTCAAAGGCTGCAGCACCAGTATTCATCTTTGGTAATAATTTTTGAAAATAAAGTTAAATTTTCACGGACACAAAAGCTTTGTTTTATTCACTTTCTGATCGTTTTCTTCAATGAACTTCAGGTTTGATTGTAAGCCGTAGCATGGTGAATTATGCAGTGGTGGAGATATTAATTGATTACCTCACAATCGAATGGGTGAAGGACCATCTACCAAAAGCTGCAACAATTATAAATCTCCAGGAGGGCATATCGACCGTATCAGCAGTTATTGTTGCTTATATTGCAGATTATTATTTAGATCACTTCAAAATGATTTTCATCTCCACTTGTTCCTACATTACGGTAAGTCCATCTTCTCTTCTTGTGTAATAGTTTTTGGTTGAGAAAACTTAAAAACTTTAAAAAAAATGAAAGGAATATTGAAAAATAACTATAACGTAAATTTTTTGCATTTTGGTCCCTAACTCTTGAATTTATTTAGTGAGACTCACCATTCATGTGAGAGGGAGACTACGTATTTATTTGTAGTTTTGGACTACTGAATAATCACTCTTATAGAAGAGTGAGTATAACATTCTCTTTCCAATTCAAAAAAAAGTATAACATTCTCTTTCATATTTCTAATGTGTGGGACATTCAAGAAATCTTTCTCACAAAACAAGTCCCACATGGAAAAAATAAAATGATATTTTACTAATAAATCAATCACTCTTTCTCCTTATATAGTCTTTCTCACAAAACAACTAATCCTACATAGAAAAAATAAAATGATATTAAAAATGATTTTGCTTATACATTTTTCTCCTTATATATATTAAAAGTTTTCGGCAACAAGAAGCTTGGAATGCCTACATAATAGGTGTTGTGTAGCTAATTGTTTTTAGTAAAGGAAATTCTTAGGTCCGCCAAAAGTGTCAAAAATTGTAATATTTATGTGTGTTTTGATAAAATATTGTGTGTGTTTTGATAAAATGTTGTCAGATGTTGTAAAATGTGTGTAGTTTGTAGTAAAGTTAACTTTATCACAAATATCACTAATTCTACCAGAATTCACACATTTTTTTTTTACAACAATAAACACATATTTATCAATATGGACACAACATTTATCATAAAACACACAAATTTTATTAAAATCAACATAGGTCTCGCCACAGGTCCCGTGGCAAGACCTAAGTGTTCCCTTTCTAGTAAACTTCAAGGTTATGTAGCTATCATGAACAAAACTTTAAAAGAGCTTTATTTTTTTTTTTGGTAAATCAGAAACTTCATTAAGCCAAAGACAACCCAAGCAAATCCCTTTTCCAGGCCGCAAACACTGAGGGAGGAAGGGATGTTGCATTACAAGAAAAAACAGAAGAAAGGGCAGAGAAGCTTTGTGCCAACTCATGAGCAACCATGTTAGCTTCTCTTTTAACCCAAGCAAAACAGCAAGACAGAAAATGTAAGGCTAACCTATGTACATCCGGGATTAAAGCATCAATTTTCCAGTAAGAGCTCGTAGAGTTGTCCGAAAAATTGTCAATGCATATCTTCGAGTCACTTTCCACTATGACATTGGGAAAACTTTCTGATTCAGCCAGCTCTAATGCCCATTTTATCGCGATGGCTTCAGCTACCAGGGGGTCCTCAATATCCACAACTTTAGCCCAAGCTTTCACCACAGCGCCAGACTCTCCTCTGGCTATTACAGCAATGGTAGACCGATTTCCTCTCACAGCAACATCAGTGTTTAACTTAGTAACATCAGCTGGAGGAGCCATCCAAAACAAATTATCTGGGACAGCGCTGTTATCAATTCCATCTAACCGAGACAAATGCTCAGCCATCCTTAGCTCCAGGCTTTTCAGAGATAAAGAGAAACTTTCCACTTGTCCCTTTATAGACGGCCTTGTTCCTGCAGGTCCAGATATGTTCTAGTGTCAAAGCAAAGTGGATTGACAACCTCTGCTTCAAGCTTTTGCATGAATTTTCTCCAGGCCTCATAGGAGGATTCACTACCAACTCCACTATATCAGAACAACTAGCCACATTAATTAAGTCTGGTCTCAAAGCCCAGCTAAGACCAAACCACATGGCTCTAGCAAAGTTACACTTAAAGAATAGATGCTCGATGGATTCATCTTCGGTTAAGCATAGAGGACACTTTGGATTGCCATGCCCAACTCTAAGGAAAAAATTCAGATTCGTGGGGAGAACACAAGATCCCAAACGCCAAATAAACATTTTACTTCTGTCATGTAAGTTCAGCTTCCATAGTTTGCTCCAAATATTAGAACCGAAAATATGGGGATGATCTAATTGATTGCACTTATATGCTGACTTCACTGAAAATAGGCCTTTTGGTTCATGAATCCAAACAAGTTTGTCCGGACTAGGAGTAGAAGGAATAGGGATCTTGGTAATTGCATCCACTGAGGTTTCATCAAACAGTTCATGGAGTAAGGAGAGGTTCCAAGATCTAGAGTTTTGATTGATCAAACATGCAACAACAAGGTAGCCACTCACTGAACCATACCTTGGTTTTGAGAAAGTCTGGACAGGGAACCCAAGGGTTTTCCAAATATCAATCCTCGCCCCATACCCATATGTAGCCCCCTTTACATAGTGCTTTAAGTCTTTCTATTGCTCTCCAGGTCGGGGACTTTTTTGGAGCTCTCTATGCATCCATTCCCTATCAACTTTGACTTGTTTTGAAGAGCCTTTAAATAAGCTATTCCTATCTGAAACCACCATACAATTTGGCCAATAGAGCATCATTAAACTTTTTTGCCTTGCGAAACCCCAGTCCACCCTGACCTTTGGGGCTGCAGAGGTGGTCCCATGCCTTCCAAGCCAGATTAACCTGATTCTCGATCATACGCAACAGGAACATCAGAAGACGCAAAGGTGTAAGTTGGCAATGCCTGTGCCACTGATTTGATCAAAGTGCTTCGACCAGCCCATGATAGAGACTACAATCCTTTGAGCTTTGATTCAACCTATCTTGCAAAAACTTGAAATCTTTTGTGCGCTTCTTGAAGTAAACAGAGGAGCACCAAGGTAGGTAGCTGCAGAAGAAATAGCTTTCATGTTAAGCTCCAATTTAATTGCCCGTTTCCTTTCTCGAACCACCAATTTGGAAAAGATTAAACCAGATGTTTATCAACTGACCAGACCATTCACAATACTTTTCTAGGCACTCATCAAGAACTTGCACTTCTCGGGTAGTGGCTTTCGCAAATAACTAGATCGTCAGCGTACATCACATGATGAATTGGTCCGTTAGTGTTCATCTTCACTCCATGTATGGCCCCGAGCAAAACTTCTCTCAATTAATCTAGACAACACCTCTTGACATAAGATAAATAGGTAGGGAGACAGGGGGTCCCCTTGCCTAAGCCCCCGGGAGGAATGAAGCTCTTGGTTTTTCCTCCATTGATGAGAATGGAGAAGGACACCTTGGTGACACATTGCATAATCCACATAATGAACTTCTCATGGAAACCAAACCGATACAGAACCTCTTTAAGGAAAGACCAGTTAACTCGATCATACGCTTTCTGCAGATCCACTTTAAAGCCACAAATCCGCCCTTCACTTTTCTTTTTTTAAAACTGTGGAGAATTCCTGAACTATCAATTGATTTTCAACAATCCAGCGATCTGGGATGAAAGCTGATTGGCAAGGAGATATCAAGCTGTCGTACTGGTCTGATTCTAGAGACAAGAATTTTCGCAATGATCTTGTAAACAGTATTACATAAACTTATCGGACGGTAATGGTTCACAGAAGAGGGGGATTGAGTTTTAGGAATAAGCACAATGAAAGTGTTATTTACCTCAGTTAGTAAGTGCCCAGACTTGAAGAAATTAAGGACAGCATCACAAACAGATTTGCCTACAATAGACCAGTAACGCTTGTAGAATAAGGCTGGGAGACCGTCAGGTCCTGGTGCTTTGTCACTGTACATCCCAAATACAACCTCTTTAATCTCCACAGGTGTTGGAATTGAACACAGCTTATCATTATCCACATCGGTGATGCTAGGGGAGATAAGTTGTTCCAACCCAGCTGGAAACATAACTTGGTCTTTAGTGAAAAGGTCTTGGAACTTGTCCATTACAAAATCTTTAATCTCCTTCCTATTTACAATCCATACTCCATTATCACCTTTAATGACATCAATGGCGTTTCTCCTCCTGTGGATGATGGTAGATAAATGGAAGAACTTTGAATTTCTATTACCCTCTTTTAACCAAAGTTCTCTAGATTTTTGCTTCCACACTATCTCAAGCTTGGCCAGCCAACCATTGAGGTCACATTGGAGTTTGGCTTCCAATCTTAAGTTAGCTTCAGTGGGAGGATTGGCTTGCACTTCCTCAATAGTAGTAGTGAGTTCACTAATTCTGGTTTGACAATGCCCAAAAACCATTTTGTTCCAATGCTTGAGAGCCTCTGCTGTCACCCGTTGTTTCTGGAATAGTTGGAATCCAGCTGAACCCACAAATTGCTTTTTCCAAGCCTGGTTGATAACCTCATAACATCGAGGATCCTTTGCCCAAACTGCTTCGAACCTGAAGGGCCTTGGAGAAAAGGAATCCTCTGGATTGGTGTCGATAAGCAAAGGGCAATGATCCGAGTTTATAGCTCCAAGGTGAATCACATTTGCTTTGGGAAAGGCTAACCTCCACTCTATGTTAGTGATGCTTCTGTCCAGCCGCTCACGAATGGAGTTTCTTCCCCATCTACGATTACTCCATGTAAACTTATTCCCCGCGAAACCTAAATCCACAGCCCCAAGATCAAACATGATATCTTTGAGGTAACTCGGGGTTGATGAGCTTCCACAGACTCCTCCTTCCTTCTCAGAATCATCCATCATAACATTAAAATCCCCACAACATAACCATGGTCCTTGAATCGTCTCCAATAGAGCACGTAAGTTTATCCAAGCCTTCAAGCGTTTGGCCTTATACGGAGGGCCATAGAATCCAACTAGCGACCACCAAACATTACATTCTTTAATTCGAATAGCTATCATATTAGAGTTGTATTCCAAGATATCAACCTCTAAATCATTTTCCCAGAACAAGCAAACGCCCCCTACTCTGCCTTTGGGGCCGATTGCAATAAAATTCTGAAAACCAATCTTTTTTGCGACAACCTGCATACGATCCTCATTAGCTTTTGTCTCACTTAAGAACACAATCCTGGGGTTTCCACCCCTTATTTGCGCCTTGAGGGCGCGAACTGTCGAGACATTACAAATGCCCCGACAGTTCCAACCGAGGATCCTCATTGGGATGGAGGAGGGGGCTTGGTAATACCCTCCTCCTCGGAACAGATTTCATTACTTCTAGCGACCAATCTAGAAAAAGCCTCACACTCAACAGACTTATACAGATCGGTAGAACCACGAATGAGACCATTTGGTGCATTGTTGAGATTCTTGACTCGTTTGTTACGAAGATAGACTTCCAAACATGAATGAGGGACAATTGTGACAGTTTCAGGATCAAAATAGGTTGCCTTAGCAACCGGGGCTTTGGAGTAGTCAGGCTCATGATCATCAAGGTGTTCAGGGACTGGGCAAGTGGCTTTTCTTTTCTGCAGAGTTGGGGATGGGATAGGTTGGGGATTCGGTGATTTGGATGGGGTGGCTTTCCTTTTCGGTTGATTTTGGGATGGAATGGATATGGTTCTTGGTGAATTTGGGGGGGGCTGGTCATTACTGGTTAGGTTGTGAGCTTCCTTTTTTTCACTCGCCCGGTCACCAGGGCTGGTCTCTAAGGTTGGGGTAAAACTTCTCTCCAGGTCAAGTTTTTGGTTAGGATTTAGTGGGCTTGTGTTTGTGAGTGTGGGTTTTGGGTTGGGGTAGTCATCCTGAGTGACTATTTTTTGGATGAGTTGGTTATTTGGGTTGTGGGTAGATGGGCCTGGTCCCACAAGCAAGAGAGAGGTCTGGGTGGGGGAACACCGGTTTATTGTTGGGCTAGTATTTAGTGGGCTTGTGTTTGTGAGTGGAAGTTTTGGGCTGGGGGGTGCATCCTGATTGTCTATTTTTGGATTGGGTTGATTACCTGGGTTGTGGTTAGCTTGGCCTGGTCCCACTGGCAGGAATGAGGTTATAGGAGGCTCTCGTACAGTGGTCGATGCACTAGGACAAAACTTGGACAGTACCACCCACAGCTGCAGACAAACTATCACTACACACCAGTTGAGTCTGCAAAGGATTTTCGGGCGTAGGCTGAATATGCAAGGCCGTGTCCAACAATGCGTGTTGCAACTTTGGAACTTCTTGTCTTGTGTGACAGCTCACTTTTTTGGTTCCGGCTGTGTCACTGACCATGGTCAAGGACGAAGGCTGATCCCGTGGGGGTGTAGTAGTATTTTCTCCAACCACCACCGTAGATGGAGGTGTCATACCAGAGGCAGGCTTGGCATATATTTCAGGAGGCAGATACTCATTCTCCGACCTCATCCAAGGGCCAAATGCCGGAATTTTATGGCCAAACGAATTAGTAATGAGCTTCTTCATAGAAGTGCATGCACTTGAATCGTGTCCGATAATTCCACATATAAAGCATAAATCTGGTAGCTTTTCATACTTTAAACCAATCCAAACATCATCCAAATCTAATCTTGGAAGAAACATACCTGGGCTTAGAGGAGCTGAGATATCGATCTCCACCCGGACACGTACGAATCGAAACCATCTTGGAGGAGGTTCCCCGATGAGGTCCACTTCAATTACAGTGCCCACCTTGTTCCCAATCCGAGTAAGATTTGGTTTGTTTTGCCAAAGGGAAGGCAATCCATGAACTTGTATCCAAAATGTAGACTTTGAGAAATCTATTTCATTCCAGTTTAAATTCGGTTCCCAGAACTTAAGGATAAGGTGAGCTCCACGGAGGGTCCATGATCGGCGTCTGAACACCATATTCAGATCCGCCTCATGTTGGAAGGTGAATAGGAACAGATTTTTATCCACTTTTTTCACTGAGACTGGGAAGGAAAGATTCCAAGCTTTGGTTACTATATCTCTGACCACTGAGTAGTTAAAATTTCGAGTTGAGATAATCTTTCCAACTAAAATGAGCTTGAAAGATTCAGGATTTTTCTGGTTTGAAGGGAGCTCAATCCTGAACTCATCGCAGCTGCATCGTTCTGTACGGCTTACAAGTTCTGATACCACAACCTCAACATTAGTTTGGGTTTCCATGATCTATCTAACGGAAATTGGTTGGTTAGTATGGTGGAATAGGGGTGATTTGGATAATACGGAGAGTTTAGGTATGGAGGAATATGGGAAAGTAGAGTTTGATTTATGTTTGATGGGCAAGCATGGAGTCTATGGAGCACGGACACCCCAAAATGGGCAAGGTCTGACGTTGACACCGGAACGGGAACGACACAGCTGCCTGCGTGTCCCGTAGGTGTCCATTCCAAAAAATATTTTTTTTATTAACGACACGGGAGGGACACGAGAGCGACACCGTACACCGTATGGGAAATGAAAGTTTGCTAGAAACCCTTTCTCTCTTAGCCCTGATTGATGGGACAGGCCACCCCAGCCCATCTAACTGTTTTCCACCGGCAATGAACTTCACCTTCAACCGGCGACTATCTCTCTTCTGTATGTCTTGGCTCTCTTTTTCTCTTTCATTGAAATTTATGTCTGAACTCTGAGAAGCTGAAGTTTTTGTTGCTAAAATGAAGAAGACTGAAACTTCTCTTTTTCTCTAAACATGGAGAAAAAAGTAATAAAAATATACTATTGAAAAGGTACTATAAATGTGGAATAGTCAGCTAGTAGTGTAAAGTAAGTAATAAAAATATACTATTTGGGTCCCCTGGTTCGGTGGTACCTGACTTCATGCTCTAGTGTTTCCTTTTTTGTCTTTTGCAAATTTTTCTTTTGCAACCGTGTATCATATTTATTCTTATGATAAATTTGTTGGGAGCGTGAACATGATTGAATTGTATCATTCTTGAATTATAATTTATTTGTATTACTATACGTCATATATTCTTTAAAAATTTGATTACTTTTTTTTTCTTTTTTTTTAAATTGAATTGTTTAAATATTCTTTAAATTTGTTGGGTCAAAACCTGATTGGGGTTTGCCTGTGACTATTTGGGTGTTTATTTTCTTGGTACCTTCTCACTGTGAGGCAGTGTTTTCTATGGAAATGTTACTAAGATGGATAGTTGGTGATATGGAAACAAAAGTTTTATATATATGTCTTTGTGCTTTCAAGGGATATATAGGGTAAAGCTTTGTTAATTCCCAATCTGGGAATTAAAGCATGCCCTAGTATCATATGAATATGGCAGAGATGCAAAAAATAATTTGGCTGAGAGGAAGAAGCTATGATTTTACCCCCGATTGTTTATTCCTAAGGAAGGTATTTAGACAGTTTTACCTATGAAAAGGAAAGTGCCCGGAAATTCTCCTTTGGAAAAGGCTTTTAACAAGCAATCCCGAGACAAACTATATTGCTAATATACCTTTAACTTTTCAAGGAACCCATAGAGAGATGGTCAAATATGAATAAACACAGATGTTCCTCCAGGTTAAATATTAAGAACAACTCTTTTGCAAAAAGAGAGGGCACACATACTTAATGAAGCTACAAGTTGGAAAGATAAGGGTTTAAGCTTTGAAATGCACAAAGAAGGCCACTTATTAATTTTATGGGTACATCATGGGGCCAATTTTCTTAAAAGATATTACGAAAGAGTTAAAGACAAGCATTACATTGTGTTGTTGTTAGATGCATTTTTGGGCCTCACGTTGTCCACTCTGATAATGCAGCTGTTATGATGCTCATTGTTGAAGCAAATCCTCAATTTTTTGGACAAGGTTGTGCATACACTTAATCTTGCTTTGAAATTTTGTGCAAAAAAACAAGAAGAATGAGGTCATTTTGAAGCATGCCAGGTAAGAGATTATTGGAGATCTTTCATACGCATTTTCATCATGAATCCTAAACATATTTAATGTTTTCTCCTTTGAAACTTGCTGTTGCTGAAACACGATTTGCTTCAATGTTGATCCAAAAGGTGGAATAAAAAAGAATTAGTTTTAGTGAGCAATGGACAAAGGAAGATGATGTTGGAAAAGCTAAGTATTTGATTAGAATTCTTGCCAAAACCTATTTATGATATGATTCTGGCTGAGATACACCTATTCTTCATTTGGTGTATGATATGTGGGATACGATGATTGAAAAAGTGAAGGAGGTAATATTTCTGAACATACAAGAGAATGAGACTCTCATTTTTCAAATATATGACATACTCATTGCCGGTGGAAAAAATAGACACCACTCTCTGCATCCTTGATCCATGTTTAATAAATGTTTTACGTAATAAATATACATTTTATTATTGTTGTTGTTTAGTTTTATCTAGATTAGAACAATGGCTTGATTACGTGTTCATAAAATGGATTTCGGAAAAAAAGTGTTTAAAAAGATACTTTCCAAATAGTAATAAAAGGAAGGTATTATTTTTTACCGGATAGCTTTAATTACCTTGGATTAACCACCAATGGAATGGTGGCACATGGGGTATGACAACCTTGTTCATCATCATGTTGTGAAATATAAAAAAAAAGGAACAAAATCATTGAAGATTTAGTATATGTGCTTAATCTTCGTTTTAGAGATGAAAGGAAAATCCAAGAAGTGGGACATATTTTGGGATGAGCCATGACTGGGTTGCTTTCAATTGCTCTTTCATTACCGGAGTTGGAGGTTGTTCTTTTTGACTTTGGTGGTCATTTGACAATTGAAGAGGATGATATTGTCTTGATTATCTTCTATCTTAATTTGTGTTTATAGTTTATTTGAACTCTTGGTTTGTATTATGTTTATTTTTGGTTATTTGAACTCTTGGTTTGTTTGAGTAAATATTTGAACTCTTGGTTTGTATTTTAAACATCATTTTATGATATTTGTACTTTTACTATCTATTATTGTATTAATAGATTACTTCTCTTTTTTTAATAAAAAACCATGATAAACATTTATGCCTAAAAGTTTAAAAAATATATAAAAATACATATACCCCTCCCGGTCGTATCCTAAAAGAAATGACATGTATTGTGACTCAATTTGTAATGATATATAATTATTAAAAAGTCATAGAAGGACTATATATATATATATATTTGCTTACATGCTTATTATTTTTTATGGGATATCATTCTTATCTTTAATAATATTAAATAAATAAAAACTAACAAACCTATTTAATAGGTTCAACATAAAAAATATTATTTATAAATTCATCAAAATACAAAACTAATTAGCACATTGAAAATTGAAAGACTTAAAATTTAAATCAGAGCATTAAAATTTAAAACTCATGCGTAGTTCTTAAAATGTACAAATAAATCAAATAAATAAAGTTCTTACTATAAATCCAAAATAATCTCCTAATATTGTCATTTAAAATTTTAAATGATGTAACAGTTTGTACACTGTTAGATCTATGATATTTAATCTGAACTATGTAATGGAGACTCTCAATCTATATCTATATTATAATATAAAACCGAAGTTTTTTGACTTTTGGTTGACCTCATCATGTTGCGCCACATAAGCTTTTTGAAATCTCACAATTTTACACCTCATTATTTTAATATATATTTTCTAATTGAATTTAAATTTTATTCTATTATTAGACCTTCCATTAGAATTTTGACATATCATATTTTCTTTAATATAAGAATATATTATTCCATATATAAAACACAATCATAATTAATGTCTAATACTAACAATATATTCCATATATAAATACAATATAAATATCTTTTAATAATAATCATAATTATCAATTTTCATCAAGATTTTTAGAATTTTTTTTTTCTTATGTATTTCATTTAATTTTGTTGCTGGCAATGGAGAAAGATTGATGGATTTGTTATAATGAAACCATGTGAGCTTGAAATGAGTTATGAAAATTATTTAGGTTTGATCATATAATCATGTGCCCATGTATTTATTTGTCCTTCTTCTTATTTTAAGTATCCTTTATTTTATTTTTGGATAGAAACATAATCCATATGGTAAATATAAACATGAATCGTGTTTTATAAAAATTGGACTATATTCAACTTATGCCAAAAGAAAAATTACATTATATTAAATTTTAATTATCCTATGGTAAATACTTTCTTAGTTATTTTTTTAAACAAAAAAGTAGGATCTATCCTAAATCCAATTCGTAAAGTCTCTTTATCGATCTTGCCTACAACATTTTGAACTACAAAAAAAAAAAAAAAAAAAAAAAAAAAAAAAGTAAAAGGAATCAAAATTAATTTAGATTTTATTTTCAATAATTTTCCTGTGCATCGCACAGGTTTGCGACTAGTTATAATGTAAAACTGAAGCTTTTTTGACTTTTGGTTGACCTCATAATATTGTGCCACATAAGCTTTTGAAATCTCACAATTTTACACCTCATTATTTTAATATATATTTTCTAATTGAATATAAATTTTATTCTATAATTAAACCTTCTATTAAAATCTTGACACATCATATTTTTCTTTAATATAAAGAATATATTATTCCATATATACAACACAATCATAATAAATGTCTAATACTAAAATATATTCCATATATAGACACAATATAAATATCTTTTAATAATAATCATAATTATCAATTTTTATCAAGAGTTCCTTTTTTTTCTTATGTATTTCATTTAATTTTTGTTGCTGGCAATGGAGAAAGGTGGATGGATTTGTTATAATGAAACCACGTGAGCTTGAAATGAGTAATGAAAATTATTTAGATTTGATCATTTAATCATGTCTATGTATTTATTTGTCATTTTTCTTATTTTAAGTATCCTTTATTTTATTTTTGGATGGAAACATGATCCATATGGTAAATATAAACATGAATCGTGTTTTATAAAAATTGGATTATATTCAACTTATGCCAAAAGAAAAATTACATTATATTAAATTTTAATTATCCTATGATAAATATACTTTCTTAGTTATTTTTTTAATCCAAAAAGTAAGATCTATCCTAAATTTGATCCGTAAAATCTCTTTTATCGATCTTGCCTACAACATTTCGAACTACAAAAAAGAAAAAAATACATATTCAACAAAAAGAAATAAAATGAATCAAAATTAATTTAAATCTTATATTCAATTATTTACCTATGCATTATACAGATTTACGACTAATTTTATTTCAATGGAGAGATCTCATTCCCCAAATAATGTGAAAAAGTCATGAGTGGCAATGAACATGGTTATCGAACGCGTGGGTTAGATGATCTAGCGTTTGGGTCCCACAAGATGTCTCCACTCCCGTGTGTGCCTATCTAATCACGTGTGTGAATTGTTGTATCATGATATGTGGAACGTTGTAGGTGTGCCCTAGTGGAGAGAGTTGTTGAGGTGGATTCTTCAAAAACAAAAACCATTTGCTTTGCCACTTTTGGATGTTGGGCTTTTCCAAGTGGACCTGAATTAGGGAAAAGAAACACTTCGGTTTTCTCCACTAATTTTTACTTTTTACTCCATTTGTTCAGTAATAAAAGTTTAACTAGCTGACACGGAAGAATTGGGTTTTTACTAAAGTTTAATTACATTGGTGAATTGGAAAAGCTGGCCATGTAAATTT
>OU015764.1:3442263-3523350 GCA_907173295.1 Fagus sylvatica | reverse complement strand
GAGTTTGATTTATGTTTGATGGGGCAAGTCTATGGAGTTCTGACGTTGGGTATGGAGGTATATGGGAAATGAAAGTTTGGTTTATGATTGATGGGACAGGTCTATGGAGTTTTGAGCTTTGATTGATAGGCAAGAGAATTTCTCAGGAGAAAAAAGGAAAAGGTACCCTAGGCGGCACAGGAAATTTTTAACAGAGTAGTGTTAATAGAACCACTTTAAAAGAGCTTTCAAAACCTCACTAATGGTACCTTCTCACTGTTGTTTTGTGTTTTTAGTATATGTATATATATATATCTATTAATTATAGGAGTGAATCATGTAATTAGCTATGATTGATTGTTTTCTTATTTAGACCTCATTGTACATCTATATAATATACCTCCTAGAGAGAAGAATAAACACAGAAAATATTCAACTAAATACTTCTACACTTTGAAATTTCCATGTTGATATTTTTGTGTCATTTTTACACTCCAATGATGCTCACAAAAAGACAAGGAGAAATTCAACAAGCATATAGGTAAGAGAGGAGAATTGCCTAAACATGTAAACAAATTACCATGGAATTTAGTTTTACCAATCTAAGTATTTGATTAGAAGCCATGACTAGATTAATATCCTGAACGCTCTCAAAAGAGCAAGATCTCTGCATATCCATGTTTGTTTTACCATTTTAGTTAGTTTTGATTAGTGATTACCATAAAATGGAAAAAAAAAATGTAATTATTATTTTGGATAAATTACATTAACCTCACATGGGGTATGAGGAAATATAAAAAAAAATCATTTCTTAGTTTTAGAGATGAAATTTATTTCCATGACACTATTACTTTTACTTTATTTTTCTTGATTATCTGTATAATCTATCGGTAGTAAATACTATTTTGATATTCTTTGTATGAGATTTTAATTTGGAAAACATGTATTGTGACTCAATTTGTAATGATATATAATTATTAAAAAGTCATAGAAGACTATATATATATATATATTTGCTTACATGCTTATTATTTTTTATGGGATATCATTCTTATCTTTAATAATATTAAATAAATAAAAACTAACAAACCTATTTAATAGGTTCAACATAAAAAATATTATTTATAAATTCATCAAAATACAAAACTAATTAGCACATTGAAAATTGAAAGACTTAAAATTTAAATCAGAGCATTAAAATTTAAAACTCATGCGTAGTTCTTAAAATCTACAAATAAATCAAATAAATAAAGTTCTTACTATAAATCCAAAATAATCTCCTAATATTGTCATTTAAAATTTTAAATGATGTAACAGTCTGTACACTGTTAGATCTATGATATTTAATCTGAACTATGTAATGGAGACTCTCAATCTATATCTATATTATAATATAAAACCGAAGTTTTTTGACTTTTGGTTGACCTCATCATGTTGCGCCACATAAGTTTTTGAAATCTTACAATTTTACACCTCATTATTTTAATATATATTTTCTAATTGAATTTAAATTTTATTCTATTATTAAACCTTCCATTAGAATTTTGACACATCATATTTTCTTTAATATAAGAATATATTATTCCATATATAAAACACAATCATAATTAATGTCTAATACTAAAATATATTCCATATATAAATACAATATAAATATCTTTTAATAATAATCATAATTATCAATTTTCATCAAGATTTTTAGAGTTTTTTTTTTTTTCTTATGTATTTCATTTAATTTTGTTGCTGGCAATGGAGAAAGATGGATGGATTTGTTATAATGAAACCATGTGAGCTTGAAATGAGTTATGAAAATTATTTAGGTTTGATCATATAATCATGTGTCCATGTATTTATTTGTCCTTCTTCTTATTTTAAGTATCCTTTATTTTATTTTTGGATAGAAACATAATCCATATGGTAAATATAAACATGAATCGTGTTTTATAAAAATTGGACTATATTCAACTTATGCCAAAAGAAAAATTACATTATATTAAATTTTAATTATCCTATGGTAAATACTTTCTTAGTTATTTTTTTAAACCAAAAAGTAGGATCTATCCTAAATCCGATTCGTAAAGTCTCTTTATCGATCTTGCCTACAACATTTTGAACTACAAAAAAAAAAAAAAAAAAAAAAAAAAAAAGTAAAAGGAATCAAAATTAATTTAGATTTTATTTTCAATAATTTTCCTGTGCATCGCACAGGTTTGCGACTAGTTATAATGTAAAACTGAAGCTTTTTTGACTTTTGGTTGACCTCATAATATTGCGCCACATAAGCTTTTGAAATCTCACAATTTTACACCTCATTATTTTAATATATATTTTCTAATTGAATTTAAATTTTATTCTATAATTAAACTTCTCATTAGAATCTTGACACATCATATTTTTCTTTAATATAAAGAATATATTATTCCATATATACAACACAATCATAATAAATGTCTAATACTAAAATATATTCCATATATAGACACAATATAAATATCTTTTAATAATAATCATAATTATCAATTTTTATCAAGAGTTCCTTTTTTTTCTTATGTATTTCATTTAATTTTTGTTGCTGGCAATGGAGAAAGGTGGATGGATTTGTTATAATGAAACCACGTGAGCTTGAAATGAGTAATGAAAATTATTTAGATTTGATCATTTAATCATATGTCTATGTATTTATTTGTCATTTTTCTTATTTTAAGTATCCTTTATTTTATTTTTGGATGAAAACATGATCCATATGGTAAATATAAACATGAATCGTGTCTTATAAAAATTGGATTATATTCAAATTATGCCAAAAAAAAATTACATTATATTAAATTTTAATTATCCTATGATAAATATACTTTCTTAGTTATTTTTTTAACCAAAAAGTAAGATCTATCCTAAATTTGATCCGTAAAATCTCTTTTATCGATCTTGCCTACAACATTTCGAACTACAAAAAAGAAAAAAATACATATTCAACAAAAAGAAATAAAATGAATCAAAATTAATTTAAATCTTATATTCAATTATTTACCTATGCATTATACAGATTTACGACTAATTTTATTTCAATGGAGAGATCTCATTCCCCAAATAATGTGAAAAAGTCATGAGTGGCAATGAACATGGTTATCGAACGCGTGGGTTAGATGATCTAGCGTTTGGGTCCCACAAGATGTCTCCACTCCCGTGTGTGCCTATCTAATCACGTGTGTGAATTGTTGTATCATGATATGTGGAACGTTGTAGGTGTGCCCTAGTGGAGAGAGTTGTTGAGGTGGATTCTTCAAAAACAAAAACCATCTGCTTTGCCACTTTTGGAGGTTGGGCTTTTCCAAGTGGACCTGAATTAGGGAAAAGAAACACTTCGGTTTTCTCCACTAATTTTTACTTTTTACTCCATTTGTTCAGTAATAAAAGTTTAACTAGCTGACACGGAAGAATTGGGTTTTTACTAAAGTTTAATTACATTGGTGAATTGGAAAAGCTGGCCATGTAAATTTATATATATATATATTTTCTTTCTCCTGATTGTTTTTTGAGAATGGTTGGGCAAGGCCTGACTAAGCACACAGATGGTGAGATCCATTAGAGGCTGAGAAATTGTGAGGCCCAACCCATCCTAAGTTAGCCAAAAATTGAAAATGTGATTACATAATTCCTAATTTGACTATTTGTTTTTGGTAAATTACATAATTCTGCACATAATTGAAGGGTGACTGGGTGGTATCAAATTAAATCCTGAATTTTAAAAAAATTCAATTAATATTTTAGATGATTAACTTCTTAAACTGTTTTAAATTTTTACTTATAGTGAGTTATTATTAACAAAAACTAACGGAAATTCATATATGTTGTAACTATAACTTATATAGACATAAAACTGTTTTAATGTGAATCTTATATTGCATTTTGACACTAAAAATAAATTTAAAAAATTCAAACAAACAAATACATTTAAATTAAGAATGGGATCAATTTTGTGGATTTTTTTTTGGGTAATAAAATATCACCTAATGTTCAGCTGATGGTTTTTTTTTTAGGAATAACTGACGGGTTCTCTAGTGCCTATATAATATACAATTTACTTGACTTTTCAATTTTTCATTCATTCTAGTTAATAGTGATTTTCTTAGGGACGAATCGAAATGATTAAAAGAATATTTTAATTTTATTGATTTGTTTTTTTAAAATTTATGATTTAATTTGAAACACTCCCAATCATAGGAATAATTATGTCTGTTCCCAAATTTTTATATTTTATGTCTTCCACTTATACTAGTTTTGGTAGACTTTAAATTTTATTTCAAATTTCAATCATTTTTTTTTTTTAAATAAGGCGACAGAGTTTTATTAAATTTAGAGTAAATCAGCTTGTACAACTGTAAGAAGGAAATCGGGACAAACCCCTATCCAAGGCTTCCTTAGCCAAACAAGATCCCACCATATTACATGAAGATGGAATAAAATGAAAATGAACATATGAGAAGGAGGAAAAAAAAACTAGCAGATGTCATCAACCACAGTGCCAAAAGAGGCTAAGTAGGGAGCTTTTGAATTTGATCAAGGAATTCTGATACGAGAGAGCCAGCATGGGTACAAATGTCTCTGGCTGGGGTGAGTTGGTTTTCCCATATTCGAATGTTTCGGGCTATCCAAATCCGCCAAGCCACTGTGAACAGCAGTTCAATGTCTGGGAACGAAAGAACTTGGAGACTGTGAAGCACAAAATCCTCGAAGTTGTGAAAAGTGAGCCAGTTCAGAACAGATGCTAAGGGGCTAAAACCCCAAACTTCCCGTGCAAAACAACAATCCACCAGGACATGAACAATAGACTTGGGATCATCTTCACATACCCCGCTAGAGAAATAATTTAGTGCTCTTTTCCTGTATAAAGAGAGATTTGTAGGCAATATACATTTGCATGCTCTCCAAATAAATAATTTAATTTTCTGAGGGACTGAAGCCGACCAGATGTCCTTCCATAAAAGTCTTCCATGTGAGATGTTAGAAGACTCCCCCACATCTCTCGCTTGATTGACCTCCATGAGCAAGTGGTATGCACTCTTAACCGAATGGACCCCATTTTTTGTTTCTGACCAAATTAATACGTCAGGGCTTGCCCATCTGCTTAATGGGATACTCTTTATGGTGGCAACCTCTGTTGTTGAGAACACTGCATCAATGAGGGGGACATTCCATTGTCTAGTGGGGAGCTGGATCAGTGAATCAACTGTAGCATTCTCAGATAAAATCTTGACTGGAGATTGTATCTTGAATGTCATTTTAGTTGGGATCCATCTATCCCTCCATATACGAATCCTAGAACTAGCCCCCACACACCATCTGGATCCCAGATCAATAACTTCTCATGCCCCTATAATACTTTTCCAAGCAAAAGATGCTGTCTTGGCCACTCTTGCTTCAAGGAAAGATGAGTTTGGGAAATACTTGGACTTTAGAACCTGAAATAGCAAAGAGTGAGGGTTATGAATGATTCTCCAACACTGCCTAACTAAAAGGGCCAGGTTAAAGAATTTTAAATCCCTAAAACCCATGCCCCCTTCCCATTTGGACCGAGCTAATTTTTTCCAGCTAATCCAATGAATCTTCCTTTCACTCTGTTTTTGCCCCTCACCAATAGTTACTGAGCATGGAATTGATTTCTGAACACAAAGAATTGGGTAACTTAAACACACTCATGACATAAGTGGGGATGGCCTGAGCCACTGCCTTTATAAGGACTTCTCTGCCTGCTTGAGAGAGGAATTTTTCTTTCCACCCCCCTACTTTCTTCCTTATCCTATTCTTTATCTCATAAAAAGCTTTCCTTTTGGATCTTCCAATGAGGGGTGGCAGACCCAAATATTTCTCCAATTGATTCGTGCTCTAGACCCCTAATACATTCTGAATCTCTTGTTTTGTAGCCTTAGGTGTGTTGCTGCTGAAAAAGAGTGAAGTCTTCTCCGCATTCAGTTTCTGACCCAAAAGCATTTTCATAAAGGCTTAAGATATCTTTTAATGCTCGACACTCTTGCATTGTCGCTTTGCAAAATAAAATGCTGTCATCTACGAAGAGAATGTGGGAGATCCGTGGGCCCCCCTGGCTAATGGCTATCCCATGAACTTGCCTTTGAGACTCGGCCTTTTGGAGAAGAGAAGTGAGTCCCTCGGCATATAGAAGGAACAAGTATGGTGACAGGGGGTCCCCTTGTCTTAAACCTCTACGAGGGACAATATAGCTTTTTGGTGTGCCGTTAAGCAGAACCGAGTAAGAGACTGTGGACAAGCATTCCATAATAAGGTCTACCCATTGACTTTCAAACCCCAGCTTTAGCATAATTGCTTGAAGATAAATCCACTCGACTCGGTCATAGGCCTTGCTTATATCCAATTTTGTTGCCAAATGAGTCAGCCTGCTTCCTCTCTTGTTTTTCATATAATGTAGGGCTTCAAAAGCTAAAAGCACATTATCAGTGATCATATGGCCAGGAACAAATGCGCTTTGGCTGTCAGAGATAATTTGGGGAAGCACCCGTTTCAATTTATTGATGAGAACCTTGGACACCAGCTTGTACAAAACATTACATAGGCTGATCGGTCTGAATTGCCCCATGCTTTCTAGATTAGCCACCTTTGGGATCAATGCTATATGGGTGAAATTTACACTTTTCAATATTTTCCGAAAAGAGATACAATTGAGAACTACATAAGTAATATCTGCACTCAGCACATGCCAATATTTCTGGAAAAACAATGCTATCATTCCGTCAGGACCAGGGGCCTTTGAGGGAGGTATTTGAAAAACAGCTATTTTTACTTCATCCTCAGTGACTGGTTGGAGCAAAATATCATTCATTTCGGGTGTGACAACCTGATCCACAGAGTTCACAACCAAGTCTATGCTACTAGGATTAGAAGAAGTGAAGCATGTTTCCAAAGTAATTAGTAATCACCTGTTCAAGGCCTGATTCCCCTGTAATGAGTACCCCATGAGAGTCCCGTAGCATCAGGATTTCATTTGTTCTTCTACGATGGTTTGCATACGCATGGAAAAATTTGGTGTTGCTATCACCTTCTTTGAGCCAAGAGATACGAGATCTCTGATTCCAATATGACTCATCTTCCTCCAATTGAGAGTTCAATTCAATTCTTAATTGGCTTGCTTTTGCACGATTCTGATCAGTATTCAAATTCTCCTCATACTGTTGTAATAGTAACTGATTGTCATGAATGCTCCTGGCCCTTCGTTGACCTCTGGTCCGACTCCAATTGAGAAGCTTTAATCTGCACGCCTTGATTTTTTGGCAGACATTAAACATTCTAGACCCTTCATAATTGGTCGCCTAAGCTTCGGTAATGATTTCCTCACATGATGGGTCCTTTGTCCAAGCTTGCTCAAACTTGAAATGCTTTTGTGGTTTTGGAGTTCCTTGGCTTGACCCAATGTATCCATAGCCAATCCCAAATGATCTGATGTAGCCACCGAAATATGCTTAATTCTAGCATTTGGGTGAAGATCCAGCCAGTCTTTAGAGCATACACCCCTATCCAATCTTACCCACGTTTCCGCATCTCCATCCCTGCGATTAGACCATGTGTAGGGCCAGCCTTGAAAACCAATATCTAACAAAGAACAGTCAGCAAGAGCAAAGCGAAATAATTGCATTTGTGACTCAATGCGGTCAATCAAACCCAATTTTTCAGATTGATCCACAATCTCATTGAAATCTCCCATTACTAACCAAGGATTAGATCGTTGGGAGTGGAGACATCTCAAGAGTTGCCATGAGCGAACCCGGTTGGCTGTCACAGGATCGCCATAAAACCCAGTGAAACTCCAAGAAACCCCAGCACCATCAGAAATATCACCATCAATGTAAAACCTTGAATAGTTGTTAATGGAAATTCTCACATCATCAGACCACAGAAGAGCCAAACCCCCACCTTTACCAACACGATCAACACCCAAACAGCTTGAGTAGCCCAACTGAATTCTTAATCTTTCTAATTTTCTCCTATTCAGGCATGTTTCCATGAGAAACAAGGCCTGGGGACCTTCCATCTTCACCAAGGAGTGAAGTTCGCGAATTGACCGTGGGTTCCCAAGCCCACGACAGTTCAAACTCAAGATTCTCATTGGGCCCGGCGGGGCTACACCACAGCCTCCACCAATGGATTCTCTTGCACCTCATTAATCCGGTGAACTTTGGAAACACGAGGTGCATGATCGGACAGGAGAACGAGAGAAGAGTCCTCTGTTTTTCGTTTTGAAAGGGGTGGGTTAGAAGTGTTTGTATTTTGCAAGGGAGTGTGGATAGCAAATTGTGCCCTAGATTTCCATTTAACTTGTGGAGGATCAAATGGGCTTGGGTTTTGGCTATTTGGTGGGGTTGGGATTGGTAGTGGGTTTTCAGTATTTGGACTATGACGTAATACTGGTGTGGGGGAGGGTTGTGATTCTGATTGTTGGGTTGGGCCACTTAAGTTATGGCATGGTTGATCCGTGGGTTGGTTTTTAGGGAAAGGTTGGGCTAGTATTTTGATAGCTAAATCTGATGGGCCCGGTCCAGAGTTGTCCACTACAGTATCTTCTTCTAAGACAATATGTTTAAATTGGCGTACCTTGACAGCTTGTGCAGTACATTCCGCGGGATCCTTTGCTTGGTGGTGGGGGCTTGTCGTCTCTCCAACGTCACGTACCTTCGCACCACAATTTGCCTATAGCGCCACTGCCATCAAATGTGCCAAATTCGCAATTCCATCCTGTGGAGTCAGGCCATATTGTCCTCTGTTAACCTTGTCATTTTCTGCAGACTAGTCCCCACTTGCTTTGTCTGTATGTGTGTGGTGATCTGGTTCCGGCGATGCCTCATCGGAATCATTTACCTCTGGTTGGGATGCTTTATCGTATAAACCTTGTGGTCGAAGGTCATTTTCCAATCTCATCCAGGGACCAAAAGCAATAAATTTTACCCCAAATTGGTTTGAGAGTTTCTTTGGAGTCTCCCCACAGAACCTATTGTCATGTCCAATCACACCATAATTGAAGCATACTTTTGGGAGTTTTTCAAATTTTAGACTTATCCATGAGTCATTTAAGCCCGGTCTAGGAAGAAAAATTCCAGGTATCAGTGGTTTGGTAATATCAACTTCAATTCACAGGTGGAAGAACCGCTTCCAGGAAGGTCTCACACCTTCGACAAAATCAACTGTCTTTACGATGCCGACAACCATCCCAATCCTTCTGAGATTATCTTCGAACTGCCAAGCAGATGGGAGCCCATGCAACTGTACCCAGAAGGTGGATGTTGTGAACTCAATCTCATCCAAGGTGAGATATGGTTTCCAATCTTTTAATAGCAAATGAGCCCCTTTTAGTGTCCAAGGTCGTCTGCTGTAGGCATGGTGGAGGTCGGACTCTTGTTCAAAATTGAAAACAAAGAGATTCTTTCCTGCACTCACAACCTTAAGAGGCCCTTTCAGATTCCAAGCTTTTGAAACTACTTCATGAACCAAGTTGCTATTGAAACTTCGTAAAGCAACCACTTTTCCAATCAATGTGTAACCTGTGGTGTTAGAGATGGCATGGTTAAGCTGTAGGTCCAGTCTATTGTTAGCGCAGCTAGATCTCACTAAGGCTGGATGAGACTTTGACAATGATGTATGAGACCTGGAACTTCCTTCTGATGTAGAAGCTTGAAAGCGACTAGACATGGTGGTGGTCAAAGTTGAGGGATATTGATGTCAATGATAGTGATGGATAAGTATAAATACTAAATAAAAAGGATAAAAAAAAAACTATGGGGATCTGTGATGATGGGAAGAGAAGAATCCCTAAAAGGACCAAGAAATAAATGGCGGGGATATCTAGGATAGGATGGAACCCACCGGTTAAGTGTTTAGGGGGAAAGATACCATAGGGGTCTCTAACCTGGTTTGGAGAAATTCTCCTTTAACCCACTACGTGGCAATTAAATAGACTATTCACATGTATTATTTGAAAAAGTCATATGACTCATTAAAAAGGTCATGTGACTAAAAGTACATGTGGAAGGTCTATTTACTTGCCACGTAGTGGGTTGGAGGAAGATTCCTCCAAACTGAGTTGGAGGTAAACTATTTCCATTGTTAATTAAGGGAAATTCATTTTCTCAAAAAAAAAAAAAAATAAAAAAGTTAAGGGATCAAACATGGGAATAAGTTGCATGTCTTACTCCAAATGATATGCATCTTACTTAAATCCACACGGGACCAAAGTAGCCCCCGTTAATTAATAGAATAGTAGTAATATGTTTTACACAATTTAGCCAATAGATTTTAACTAATTTGATAGCTAGCATAGTAAAGGACATATTCAATTATTACTAATAAACTGGAAGATGACTTGATGCTTTGCCAATATATGTTCACAAAACAAATATGCTAAAATAAATTATCATTTAATCAAATTATTATGCTGTTTATAAAAATTTATATGAATAATGGTATTCATGTATGGAATTCAATTGACTTAAAGGTCATTGTTCTACACATGGAGGACGTGTTTAGTGGAAAAATCCGTTGAGGGTTGCAAAGCCCAAGAAATGGCAGGCCCACAGAGATAAAGCCTTGAGGGAAGTTAAGGGAGGAAGGCTGGGCATAGAATCTTAATACTTCCAAAGAGGATAATATTGAGTAGTGCACCACGGTATCAGAGTCAGGGGTGTCACATATCTACCATGCTTAGTTGAACAAAATTTGTCATTTATAAAGAAGAATAAATAAATAAATTATCTAACTTAAGGAACTGAATAGACTTTGCAACGACTATTGAAATTAAACCCAGGCTCCACATCTAATGAAAGGTTTAATTTGAACATGCAAACAATTACAAACAATATATGCATACTCAAGAACATAGGATACTTGAACATCTCAAATATTTTCAAACATTATTTTACAAACTCAAACCTTTCTTCTTCTTTTTTGGGTGCTAGGCAAGTGGGATTTACTCTGGTAGACTACCATGGAATATGCGAATTTATTATATTTAATTATTTATCCACAACTGCCCAAATTCAGTTTTCCTGGCAGCTTGGCTCATCATCAACGAATAACTCTTCAGCTTCAGTAAATTAGTGGGATGTAATGAACTGAGATTTTTGTAAATGAAAGTGACTTAGGTTTTAGTCGAGATGACTAGTCTCCTAAACAATAAGAAAAAAGAAGTTGGAATAATTATAAATGAATTCCACTCTTTAAATAGAGTGACTGAACACAAGCTGATAACCAAACTCAATCTGTTAACTAGAATAACTAAATGTCAATTTAGCTAACAAATTCTTCTAACATAAATAACTAAGGCCAACCGTGCCAATTGAATCTGGTTGTGCTATGACTTGGCTCATCATCAACGAATAACCCTTCAGCTTTAGTGAATGAGTAGGACCGCAAAGAGAGTTCCTCCCTAGATTCAGGTTTGTCCACATGTGAGGGTGGTTGCATACCTACTATTTCATTCTTTGAAGAGTGAGTAATAGTAGGCAGAGATTCCGTTGATTCTACATCCTCTGATAGAGGCTTTATTTCGGCATACCTAGATTTAGGGTTGTCCACATGTGAGCGTGGTTGCATACCAACCATTTCATTCTCTGAAGAGCGAGTACAAGTAGGCAAAGCTAATGGAGCCTCCATGCGGACAAACCAAGATGAAACATAAACATAAAAGCAGAGGAACACAGAACCTAGTATGGCTAAAGTTTAAAAAGCTTATAGGTTAATTTAACATTTTAAAGTATTTTAAATTGCCCTTACTAGATGTTTTACATTTGTCCTGTTTATATAAAAGATTATGGGATTACTTTGAAGAAATAAGAAAAATGAGAGAGCTCATAGCAACAGTTCGGGCCGGCTATTGCACGAGTACATGATCATTTTCTATCAATAGGAAGTACAGTTGGTCGCTAAAGACCTCTGGTATTTATTGTTTCTGTTAAAAAAAATCTAATGGACCTAACTCATTTGCAAAAGATGTCTTATAAGATGAGAATTATCCATGACTTATATTCCCATTATTTACTTCAACTATTTCCAGGTAAGATTAATGATATCTAACAATTTCTTTGGCTCAAACCAAGGAATCCTTCAAACAAACAAAAATGGAGAGAAAACGAGTCCGATTTTGCCAAAATTGAGCAACAGAAGACTGGTTAACACAAAAGTCAAACAAAGGTTGACGTCCCTATTACGGTTCGGGTCGCCTGATTCAGTATGCAGCTCAAAATGGTTAAGTGCCAGATCAGATCGGTAAGGCATGATGACGTCAGTCGTTGAAGTGTGGCTAATGTCAAGCTCGTGGAAGACAGAGGAGGGCGTGTGTAGGTGTGAGGTGTGTGCAAGTTGCTTTTGGCGGGTGTAGTGTGCTTGTGATGGAGGCGTGTGGAGATCTGTCACCAGCGCGTGAGGGTGCGTGGGGTGAAGCTTGACGACTGGAAAAGATGTGTTGGAGTTACTGGGGCCCGTAGACTCGTAAGTCGTAATATGTAATCGTTTGTGGGAAATTTCTGCTTTAGATTAGCATATCTGAGAGCGATGTGGGGATCTCGATGGCTATGGATGATTAGTGAGGCCCAAAGCCACTGGACTTGCGCGCGGTGGTGGTCTTGATCGCCGTGCATGACAATGTTGGTTTTGAAGTAGATCTGGTGTGGTTGTAGATATCTCCTTGCAACAAAATCACCTCATTGCAGTGGAGTTTGGTGAATTGTGAAACTCAGATGGTGATAATGGGTTGTTTGGGTTAACTATATTTTGAGGGATCCTAGCTAGGTTAATATTGAATTTGGCTTTGATGCCATGGTAAAACTATTGAGTGATTAAGGCTCCGTTTATTTCGTTGTAAAATATTTTCAGATGAAAATAATTTAAGAGAAAATGAAATTTTTTTCGTGTTTGGTTGTATTCAGTAAAATGCTCTGGAAAATATTTTACAGTGTTGTGCGAAAGATAGAGTAGAAGGGGTGGAGGGTGAGGCGTGCGTTTTTGGAAAATGGTTTACGAAAAAATTGGGCGTAAACTATTTTCTAAATTTTAACAAAGGATTTTTCGGTCAACGAAAATTATTTTCTGTTTGACCACCATTTTACAGCGAAACAAACATTCACAAATTTGAAAATATTTTACAGGTAAATAAATGGAGCCTAAATGGAAAAGAAACAGCCAAAGTAAAAAGTTTTAATATTTTTCGGTCACTACATCCACAACAAAAAAAAATCCTTGATTGATACATTTTTACTCTGAAGTTTTTGTATTAAAATGAATCCTACCTAGGGTTTATATTTAAAAAAAAATTAGGTTAACCTTAGTCTAACCTAAGGTTAGTTTGTTTGTCATACAAGTACATGTGCTTACTATAAGTTAAGTTTGGACCTTGTAAGTCATATTATCTCTAAAAATCTTAACAACTGTATTTTTTAGGGAATAAAACAATCTTAACTACTTAATAACCATTTTTAAATATTTCAAAAAAAAAAAAAAACCATTTTTAATTTATTATTTATATTTGAAAAATCTTATTGTTAATTACACCGTTCCCTTTACGTATATAATTATATAATTGTGATCATATAGATATGATTAGGATTTTTTCTTTCCTTTATTTTTGTGCCAGCTACTTAATTTTGAAAAATTAAACCATTTTTAATTTTCTCAACAAATGACCTTTCAAAATATATTAATACTAAAATGCTAATGTTTTCACAATATTTTCACAACATTGTCTACGTGACAAATTGTTATTAATTTTCACATGTAACTACCACTAACACTATCTTATTGTTTACTATTTATGGTTTGCAATCTAAAATATTGTTCAAACGTATGTTGTCACTTGTAGAGGCTCATTTTTTCTGCCTACAACAGACCAAGCCCAAAGCCTCAGAAATTTACTTAAAGGTCCGAAGCCCATCAGGCCCAGTGATCTGCGACAACAAGAAAATATAGATGAATGGTTTTGAGCCATTAATCAAGCCCAAAGCCTAAAACCGGCCCACTCAATCCCAAGTGCATGACTGCTGAAACAACATCAAGTTATTCAAAATAATTCAGAAAAAGAGAGGAAAAAGGCTCCCACGTGATGCCCATTTTCCCTCCTCTTTGGTGCGGAGCTCGAGACTTCAAAGAGTGCACATTCCCAAAATGAAAAAATTAGATTTCCAAGCTTTATGATTATGGGAGAGGGTTGGTTTTCTTTGTTACCCAACAGCTATGGTAGATACCTTCAGAGGAGTGTCTGCGGCAGCACCAGCTGAAACAAGAAGTGATAGAGAAGATGAGACAAGAGTTGGAAGAACCAGGGAGAAGGCTGCCATGGCCGCCCAAGCCAACACCACTCAAGGGGCAACGACCACCGTAGCCTAGCACTTCGGTGGTCCTTGCTCATCCTCATCATGGAGCTTAGGAAGAATGGTTTGGAGGTAGGAGAATCAATCTACTGAATTTTTATTTGATCTGCCATAACATAAAAGGCATTAATCTGCTGGGGAACAATGCTAAAAATGATAAGATCAAATTTTAATTAATGCGCAATGTATATGAGTCAAGTCAGTTTAATTACTCCAGCCCATTGTCAAGCATTTAATGCTCATCACCTCCAACGCCATAAATGAGCTGAAGATCAGCCGTCTGCCGCAGGCCAAATCAAGTCTGCAGCAGATGGAAACTATCATTTTTTATTTCAAACAGATCTTTGCCAAATCCCGCCCCTTTATTTCTCGGATAAACAGTGATGCTCATGATGAGGAAGACAATGAGTAAAACCACAAGACAATAACACCATTATAAAGGGGGGTGAGAAAGAGGAAGAAGGGGTTGGTTGGTTCTGAAGCCTAAAATTAATTCTGCATAAAAGTTGATTCCAAAAGCTTGAAAAGAAGGAGCAAGACAACCAAGAGTCTGTGGGACACTTCCTGCAGACTTACGGTAGACTGAACACTTTCAGTCTACCACAGCCAAAATACCTACTCTCACTCACTAAACACTTACCCAAGTAATTATACTGACTCATGTACGTTTGCATAGTAGATGATTCTTTTCCTACTCCTCAAATCTCCTAAGTTCCATGTTATGTAATGCTTTGCTTATTTTGTTACATGCTTTTGTAAGTCATGTTGAAAGCCAACTATTTTGATGTTCGGCTTATTAGTCCGCGGTACCAGAATTGATTCCTGAATTTTATTCCTCATTATACATATTCCATCGTGTGTTGTGGCTATTGAGTATCTTGGTAGAGGCAAAATTTATGGTTGTTAGTTTACTTTGATCTGCGGTGCCGACTTCACTTGTCTACCGCAACCGTCTATGTGAGTATTGTGGCCCGGTAGATCAAAAGGCACTAGAGGGAAGCACCATCAGCCATCAAGTGGTCTATCAAGCTTGATGTAGAGTTTTGGGCTCAACACCCCCTTATGCAAATCCAGCTCGTGTCCAGCCCACTTGTGGATTGATACGAGGCCCATCAAAGCAAAAATTTTGAGCATTCACATCACTTTAACTTTATTATTCAAAATATATTATAGAAGAATAAAAACGTATGTGGTAGTTATGAAAAATATTGTTAAAACGTATGTTGTCACCTTAACTTTATGATTCAAAATATATTATAGAAGAATAAAAACGTGACCTTACCATAATATATTTTAAAGAGGAGATGAGAATCATTCCGTAAACACCAATAAAGTTATCAACAACATGAGCAAAAATAACTGTTGTTATGCTCGATATGCAACTCAGGACATTTAGAATTGTTGCGACTTTTGGTAGACGCTGTTCCTTGTTTATTTATTTGGTAATTCAGCTTTTTTTATTGAAAACACAAGAAAACACAGGCATCAGCCTTACAAAGAAGAACCTGGGAAGGTTAGCGACTAACCAAAACAAGGCCTAACACAAGGAAAGAAAATCCTACCCCCTAACTATAGTAACTAAACATTACAAAGCTTGAGTTTCCGATTATTACAAAGAGTTCTATTGAGAAAAGAGGTCTTTACAATAACAGAATCCAATCTAGCTTTAACATCTTTTTGGATATCTCTTACAATTTTCTCTTCAGTCTTAATAACACCTCTATGGATCCTAGAATTCCTTTGAAGCCACAAATGATAAACCATAGCCCACCAAGCCACTTTGCAAAGAGAAGCTCGAAAGCTTTTCCCTTTAAGATGCAGAATACCCCAATCAATCAATCGGTTCCAGTCAGCAGGGGCATTAGAAACTAAACACAAAGCCATAATGACCTTCCAAATTCGATTAGTAAAGGAGCATTGAAAAAACAAATGTTATTTGTGTAGATGCCCACTTTTTGCCAAAGCCCAAGCCCAAAGCATCAAAATTTGCTTTGAGAACCCGAGCTAAACAAAGCCCAGTAGTCTACGGCGGCCCAATAGTCTACCGCGGCAGAAAACAAGGAGTAATGGTATTGGGCCACCAATTAAGCTTAAGACCCATGCCAGCCCATTCAACCCCAAATATTTGTCTGCTACAATGAGGTGGGGCCCCCAGAATAGTCCAAAAGAGAGGGAAAAATCATTCCCCAAAGCAGTTCAAAAATAAGAGGGAAAATTTCCCCCCACATGATGCTCTTTCTCCCTTTCTTTTTTAGCACGGAGCTCAAGACTTAAAAAGGCTCCTTCCCAATATAAAATACGGATCTCCAGGACCTATAATTGCAGAAGGAGGCTGGTCCTTCTCATTGACCAGCGGTCGCGGTAAACACGTTCACAAAAACGTCTACCACAACAGCGTCTACCGCAACAAGAGCTGAGATGAATGAAGTGATGGAGAAGACAAAAGTAAGCAACGTATCAATCAAATGCAGCAACCAATAAAGTGCACTATTCATTGTCTTCCCCAAGAGACCAGCACAGTCCTCCATGGCTGAAGCTCCTTAATGCCCAGCCAGCCAAAGTTTTACACAGCAGATACACAACAGACATAGCAGACTGCACAGCAGATGCAGCAGACTTGTCAGCTCAAGGTGGAAAAGGAGACTCCTTCCCAATGAAAAATACAGGTCTCTAAGCACCATTATTGCAAAAAGGGGGTTGGTTCTCCTCATTACCCAGCGGTCACGGTAGACACCGCCACAAAACCGTCTACCGTAGCTCCAGATGTGACAAAAAATCATGAGGAAGACAAAGCAAGATCAAATGAAGCCAAGGGAGCTGCCATGGCCACCAAGGCTACCACCACTCAAGAGCAGCGACCACCATAGCCCAGCACTCCGGTGGTCCTTGCTCATCTTCAACATGGAACTTAGGAAGAACGGTTTGGAGGTAGGGGGATTAATTTATTGAATTTGGCAGTCTACCGTAAGACAGCATTGCATTTGCTGGGGATAAATGCTAAGGTAAGATTAAGCCAAATTAAGAAGAAATGTGTATGAATCAACTTAACCATTTTTGCTATCCTTATCAAGCATTAAATTCTCACCAACTCCAACACCTGAAAATAGGGACTCTTTGAAAAAGTCTGCCGCAGCCCAAAATCTGATCTGCAGAAGATCAGATATGACCTTCTTAAACAAAATAAAATCAAGTCAAATCCCACTCCTTTTACCTCTTGGATAAACAGTAACCATCATGATTAAGAGGGCAATGGGTGAAACCACAAAATATTAACACCACTATAAAAGGGGATGAGAAAGAGAAGAGAGGGGTTGGTTGATTTTGGTCTGAAACTGAACTCTTTTCTTTAAGTTTGAAGACAACCAAATTTTGCAGAACACTTTCTGCAGATCCGCGGTAGACTGAAGCACTTTCTGTCTACCGCAGCCAAAAATCCCACACTCAACCACCAAACACCCATACCAATTAATGATGTTGATTCATACACTTTTGCACAGTAAATAATCCTCTTCCTACTCCCCAAATCTCCTGAGTTCCATCGTTTGTTATATATATTTCTTACATGTTACTATTCATGGCAAATCCTTGTGAAAGCCAAGTTTATTGTATTTAATTTTGATCTGCGGGACTGACTCTATCTATCTACTGGCAAGTCTATTGTATATTTCTTACATATTATTATTATGGCAAGTCTGGGTGAATGCAAGGATTATGGTGATTAGTCTTGATCTGCGACACTCATTCCATTTGTCTGCCGTGACTCCAATTTTAATCTGCGGGATTGATTTTGTGTATCTACTGGCAAATATATTGTGTATTTCTTGAATGCTATTATCATTGCAAGCCCTGATGAATCCCAGGTTTATTGTGATAATTTTTGATCTGCAGTGCTGGTTCTGTCAGTCTACCGTGACCTTTTCTATGGGTATTATGGCTTAGTAGATCACTGACTCCTAAGTTCTGTTGTTTGTTACACATTTCTTATGTGTTGTCACTGAATGCCCTGGTGAAAGCAAAGTTATTGTGATTAGTTTTGATCTGCGGTACTGGTCTTGTCAGTCTACCGTGACCATTTCCCCATGAGTGTTGTGGCCCAGTAGATTAGAAATTTTAAAAGGAAGCACCATCAGCCATTGGGTAGATCAACAAGCCTGGTGTAGAGTTTTGGGTTCAACATCCCCTCTAAACAGCTCAGCCCACGTTTAGCCCATTTGTAAAGTTGCATGTGGTAGATAAGGAAATTTTGAGCATCCACATTTTGGCGACTCCACTGGGGAGTTGAGTTGCAAATTTCCCTCGTTTTGTTCTTTGAAGAAGATCTGCAGTTTTTGAGCTGCAACCATGCCACCTAAGAAATCTACCAGTTTACAGAATATGGCAACACCATGGCCTTTCCACACTTGGGGGCTAGAACATAGCTGGCCCAAGCTCGTAGTCTACGGTACCATCAAAAGTTTGCTAGCGCCTATGAAAAGATGCCGTAGACTAAAATTTTACCAAGGGCCAGATGGTCCTAAGAACGGTAGACCATGTGAGGAGAGGTCTCCTTTCACCATCCAAGTTTGCACCAAGCTGGGAGGGGTCATACCTAATCCGTGAAGCATACGATAGTGGCTATTACAAATTAGCCACGGCAGATGGTACCATTTCGGCAGACCCCATCAACAGGAAGTGGCTGAAGCGTTATTGCTCGTAAGATACACTTTTACTTGCTAAGTATTTTGTATTTTTTTTTTGTCTTAGAACAATTTGAATCCTCATGTGCTGTTCAAAGAGTAATGATGCACAATATCTATATTTTGTCAAAAAGCAAAAGATTTCCACTTGATCGTTTTTTTAAAAAAAAGGGAGCTTTCTTCCCTTTTAAAAAAAAAATCACACAAGTGATAGACTAGCTACACCACGGTCGAATTCACATGATTAATTTGACATAAACAAAATATATGCATAAATGTTCAAAAGAAAGACCAAAACTTGGTCATTACAAAATAGTCATGGCAGACCCACGCATCTTACATTTACTCAAAGTCATGGCAGACTCACGCACCCTACATCTCACTTAAAGTCGTGGTAGACCCATGCAACTTATATTTCACTCAAAATCGTGGTAGACTCACGCATCATACATCTCCCTTCAAAGTCGTAGCAGACTACGAACCCAAATCCATGGAACCTTGAGACCCAACAAAATTGCAATCAGCAGCATCAACGACAAATGCCAAATATGTATGGCAGATACAAGAGGCAATTGTGTTTTCGGTAGACTTGAGTAAAAACACTCCCGCAAACTTGAGTTGTTCATCTCAAAGGCAGCAAAGGATCTCCATAGACTAACAACTTGCTGATTCATTACATCCATATTTGCTGAAGCATTTCTTGCCAAAAGAATTCATGAAGCACATAATGCAAACGATCTACTGTTGATCAGACTTCTCCAAGGGTCCAAGAGAATGGCTAATTCAGAAGCCGCAGAGTCAGAGGAAGCAATGGTCATCGTATACACAAATCAATCCAAGCTTCGTGATCTGCGGGCTGAGTTACACTACTCACCCGCACCTCACATCACGTGAGGCACGGGCTCGGGGGGCTAATGTACATGCCCACTTTTTGCCAAAGCCCAAGCCCAAAGCATCAAAATTTGCTTTGAGAACCTGAGGTAAACAAAGCCCGGTAGTCTACGGCGGCCCAGTAGTCTACCGCGGCAAAAAACAAAGAGTAATGGTATTGGGCCACCAATTAAGCCCAAGAACCATGCCAGCCCATTCAACCCCAAATATTTGTCTGCTACAATGAGGTGGGGCCCGCCAGAACAGTCCAAAATAGAGGGAAAAATCATTCCCCAATGCAGTTCAAAAAGAAGAGGGAAAATTTCCCCCCACATGATGCTCTTTCTCCCTTTCTTTTTTAGCACGGAGCTCAAGTAAAAAGGCTCCTTCCCAATGGCCCGCCAGAACAGTCCAAAATAGAGGGACGTTCATAAAAAATCATTCCCCAATACCGCAACAGCAGTTCAAAAAGAAGAGGGAAAATTTCCCCCCACATGATGCTCTTTCTCCCTTTCTTTTTTAGCACGGAGCTCAAGACTTAAAAAGGCTCCTTCCCAATGTAAAATATGGATCTCCAGGACCTATAATCGCAGAAAGAGGCTGGTCCTTCTCATTGACCAGCGGTTGCGGTAGACACGTTCATAAAAACGTCTATCGCAACAGCGTCTACCGCAACAACGTCTACCGCAGTGAAGTGATGGAGAAGACAAAAGCAAACAACGTATCAATCAAATGTAGCAACCAATAAAGTGCACTATTCATTGTCTTCCCCAAGAGACCAGCACAGTCCTCCATGGCTGAAGCTCCTTAATGCCCAGCCAGCCAAAGTTTTACACAGCAGATACACAGCAGACACAACAGACTGCACAGCAGATGCAGCAGACTTGTCAGCTCAAGGTGTAAAAGGAGACTCCTTCCCAATGAAAAATACAGGTCTCCAAGCACCATTATTGCAAGAAGGGGGTTGGTTCTCCTCATTACCCAGTAGTCACGATAGACACCGCCACAAAACCGTCTGCCGCAGCTCCAGATGTGACAAGAAATCATGAGGAAGACAAAGCAAGAGCAAATGAAGCCAAGGGAGCTGCCATAGCCACCAAGGCTGCCACCACTCAAGAGCAGCGACCAGCATAGCCCAGCACTCCGGTGGTCCTTGCTCATCTTCAACATGGAACTTAGGAAGAATGATTTGGAGGTAGGGGGATTAATTTACTGAATTTGGCAGTCTACCGTAAGACAGCATTGCATCTGCTAGGGATAAATGCTAAGGTAAGATTAAGCCAAATTAAGAAGAAATGTGTATGAATCAACTTAACCATTTTTGCTATCTTTATCAAGCATTAAATTCTCACCAACTCCAACACCTGAAAATGGGGACTCTCTGAAAAAGTCTGCCGCAGCCCAAAACTTGATTTGCAGAAGATCAGATATGACCTTCTTAAACAAAATAAAATAAAGTCAAATCCCACTCTTTTTACCTCTTGGATAAACAGTAACCATCATGATTAAGAGGACAATGGGTGAAACCACAAAATATTAATACCACTATAAAAGGGGATGAGAAAGAGAAGAGAGGGGTTGGTTGATTTTGGTCTGAAACTGAACTCTTTTCTTCAAGCTTGAAGACAACCAAATTTTGCAGAACACTTTCTGTAAATCCGCGGTAGACTGAAGCACTTTCTGTCTACCGCAGCCAAAAATCCCACACTCAACCACCAAACACCCATACCAATTAATGATGTTGATTCATACACTTTTACATAGTAAATAATCCTCTTCTTACTCCCCAAATCTCCTGAGTTCCATCGTTTGTTATATATATTTCTTACATGTTACTATTCATGGCAAATCCTTGTGAAAGCCAAGTTTATTGTATTTAATTTTGATCTGCGGGACTGACTCTATCTATCCACTGGCAAGTCTATTGTATATTTCTTACATATTATTATTATGGCAAGTCTGGGTGAATGCAAGGATTATGATGATTAGTCTTGATCTGCGACACTCATTCCATTTGTCTGCCGTGACTCCAATTTTAATCTGCGGGATTGATTTTGTGTATCTACTGGCAAATATATTGTGTATTTCTTGAATGCTATTATCATTGCAAGCCCTGATGAATCCCAGGTTTATTGTGATAATTTTTGATCTGCGGTGCTGGTTTTGTCAGTCTACCGTGACCTTTTCTATGGGTATTATGGCTCAGTAGATCACTAACTCCTAAGTTCTGTTGTTTGTTACACATTTCTTATGTGTTGTTGTCACTGAATGCCTTGGTGAAAGCAAAGTTATTGTGATTAGTTTTGATCTGCGGTACTGGTTTTGTCAGTCTACCGTGACCATTTCCCCATGAGTATTGTGGCCCAGTAGATCAGAAATTTCAGAAGGAAGCACCATCAGCCATTGGGTAGATCAACAAGCCTGGTGTAGAGTTTTGGGCTCAACATCCCCTCTAAACAGCTCAGCCCACGTTTAGCCCATTTGCAAAGTGGCACGTGGTAGATAAGGAAATTTTGAGCATCCACAATTTGAAGCCACAAATGATAGACGCTGTTCCTTGTCTGGCTAGTTCTCAATGAGGAAATCAACTAAGAGGTACACCACTGCATTTTGGACCATGCTATGACTGAAAATTAAACCTGAAGTTCGTTGAAGCAAACGATCAGAATGAGAATAAAAATCTAATATCTGTCAACTCCAACAAAGTTTTGTTTGTTGGTGAAAATTTTACTTTGTTTTCAGAAATTATTACCATTTACCAACGATGAATAGCGCAGCCCATGAGAAGAAGATATAATAGTGATACCATTCCCTGCCTTTGCCGTAGATCTTTGAGAACCATTTACCACGCATTATCATTATGGGTGGGAATTATGACCGATATTTTTCACCACAAAGGAAGTGGAGTTCTTAGAAAAGGCAGTAACACTTTTGGTTAGTAAAACTAAGCGCTAGCACGTCCCCCCTGAAAAAAATTATCAGAAATGAATAGGACAGCCTTTGATGAGAAGAAAATATAAGAATGACAACATTATTCCTTGCCTTTACCGTAGATATTTGAGAATCATTCACACCATCACCCCATGCAGGGGCGGATCTAGAAATTTAAGTCAGGGTGGGCACCTTTTGATCTCAATTTCAACAGAAATAATATGTATATATTTGTATACATATAGTTTGATGAATAATATATTCATTAAAAACAATGTCAAAAGCCGATATACATTATATACAAGCCTCCTCACACGCGCTCTGCGCGTGTTCAGAAGCTTTTTTTTTTTAGGCAAATTGTAGGTTAAATTGATGATGGATAAAAAACGAAAAAGAAAAAAAGAAATTTAATTTCATTGCCATTATAAATTAGAATTTCAATTTGAAAATTACACTTTAATATTGATTTTAATTGCATCAAATAGAAACAAAAACAATCCAAGGAGACCAAAGTCAAGAAAAGAAAAATCTAAGAAAAAAATTATTATTATTATACACGTGATATTATATAACTTAGTTAACTTGAATGAGTGAATAAAATTAAAGCTTATCTAATTGACATTGTGAAAAAGAAAAGAAAAAAAATATTTGAAGAGATCCACCGCCACATGTATAAGGTAAAACACATTTTGTGAGAGATGTGTTACTGTTTAGTTACAGGTGTGAGAGATGTGTTACTGCTTGGTTACATGTATAAGGTAAAACACATTTTGTTTAGTGTGAGATGTAATTGCTGAGCTAGCTTTCAATTGCTTAGTTGGTATTTTTAATTGATATGTATTAATTTTATTGGGCTACATCTTACATATTGTTGGGAATATATATTCAAAGATTGCAAATATGCTCCAGTGAGAAAGATAGGTAACCTCCACAATTAATTTCCTAATCCAACTGCAACTACCCATTTTAACTATTTATTATCTGGTTAGATATTTTGCAATTCAAATGTTCAATCATCAATGAGTGAGAAAGGTAGGTAACCTCCACAATTAATTAATGTCCTAATCCAACTACTACCCAATCATCAATGAGTGAGAGAGAGAGGTAACCTCCACAATTAATTAATGTCCTAATCCAACTACTACCCAATCATCAATGAGTGAGAGAGAGAGGTAACCTCCACAATTAATTTCCTTAATTATCCACCGTCTGACCCCCTTCACAACCACATATTTATGCTGCTTTTTCTTCAATTTGTTTTCAACATGAAATTGATAGCCATATAGGCAAACTTGCCTATAAAAATTTCAACCAACTTTCAGATCTCTTACTTGTCCTCTTTTCGGTAAAGAGGAATGGCCGAGTCTCCGGTGTGGTGGAAAAGAATGGAGACTTGCTCGTAAAAGAAGCAAAAAAAAAAAAAAAAAAAAA
Source organism: Fagus sylvatica (assembly GCA_907173295.1). Classification (NCBI taxonomy): domain Eukaryota; kingdom Viridiplantae; phylum Streptophyta; class Magnoliopsida; order Fagales; family Fagaceae; genus Fagus; species Fagus sylvatica. The sequence continues at coordinate 3,499,085 of OU015764.1, read as the reverse complement.
GGTAAACTGTAGGCATATTAGTAGAATCGTAAATAAGGACCTAAAATTAAAAACAAAATGAATATACGTGTTTCATGTATTAACCTTGTAGTTCTTCACACATAGTAAATCCTTATGTATGTTCATTGCAAACCATATCTATGTTTTCAACAATCCTGCATATACAAAAAAAAAAATAAAAATAAAAAACGATGTTTATAGACATTATATTGAAAAAAACACACATAGTAAATCCCTATGTATGTCCATTGCAAACCATATCTATGTTTTCAACAATCCTGCATATACAACAAAAACAACCCCATTAATATTCAAAAATAAAAATGAAAAAATGATGTTTATAGACATAATATAGAAAAAAACAGTGAAAGTTTATCTGTAAGATTTGAGAGTTGAGAGTTTAATCTTTTATGAAGAGAGTTGAGAGTTGAGATACACACTTTTTTGAAGAAAAAAATTATAACGGAATCTTGATTAGTTTTTTTTTTTTTCCTCGCAGGCACGTTCTCTCTTTAAAATTATATCCTTTTTTTTCTCAGTCACGTACGGCCATATCCTTAAAATTAGGATGAATTTTTTTTTTTAAACATTAACTGTTAAAAATTGCTCATTTCTTTTCCTAAGCCATTAAATATACATTTTTTAAAAAACCGGTGATAACTGTTTTGATACAAAAAACCGAATATTTATCACTTAATGTTTGATTGGTTATCATATAACTTCAAGATAAGGTTGTGTTGCTTTTTTTAATTTTTTTAATAGGGTTTTTAGAAAATGGGAGATGTGAGGGAAAAAAAGGGAGAGTCATAAAAAGAAAAAAAAAAAAAAAAACGTGGAGTGGAATATTTGAAAAAAAAAAAAATGAAATAGTGGAATTTTAAATGTAATTTTTCTTATTTGTTACGTTGAATGGTGAATTTTTTTGGATTGATATTTACTCTAATGAATTTTCTTATCTGTCCTAAATTTTTTTTAATAATAGTTTGAAATATTTTATAGTTATCTTTTTAGGTAAATGGAATGGGATAAAGATTAGTTTTTTTTTTTTTTTTATTAACTATATTTGTATGGGATAAGAGTTTGAATTCAAATAAAAAACTAAAAGAAAAATACATTTAAATAGTGGCGTGAGTTGTTCAATTCAAATGAGAAAGAAAAAAAAGTTGAATATGGATATTATGAGAGAGAGAGAGAGAGAGAGAGAGAGAGAGAGAGAGAGAAGAGACAACAATTTAAATTCTCCTCTGTTATTAAAAAAAAAAAAGTAGTAAGTTAGCCTATTTAATCTCATTTACGTATAGATTTAAAATATGAAGTCTTTTTTTTTTTTTTTTTTTTTTTTTTTTTTTTTTTTTTTTTTTTTTTTTTTTTTTTTAATTCAGAAAGCAGTTATAAGGATAAGGGACAATGAGAGAGAAAAAAGGGACAATCAAACCACCATTTAAAAAAAAAAAAAATTGAAACGTGAACGTGGAGTTGTTTCAAACTCTATTGATCCTAAAACAAATCAATAGATTTTAAATATGGGGTATTTTAGCGTGCACTAAAATAGACAATTTTCTATATAGGGATGTGACTATTATATCCTTCTTTCGAAGACACATTATTATTTGAAATCAATGATTAAATTAGGAAAGTTAGAAGATGTGAAGGGTATTTTTAACAGTATATTAAAGTGGATATGAGGACATGAATCCTCTTAATAGTATTAGATAAACAAAAAGTAACAAAAAATAAGTTCAATGTAACCTTTTACAATTGATTTAGACGTGTTTTCATATAACCATAACAAATCTCAAAAGTCAAACCAAATCTAAAATCCCAAAACTCAAACCAAATCTAAGAGCAAATCCCAAAATTCATAAATCAAATCTAAGAACAAATTTCACAAACTAACACATCATTAAATATAAAATTCAACATTTTTTAGGCTTTTGCTTTTGTTTTGCTACACAAATAAAACTAATAAAAAATACTACACAATAACTCCTTACTATTCAATATCCATTAGACCACAAAGGATAAACATAACAGACAAAGGCAAAAAGCACACTGCATACACCCTTGACACTCAATCCACCACAAAAAATCAACTAATAAACTAAAACTAACCAAATAAAATAAAAATCAACTAATAAACTAAAACTATTTTTCTTTTTCTTTTTTGAGATAACTATAAAAATGAAACTATAGTTTTCTTTTTTGAATAAAATGAAACTATAGTTAAGTACATACAAATAGACTATATATATAAACTATCAAATTTAGCAAAAAAAATAAAAATAAAAAAACTTTAAAACCAATGCCCATGAGGACCCACCACAACCTTTCATTCTTTTCAAAGGAAACACTGTTTCTTAAATTCAAAACTTATATAGAGTAGATCACGTGGGGCTATGAGAACCACATGAGTTATACGCCTGTAAGTCTTCTAGAGTTTTCCTTTTTCTTGTTCAGTTTCAGTTCAAACTCTCTCCCAAGCCGCATTTCTTTCTTGCCTTTTTCTTCTTGGCATCGTAAACCCAAAAGCATACACTCATCTTTGTCTTTTCACTCAGTGGCGTATTAAACCTGCCTCTCTTGATGTACATATAGTAGATAATTTTTTTTCAAAAGAATTTGAGGGTGGGCACTGGTCATATTCTGGCTCCGCCAGTGACCCCATGGATGAATTTTTTACACGGGAAACAACAATATAGTACGATCATGACTACGTATTGAATACCATACCAAAGAAGAACTGTCGTGAAACCCACATTTGTTAAAATAGGAGAGGCGGAGTGTTATATTGCAAAATAGTAAGGAAGATTATTGTAATTTTCCCTATGTTTTATACACAATTGGTGTGAAATTTTTTCTTATTAATTTGATTTTTAAGTAAATTGGTCTTTGCTTGTTAGGATAAGACTATTATTAATAAAGCTAAAATAGTGCATTTAATAATTTAAGTTCTATTATTCTATAGTTTAAAATATATTTTATTCTAGACATATTATAAATTAATATTTTATATATATTTTCTTTTGTTTGTAATTTTTTATAACCTTTTGAGGAGAGAGAGAGAGAGAGAGAAATTATTGAATCTAAAATATAACAAAAAAAGGTGAACAACTCACAAATGAATAAAAGATTAATAAAAAGAATTAGAAAAATATATAAAAAAAAAAAAAAGATACAGTGAAATAATTAAATTTTTTTGATAATGAAAATAATTAATAATATTAATTTTGAAACATGTAATATGATAATGCTTGATAAAGAACACACACAAAATTAGAAGAAAATGAAAGCATTATTGATACATTTTATTATATTCTTACAAATATTTATAATCCCGGTAAATGGAAAAATATTGATACAAAGTTAACTAATTAAGAGATGTTAGTAAACTCTAAATATAAAAACTTAATTATAATTTTGTATCTCAAAAAGTGAGAAGAATGGATTTTAAATAAATTTTGTAATATACAAAAATAAATAAATATTTCGTTTCGGTACTCCACCTGATATAAGAAACACCACATTGAAACGTACCCGTTAATATTTCGGGGTGTTTCAGGTAATGAACAATTTAATTTTTAAATTTTTTTTTAGAAGAAAGTTTTATGTTAATGTGTTTTAAGTGACTTTTACTTTTATATTCATGTAAGAAAGAATGAAGTTTTATTTTATTTTTTTATCAATGAAAGAATGAAGTTTTATCACTTATGTTCAATAATTTATATATATATATATAATATATAATATATATATATATATATATATATATATTATATATATATATAGCAAAATCGAAACAATATACCGGTATTGGTGGTACCGAAATATTTATTCCTCTGACCAAACCGAAACGGCTCTAGTACGGTATGACCACTTTCTTGCAAACCCGCTTGGCATCGGGTGAAATGAATACCATCCACCTTGGAAGAGTATGCCTAGGTAGCCCCAAAATAGGGCTCGGCTTCCATACAATCAACCAAGTGATTCCATCATTGATCGACATGCCCATGCCTAGGCACATGTCCATTTGGAAGGTAAAAAACACATTTTGAAAAAGCAAAACCCAAATTTTGTGTTTGGTAAGAAAAAAAAAAAGCATTTGTAAAATTTTTAGCCTTGAAAAATCACTTTTTGGAAATGAAGCTCAAAGTTTCATTTTCAAAATGTGCTTTTAACAAAAACCATGGTTAGAAAATGGGTTGCCAAACTCACCCAGTATCTCAGAAACCAGTGATTGAGTATAACTATTTTATGATAATAAATTTTTTACACCAACAATAACTTGTAACTTTAATGGCAATTATCAAAAGTGGCGAGACTAGATTGCAGATGGACGAGGTAGAGAATCAAAATATGAAAGACTATATAGTAATTTTTTTTGCTTCTTCTTTCTTTATCTGAATAACTATATAGTAAAGTTGAAGAAACTAAAAACTCCTACCATTCAAACCAATATACACCTTCCAATAACAACAGCTAGATCACCACTGATGGTTCTAGGTTCTGCTTTTTGTGGATCTGTAGCTCGAATAGGCTTTCAACCATACTTTATTTATTATTCCCTCTCCTTCCCAGATATGTGGATGAGTCAGAAGCTAATCGAGTTAAGCTAGCTCATAAGTACTTGTAAATACATAAGATGGGAGTTATATTCTTCTAACTAGGACGCTGTAATAGAACAATTATGTCTTCGATTAGATGAGATAGATACGGGCCGGCTCAATAATTTTGGGGCCTAAAGTGAAAAATATAAATGAGTTTTTATTTATTTATTTATTATTAAAATAAATAAATATTTTGGAAGAAAGTTTTAAATATGCTCTATTTTAGAAACTATATTTCTTATTATATTTTATATGAAGGAGACAAAACTTCACTCCTAAGCAATGTGAGAGTCTAACACAGAGGAAATCGTTTTGCCATATCTCTATTATAAAACCATAGACTTTCTTATAATATTGTGTATAAAGATGTTTATTTATACATGAAGGGAGGAGAAAAACTCCAATCCTAAGTAATGTGAGACTCTAACATTAGCTTTATTTATACAAAAGAGTAGGAGAACAATTCCATCTAAACAAAATGAGACTTAAACTTTAACGAAGAGTTTTTTAAAAATAAAATAAAAATTGAGGTATGAGACTTTTATTTTTATTTATTTTTTTATTTTTTTTTTAAATATAGGTCTTTTTTATGGGGAATATATATATATTTTTTTTGGCTGAAGCCTCAAGCATTGGCTTGTTTTGCTTAATGTATGGGCTGGGCCGGCACCATCCATTTTCCAGTCCACACCCCAATTATGTCTTCGGAGCTTTTTTCCTTGTTTGTTTTTCCTCCTACTTTTATGTAAGTCAACTTTTGATGGATGTTGGGGGTGTTACCTACTCCGGTTTTGTAATATTTGAATCTTTTAAAGCAATTTCTTTTTCATCCAAAAAATGAAGAAGGTGTTACCTACTCCGGTTTTGTAATATTTGAATCTTTTAAAGCAATTTCTTTTTCATCCAAAAAATGAAGAAGGTGTTACCTACTCCGGTTTTGTAATATTTGAATCTTTTAAAGCAATTTCTTTTTCATCCAAAAAATGAAGAAGGGGGATGTAGAATACTAGAACGGCTAGATTAGGAGATAAGACTTAGGAAGCCCACCCCCAAAGTGTTCCCAAGCAATGAAAAATAAACCCTCATATGAAAAGGGAGTGGGGTGAGAGGCAAAGAGAGAAATGTAGGAAAAGCCAAATAAACGAAGGATTTTGTTAATAAGTCTTTAAATAGTTAAAGAGCATTAAATATTTATATTTTATAAAAAATACAACTTTTAATATTAAAATAATAAATAAAAAGATTAAAATACTTTAAAAGTTATTATTTTAATATTAAAATTTTATTACTTCCTATAAAATAGAAATATTAAATACTTCATTAACTATTGCCTTAAAAACCTACAATGGAAAATTCAGCTGCACACTGATATCATTTCATACCTTCCGTACACTGCGCTAGGCAAAGTTGGAAAGTTGTTCTATTAATACAGAGTGAACATAACAGGTTAACAAAAAAATTGCAGGGAATTCGAAATATGTGATAGTCAGTCAGGCACAGTGTTTCAAATGTCTTTTGTAAAAATTTTTTGTTGTGTTGGACAATCTTTTCAGCTCATCTCTCTTGTTATTATGGTTGTTGTTTGAGTTAATTTTTTGTTGTTATTTGGGCATTTTTTTTCATAAGGGTGTTCAAAATTTATTTAAGGGTGTTCAAGATTTTATTTAAGGGTGTTCAACACCTCTACAATACTTATATTATTATTATTATTGTTTTTCCCTTTGTTTTTAACACTTCAGGGTGTGCAATTGCACACCCTCATCTGTACGTGGAGCCGCCCCTGAATAGATCAACACCACAAACTCTAACTTGAAGACCGGCTGGTTATGAAGTTTGTTAATTTCTTTTGCAGCCTGCATAGATCGATGCTTTGGCCACCATCACTCATCTGTGCAGAGATTAAAAAATAATGAGAGGGAGCTGTGGCGCATGTGGTTGCTAATAATGTATGAAGAAAAAAAAATCAGTAAAACCCTAGCTAATTGAAGGTAATATTAAAGGATTGATTATGGTACCTCAAACCTTCAGTAAAACCCTAGCTAATTTTTCTTTTTTTGATAATGAAAACCCTAGCTAATTAAAGATAATATTAAAGGATTGATCATGGTACCTCAGATTCAATAGTGTGAAGCAACCTTTCATTTACTTTAGTTGAATTGAAGCTAACAATACTAAGCCCTTCTCTCATTAGAATCTCAAGCACTCTTGATAGAGGAAGTCCTTGTCTTCCGGTGATAACAACCTCAACTCCTGCAGAAGAAGATCTAAGATCCACAGTATCAGAAATAGAACCCGGCAAATTTTTTGTTGTGTTGGACAATCTTTTCAGCTCATCTCTCTTGTTATTCAGCTGGAGGCGTGTAAGTTCGGTGTGCCGCTTATTAGTCCAAACACGCTATTTTTTTAGTTGACTAATCAATATTGTTACTGGCTTTTAAATATTCTTTTATTTTCCTTATCCTCCATTCATTATCTTCTTTATCTTTTGTTTCTTTTTGCTCCTCCACATGTTCTCTTCTCTTTCATCTTCATTATTGCTCAATCTTCTTCCTTTTTGTTTTTGTTTTTCAGTCCGAGGGAGTTGGACTCTTCACTCTTTCTTCTTTCTTTTTCAGTCCAAAGACTCCGACGCACAAAACCACTTTACTCACCATCACAGACGGTAGATCACCTCTTAGTTCAATACTTTGTCTCTTAAATTTTTGTTCCATTTTTGGTTTCCAGTTTTCATAAATGAATCATGTGTGAGTCTTTTTTTCTTTTTCTTTTTTTTCTTTCAATCTTTGTATGTTAGATTAAAAAAATTTGGAAAGGAATTCTAGAAATTGATCGGCGACTCCAACAGCTTTTCACGGTGTGCGACGGTGCTTAGCCTAATTGCTGAAGCACATATAGAGCTCCAAATAGAGGATTGTCAAGAAGAAGAGAGAGAGCAAAGATTCTTGGGAGAACATATGGGCACGGGTAAGATTGGAGTTTTAGAAAAAGTTCAGGGTAGATTAGGGAAAACATGTACACTTTCAACAGTAACATCTTAAAATGCGCTTTCCATGGATTCAGCGTTTTCAAAAATCTTTTCTATGTTATCTTTATATTATCTCTATACGTGGAGAGTTTTCTATTATTTTTTTAAATTTATTTTAATAGACTTTCCGCTCTCTCTTTATTTTTATTAAAATAATAATTTCATTATATTATTTTAACTTTTTTTCTCTTTCCTCATAGCATTTTTTTTTTCTCTTTCCTCATCTCTTCTGAGATCACACCCACGGCTCCACCACCACGCCTACGCCGAGATCGGCGCAAACCATCACATCGAGATCGGTGAGCAAACCCACGTTGGAAGGCCAAGATCAACCCACGCAGAGATCGCGGAGCAAACCCACTTCCACACCGAGAGTGTCAACCACCACGCCACCACAAAATCAACAGAGGAGAGGGGAGAGCTATGGAGAATAGAGAAGGTGACAAGAGTTATGGAGAACAGAGGGAGAGCACAGAGAAGAGAAGGAAAAAAAAATGGAAGAGAGAGAAAGAAATCGGGTAAAATAAAATAGAAAGAAAAAAAAAAGCTTAAATAGGGCCGGTAAAAAATAATAGTTTATTCGGCTGAAGAGTGTGAAAAGCTACTGTAGCATTTTGGCAATTTGAAGAGCTGCTAGAGCATCAATTCTTCATTTTAGCTCTCCACATGTGATTTTTTTTTTTACCAAAAAGCGTGTTATCAAAAGTTACCAAACGGCAAAATAAGCTCTATTTTCCAAAAAGCACGTTTTGAAGTTTCTATCGTGATTCCAAATGGGCACTATATTTTAGTTATAATCAGGGCCGGTTCCGGGGTAAGCCTAGCAAGACTTTGGGCTTAGGCAACCCCCACCCATAGGGCAACCACAGAAGAAAAAAAAAAATGTTCACTTTCTCTCTTGCAGATGGCAGGCAGCATAGAAGAAAACAATGAATAGAAATAGAATAAATAGAGGAAAAACAAGAAGAAGAAAGAGGAGAAAAAATAAAAAACAGTGTTGATTTCTCTTTCCGTTGTTCTTCTTCTTCTTCTACTTTCTTCATCTTCTTCACTTTCTCTTTCTCTCTCATTTTTTAATTTCAAGGTATGATTGATTTTTGTGTGGCTTGTAGCTTCTCTTTTTACTTTTGATTTTTTTTTTCTCTTGTTTTTTTGAGTGGCTGGCAGCCTTTCACCTGCCCACATGTAGTTAAGTTTTTGTTTTTTACTTTTCAAATTCTTATGATATTTACGGTCAATGTTGGGTTGTGGATGGGTGACCCTTTTTTTTTTTTTCAAATTTTTATATTATTAAACGGGTTGGACGTGGGCAATCATGGTTGGGAAATAGATTTCATTTTTAACAAAGATTTTAAGTCATAATTAAATATATAAAAGTTTATACTTACCAATAATTGTTGATTATATTAGTTTAATAGGACTAATTGTGTATAAGAAGTAGTTTTAGTTTAATATTTATACTGTAATGCTTAAGGTTTTTATTTTGTGTGACTAGACAAATATCATTTCCTATTGATTATTTATGTTTTTTCTTTTGTTAGTTTTTTTATTGATAATGAATGAATTGTGATTTGAAACCGGATTGTAATATCATATAGGTTATAAGTACTATGATGAAGAATGATAATGACAAGAACCAACTAAGATCTCAAATACAAAAACTCTAGATCTTATAATAGAAAAACTCTAGATCTTATAATAGAAAAGTCAAACAAAGAGAATTTGTTTTCTTTAAATTGAATCGTGCTAATTATAAAACACTATAATTAGGGTTAATATTTTTATTTATTTTTATGTAATTCAAGCTAAAAGCATAATCTAACCTTAATTTTGTATCATTTTTTAAAAGTCTTTTTTTAATATTTAATCACAAGTAGGCAACTAAAATTAAGACAAGTTTAAGCAACCCAAACCTCAGAACGACCCTGGTTATAGTCATTAGTCAAACGCTGCATTATTCATTTCTGTTAACGCGTTTGACTAACCAAAAGTGTTACTAGCTTTTGTGATTAGAATTTAGAACTCAATCATTCCTTAGTGAGGAATGTACTGATTCCTACGAAGTGTACGTACAGTGATAATGTGTGGTGAATGGTTCTCAAGGATCTGCGGCAAAGGCCGGAAATGGTGTGGCGATCATATCTCCTTCTTAAAGGCTGCACTATTCATGTTGGGTAATAATTTCTGAAAGTAAAGTTAAATGAACTTCAAGGTTTGTTCTCTTTTTGATCGTTTTCTTGAATGAACTTCAGGTTTGATTGTAAGCAGTAGCATGGTAAATAAGGCAGTGGTGGAGATGTTAATTGATTGCTTCACAAAAAACTGGATGAAGGGCCATCTACGAAATGCTGCAACAATTGCATATCTCCAGAGTGGCATAACGACCGTATCAGCAGTTATTGTTGCTTATATTGCAGATTACTATTTGGGTCGTTTCAAAATGATTTTCATCTGCACTTTTACCTACATTACGGTAAGTTCATGTTCTTTTCTTGTGTAATAGTTTTTGGTTGGGAAATATTGAAAAATAGATAGCGGTTACTATATGTTAGGACAATTTCAGACATAAACCATTATTGAATATCTACTTATATCATACACAAAATTGAATATTAGAGATGAATATCTCAAAGAGTCCCCTCTCAAATGGTGTACACTTTTGGTATATTCTCAGTGCAAACATAATTTTATAACGACAGGATGAGGCGATGAGCCTTTGGGTTGGCTCCAGTTGGGTAGTTTGGTTAGGCGAGGCAGGTTTTTTATCAGCCCAACTAATAAGGTCTTGTGCCATGGGGCTTAGGTTTGCCTAATGATGTTGTTAGCGATTTGAGTGGGAAAGATATGGGACTTGGATTGTGTTGTTTGCAAGGCAGATTCAGAAATTCAATCTAGGATGGACACCTTTTAATCCTAAAGTTTAATAGACATAGTACAAAAAATGCTTAAATCCAATATACATTATTTATATAACCAAAAAGTAGTAAACAAGAAGCTCATTATAGTCTTTTACAATTGATTTCGACTTGTGTTTCATATTTTGAAACCGTTACATTATAACTTTATTATTAATACTACGAGAAATGCCTTTCCTTATGTATATAATCAAGTATTTAGCAAAAAAATGTATATAATCAAGCTGTCATCTATTTATTGATCACTCATTCGACTATGTAATCGATTATTCGCAATATTCATAGCTGCAAATGATCTTTCCACAGTGACAGTTGCAACTAGTAAGTTTGATAGTAAGTTATATATATATATATATATATATATATATATATATATATATATATATATATACTAGAAAAAAAAATTTAACAAAAAAATTAGGGTCATTCTACAATACTCACTCTTTTTGTGAGTTTGGTACCGACTTAATTGTTATCATCAAATATGATGTAGTTGCCATCATATGTGATGGTAGTGCTATCCAATGTGTTGTTGGTACTTTCCAATTTTATATATATTAAATTTAAATAAATAAATAAAAATTTAGGTATCAAGTAATGTGATCATAGGTATCAACATATGTGAGGTAATTATCATCATGTGTGACACTAATACCATAAATGTAACATTTTATCTATTAAGAGTACTATACACTTTAAAAAAAAAAAGTGTGAGTATTGTAGAATTATCCAAAAAATTAAGGTCAGACACTTTATAAAATCCAATTATTTTTTATATTTTATACCTAATAATTTTTTTAAAAAATATTTGAGGGTGGGCACGTGCTGGATCCGTCCATGGTTGTTTGTGTGGATTTGGGACGAGGATATTGCAGATCTGGATCTTCTCTATTTTTCGTGGTTAAAATTTTATTTTTTGAATTTAACCAAGGTTTATGTGTACGTTACTGTTAGATCAATCTAGATCATAAAAATCACTATAAGGAATTCTAATTGTGAATAGTTACACTCCGTTTGGGAGGAAGGAAAGGAATGAAATGGAATGAAAAAAATATATATATATATTTTAAGAAAATTATTTCATTTCCCCTGTTTGGAAGTTTAAGTATGAAGAAATGGAAAGGAATGGAAAGATCATTCCCTTATTTTGGAGTTTAAGTGAAGAGAATAGAATGAAACACTCATTCCTCCCTATTACCTCAAAACCCCAATTTTCATTCCCCCCAAAATTGGAAAGAATAGGAAGGTATGAAATTTTGTTTAATGAAATTTTCACCAAAACTCCCAAAATGCCCTTATATATTTTTTAAATACTAAATTATCCTTAATTCCTATCTCTCTCTCTCTCTCTCTCTATATATATATATATTGTGATTACAAAAGGCTAAGGCTATATATGATGTTAAAGCAATAGTTGCTAGTTGATGTGGAGATTCAATAGTCCTTTTTTTTTTTAATATCTTTAAATTATATTGGAATATTGTATCCTCTTCCCCAAGAATAAAAACATAGGAACAGTAGCTATTATAGAACTGTGGCATAAAAAAGAATTATAGTTTGATAAATCCACTTTTTATGTCAATTTAAATTCAATGGACTAAAGTAGTTGTCGGGAGCATACTATATAGTAAATCTACAACATTATTCTCACTGTGTCTAAACTAGATTAAAATGAAGGGTATAGTAGTAATGTTATTATAAAATGATTCATTTTCATTCATTTTTAATATTACTCCTAAACAAAATTACTTACATTCTATTCCATTCATTTATTTTAAAACATCAAAACAAGATTACTTAGTTTCATTCTTTTCCATTTCGTTCTATTCCATTCTATTCATTTCTATTCATTAAATATATTCCATTCCATTCTATTTCATTCCCTTCTAAACTCCCAAACGAAACCTTAGAGTATTGCCTAGAGTGGCTAATGCATCCTCTAGAGAAAGATATAACTACGGATGAAAATGATTTGGAACATGGTCTAGAGTGGTTATTACTATTTATTTTCCTTTTTGAGGAAAAATGATAGCATTTCATTCATTAGTTGTCAACTACATCATTTAAAACAATTCATTTAAGAAATCTGGTACCTCTTTGATGCAAACTTCCATACGCTCTATGCCCTGTGCGTGTCATGCCAAGTGCGAGTTACTTTGTTCTCCTGTCTACATACGAGCTTAAAGTGTCATTACATCTTGAATGGCGTGTACTTTCATAATATGTGAATGGGTCCGGTTAACGAATGCCCTTAGGGTAATGGTTAAGGAAACATTTAATGCTTTCATTTTATAGGAAGTAGTGAAGTTTTAATGCTTTTAAGGGTATTTTAGTCTTTCTATATATTATTTTAATATTAAAAATTTGTTATTTCCTATAAAGTGTAAGTATTTAATGCTCCTTAACCATTGCCCTAAGGGCACTAGTTAACAAAATCCTATGTGAATTCCACGCAACTGTAAGAGGAATGATTGATATAACCTATGAATGGGATAATTATTGCGCCACCTCAAGTGTCTCACTTCCTCTTTTGCATCATAATTAGCGCTGCCTTAGACAGGTTTGCACCATCACCTTGCTGATTGAAATCGTGGCAGTTGAGTCCCCCTAAAAAATAACCTTTGCTTTTGTAAAAGTAATTGTGCACCTAGGAACCAATGCCTCCACCTCCTCTTCATCTTGTCCCACTTTCAAGGGCGTTTGGTTCATGGCAGTCGATTACCATGGAAGTTGGATTCCTAGAATTTTTAATTCATGGAATCACATTTTAATAAATAACATTCTATGGATATAAGATTAGTGTAGAAATATATAAACTAAACGGAAATATATAAACTAAAAGAAATTTAAACAACATAAGAGATTAAGAAAGACACAGGGATTTTACGTGGTTTGATACTATGACTTCGTTCACAAGATAAAACTGTATAGGGTACATCTTTATTATTTCATTGTGTATTACAATATTTTGTGTGATGTCCTATTAATAGGACAACAGTAAACACTAATGCACACATCTAAGCAATGTGAGATTCATTCCTTAATGTTCTCTCTTAAACTCAAGGTATAGTTTTAACGAAACCTTGAGTTTTTTTTTTTTTGACAAATAACGAACCTTGAGTTTGGTAGCAAAAGAATCTCAAATCTCGGCTCATCTTGACTTGACTCTTATCTCGGCTTAATGGTTCGGATCTCGATTCAGAGGCTCGGATTTCAGCTTGATGACTTAGATCGTGGCTTGTCTTGGTCGAATCATGGTTTAGTGGCTCGGATCGCAATGTAGTGTCTCAGATCTTGAAATGAACTTGGCTCGGATCTCAACTCAGTAGCTTGATGGTTTGGCTCGATCTCGGCTCATGAAGATTTCAAATAGAATAAAATCAAAAAAGTATTCCACTATTTTTTTTTTCTTTACTAGTCATTGCTAGTTTTATGCCCTTTTTTTTTTTTTTTTTTTTTTTGAGTTTTCAAATTTTGAATTTTTTTTAAATCAAATGGATTGGGTTAGATCTGACCCAATGGTAGGGCTGACATCATCTGCTGACTTGGCGCTTTTGTGGCTTTAGGGTTGATATGTCACTATAGGGGTGTGACATGTGTCATTTCTATCGATTGACTAGCGCGTGCATCTTACCACCAGAAATAGAAGAAAAGCGTGAGAGCGCGTGTGCTGTTAGATCGTCTCGATTTTTGGCCGTTGGATCGTCTTGATTTTTGCGGCGTTCAATAGATCGATGGTCAATCTATTGATTTGAGGTGGCCAGTGCTTGAGTCGGTGATTGGAGGTGGTAGATGTGAGAAATGGAATGCGGGCAACGCGTGAATTGAGTTCTAGATTCTTTGGCCAACGTGTGGTGGTGCGTTGAGGCTCAAAATCGACTCTTGTTTAGATCGTTTAACCGATCTCGGGATGGGCTATTGATTTGTGTGACAAGTTTTTTGAAAATATGATATTTGTGTTTGAGAGCCTTTTGGATGGAATTTTGAGGTGCGGAAGCGAAAAGGATCAAGGTGACTCGTTTGAGCTCTATGACTCTGATATCATGTAGAAATATATAAACTAAACATAAATATAAATATGGAGTAGAAAATAATATAAATGAGAGAAAATTGAGAAAGACACATAGAGATTTCACGTGATTTGACACTATGGCCTACGTCCACAGGATAAAGCCTTATAGGCTATATTTTTATTATTTCACTATGTGTTACGATATGTTGTGTGAGGTCCTATTTATAAGACAACAGTAAACACTAATGCACATAGCACACATCTAAGCAATGTGGGATTCATTCTTTAACAATTACGGCATATGATGCTAACCAATGAGAGTGATAACAAACTTTGCATCCTAACCAATGAGAGCGATAAATGTGGCTTGCGTGTTAACAGACTTCACTTGCACGACTTGTAGTTTAGGAGAGCTTTTATAACTCAGACAACAGGTCTTTTACTCAATTGTTTATTAGTTATATGGTACCATGAAACCTGGTCAATATCCAAGCCCAAGTGCCTGGTGTGTTGAATCTGTATGTCTAGGAATTCATATGCGCAGTTGACCATGCCCTCAACTCAGAATCAGGCAAATGACATATCTGGGAAAAAAAACCCTCTTGTCCCTTCAGAGCCCTGTACCGCAACCTCTGCAATCATAGGATTCATGCTCACCATCTTCGGGAGGTAGTGATGGTCTTGGTACCTATCCTAGACATGCATGTTTGTAGCAATATTTAGGTAACATGCAACCACGATATAAGGGATGATTCCTTAAATCAAGCTAAAGATCCCATGAGCAACAAATCTGCCAATAATCAAGCACGTAACAGCTAGAGAATAAACAAGGAAAAGTTGACTCTGTTTTTAAGCTTGTAACCGTTAGAAAATACAACCTTATTTTTAGTCTCCTTTCCTAGAATAGACTCTACAAGCCATGTATATATGTCATACTGATCCGTGTATCAAGTAGTGTTGCAATACAATTGTTTTCTTGAAAACAAACAATCTGTGCATACTCAATCTCCATCATGGTATCAGAGCAGCCCCACTCCACAGAGAATTCGATCCTCAACTCAGAAAACTCCCCTTCACCCATCACAAACCCGCAATCCACCACAAATGCTCCGCTTATTGCCCTAAACATTGCAACCCAAATCAATGAAAAATTCACTCCCTCAACCTTTCCTCAGTGGCGTGCACAGTTTGAAGCCCTCCTTATTGGCTACAATCTCATCGACTATGTTACTGGCGACAACCCATGTCCCTCCCCAAATGCCTCCTCTGTTACTTCCCTTCAAAAATCCCATTGGGTCAGGCAGGACAAATTGATCCTCAGTGCTATCCTAGCCTCCACTTCACCCACCATAACCCCATTCATCTCCGCTGCTACAACATCTCAAGAAGCATGGTGCAAATTAAAAACCATGTATGCTAGTAAGTCCCGTAGCCATGCCATGCAACTAAAGGAGGAACTTACCTTGATTAAGAAAGAAAATCGGTCGATTCAAGAATATATGCACATTGTCAAGGCTTTTGCAGATGAGATTGCACTCATTGATCATCCCATTTCAGAGGATGACCTTACTCTTTACATCCTAAATGGTTTGGGACCAGATTTCCGAGAAATTGCTGCACCATCCAAGCAAGGGAACGCTCGCTGTCCTTTGAGGAACTTCATGATTTGCTTGTGAGTCATGAAAGCTACCTGCGTCGTCTTGAGGCCACCACGCAGCAGCTCATCGCTACAGCCAACTTCTCAAACCGCCGGTCCTTTCCCACCTCTTTGGGTGGCAGTAATGGCTCCAAAGGCTTTAACAAGTCTAGCAAAGGGGGCCCATCCAAATCTGATGGTTCTTTGGCCCAAACCCGCTACAATGGAGGCCCACCGGACAACAAAAGGCCCAATAAAACCAATGGCCAGCGCAGGTATCAACCCAAATGTCAACTATGTGATCAATTAGGCCATATTGCTAAGTATTGCTCGCGGTTGAATTTCTCTGAAGCAACAGCAAATTGTGCTTCTACCTCCAAGGACACTAAATGGCTTATTGACTCGGCTGCTTCTCACAATATCACCGGTGATCTTGCAAATTTATCAGTTCATTCAGAATATGATGGAACCGATGAGGTTGTCATTGGTGACGGATCAGGTTTGCGTGTCTCACATATTGGTTCATTAGAACTTCATTCACCCACCCGCACTTTTCATTTAAATGATACACTTTGTGTTCCGAGTATACGCAAAAATCTTATTTCTGTTCATTATTTCACTACCCAAAATAACGTGTTTGTTGAACTTCACCCCTCTTTCTTTCTTGTTAAGGATCAGATCACGAGGGCGGTTCTACTCAAAGGTGCATGTGAAAATGGTGTTTACACGCTTCCGGACTCATTGGTATCCTCTCCAAAAATGGTTGCAAATGTGCATGAGCGGACGTCACTTGATGGGTGGCACAAACGTCTAGGACATCCGTCTCAAAAAATTGTTCAGCATCTTGTTAATTCCTTTTCGCTTCCAATAAAAAAAAAACAAAGAGCAAGTGTCTCATCTTTGTACCTCTTGTTCAATCAATAAAGCTCATAAGCAACCATTTCGTCCAACTAGTCTTCAAAGTCATGCACCACTTGATCTAATTTACACCGATGTTTGGGGTCCCTCTAACACGGTTGGTCTTGACGGCTCACGCTATTATTTGATTTTGGTTGATCATTTTACCAAATACATTTGGTTTTATCCCATGGCAACTAAATCCGATGTAAGCAGCATCTTCCCTCAATTTAAAAACCTTGTTGAAAACAAATTTCAAACCAAAATCAAAAGTCTCTACTCGGATAATGGTTGTGAATTCATTGCCCTTAAACAATATTTTTCTATACATGGAATTAGCCACTACACCACCGCCCCTCATACACCCCAACAAAATGGTGTCTCTGAGCGTCGTCATCGTCACTTAGTGGAAACCGGCCTCACACTTTTACATGATGCCTCTCTACCACTATCTTATTGGCCTTATGCCTTCTCCATAGCCGTTTATCTTATTAACCGGCAACCTACTCCCCTTTTACAAAACAAAACTCCATTTGAAGCTTTATTCCATGAGCAGCAAATCTGCCAATAATCAAGCATGTAACAGCTAGAGAATAAACAAGGAAAAGTTGACTCTATTTTTAAGCTTGTAACCATTAGAAAATACAGCCTTATTTTTAGTCTCCTTTCCTAGAATAGACTCTACAAGCCATGTATATATGTCATACTGATCCATGTATCAAGTAGTGTTGCAATACAATTGTTTTCTTGAAAACAAACAATCTGTGCATGCTCAATCTCCATCACACGATGCATTGTACTATAGCAGAATGGTACACAATTAGAGTTAAAAGGGGACAATGGCAAGGACTTTCGACTTGTATATTGTAGCACCCTTCGTCAATGGAATGGCAACATGTGTCCAGCATGTACCTCTAGTTTTGCCAATAAAAGAAGAGAGAGAGAGAGAGAGAGAGAGAGAAGAACTTTGTAAAATTTTGAAAAAAATTAATGAAATCTTGATTGACCCATGGTTAAGGAGTTTTCAACCTAACAATTCATTGCCTACTTACTCTACCCTTGTCTACGAGACATTAATCATTAATTCTGAGAAAATATTAAATTAAAGTATTAATTTTATTACAAAATGTTTACAAACTGACTTGACAAAGAGTATGATTAGTTTAATATTAACAACATAAGTAGTCATTTTTGTAATTAATTTTTTATTTGAGTGATGTCAAGGATATAAATTTTACTACATTAGTCTAACAAACTAAAGTTTTAACTTTTAAACACAAAAGATCAAGAGCTTTATATATCTCAATTGATACTTTTTTATGTTTCCAACGAAGACATTTAGAATTTATATCGTCTCTCTTCCAATTATCGAATTATTAAATTTTTTTTAAACATAGACAACAAAGTAGTTAAGAAATGTATTTATTTTGTCGTCAATGTGACACCAATTACGATAACTATCATGTCATGACTTTGTAAACATTTTATAGTAAAATTGGTTGTAGTTTTAACATTTTTCTTATAGTTTTGTATTTAAAAGTTAAAATTAGTTTATAAATCTTATATAGTGAAATTTGTAATAACCATAACAATTGTAACACTAAATGTCACCACTTAGCTTAAACCTTACCTTATACTTTTGTCTTTCAGCTCAAAGTTGATAATAGGTACAGACGGTTATTACTTATTAGGATTTTGTATTAAAACATGATCTATCTGACCTTGAATGTGGAGGACCTTTATAGACTTCTTTTGTGCATGAAAACTATTAACGACGACAGGCTAAGAGGTTTCACACAAATCCAAACATCATTCTGCCTTTCTTGTTGCAGGGATTGATGCTGTTATGGTTTTTACTTAAATCCAAGGACAGCAAATTTGTACTTGTTTATGCTGCAGCGCTGGTCGTAGCATTAGGCAAATCAGGTCTAGATTCCATTCTAAAAGCCTTTCTTGCTGATCAGTTGAGTGAAAGAGAAAACCCCAACATTGACTCGGCCAAAATAGAGAGTCGTACAAATTTTTGGTGGTGGATTGCCTCGTTCTCTGGATTAGCCATTGCTCTATTTTGCATCTCAAGTTTGCAATGGCCAGAAACCTTCATAACTTCCGTTGAGGTGATGGGAGGAAGTCTTTTGTTGTTCTTCTGTGGCTTCAAATATTATTACCGCCAAAAACCTACCGAGAGACCTCTTGATGTTATTTTCAAAGTCTTCAGGGCGGCTATATCCAAACGGGATTTGGAATACCCTCATGACTCAGCTCAATTTTATTGGAAAGGTAGACCAAATGAAAAGCTGCTCAAAAACCATAGTAATCAAATACTTTTGTTGCCGAAAGTATTATTTTTCAGGTATCTCTCGTTCTCTCTCTTTCTCTCCTCTCTCTCTCTCTCTCTCTCTGCCTTAATGGATAATTATATTGATTGCAGGTGGTTAGACAAAGCAGCCGTCAAAAAAAGTAGAGGTTCGCAGGAAGACCAGAATCGTTGCCTAGTTGAACAAGTGACGGAAGTAAAGAGCCTTTTGACATTGATTCCTATGTGTACAACGTTTTTCGCCTATAGTTTGGTCCATGCTACCGGCAATACTTTCTTTATTGAACAAGGTAGCAATATGAATGGCCCCATTGCTACTGTCAAGGTTACTCTCACGTCTTTCTTTGTACTCAATTCCTTTATACGCTTCATAATCCCTTTACTGTTTCGGTGGAAGAAAGCAAGACATCCACATGTCACATTGTTGAGAATCGGTCTTGGGATGGTTTGTTCTATATTATCTTGTGTTGCAGCTTGGCAGGTGGAGGTCAGGAGATTGAAAAAAATTAGGAGACTTCCTCCTACAGAACCAGATAAGGCTATCTCCATGAGTATCCTCTGGTTACTTCCGCAATTTACTTTGTTGGGGCTAATGGAGGGATTTGCCCATGAGGGCCTTGCGGAATTCTTTGATAACCACATCCTGAGTAAATCAATGAGAAATTATGGGCCACTGTTCACGGAGTGTGTATTAGGTTTTGGAAATTTCTTCAGCATACCTTGTGTTTTACTATTTAAAAGCTGGTTCAAGGATACCGTAAACGAGAGTCATCTAGATAGGTATTTTCTAGCTCTAGCAATACTAAGTTCCGTGTTCCTTGGCTTTTATATGTACACTTCAATATCTAAGTATGCCCACGAGGAAGATTTATTAAAGGAAGTAGAATTAGCCAATGCTTCCCAGGAAGAAGATGGGGGAAACGATCAGATCACGATAGAGGGCCACCCTTCTCCATCTCCCTCTGTTTCAAACACAACTCAAGCAGATGGTAGTGGTGAAGACAAAGCTGAATCTCGGCCTATTAAGAGCCAATATTACAACCTATGGAGAAAGGTATTCAATGCCACAGCCACCACTCGCCACCTCTACTCTCGCTTAAAAAATGTTGAAATGGTTGGTATGCAATCACCCCAAGATTTACACTATCCTGAATCTATAGAGGAACTCCCTTTGCGGTCCCCTGATGATGAGCCAAGCAGCCTCCAAGAATGAAGTTGGTAGACGATCTTGGGTAAATATTTATTTTCTAGTATCCTATGCTCGAGTTGTCAAATGCCACGGTGCAAATTGGACCTACATTTCCTAGAAAATACTGTTTGTATAAGTTCGCATTTTCAAACTAACATTAGAAGTGGAACCGGTTTAATTTCAATAGCAGTTGCAAAGACTATTGAATTCCTTAAGTTAGTTTTTTTATTTTTTAATGAATGATGCCATCTTCTTCTTGAAACTTTTGATGATGCCATCTAGTATTCCTTTTTATAAGACTATAGCCAAAGTTTATAGAAATCAGCCATTAATTCAAGTTATTTTTAAATGCAAGAATTAATTCTGAGCTGTTGCAACCTCTGTTGTTACTCCAATTGACAAGTTAATTTTCATATCTACTTTTTCCCTTATTTGCATTATTGCATAGGGATTTGATTGAAGAAGATAAACAGATTTATTTTCAGGCTGTAGCTCAAAAAGTTTTCTGGCAGCAACATTCCCTAGAACAATATTTCCATGGATGTTACAAGTTGATAGAAGAATCTGCCACATATGAGAATCAGGATGAATGGGCATTTGATCGACTGTCCTCAAAGCATCTTCTAGGAGTCCAACGCGACCGAGCAGGACAACTATGCAGGCAGTGTTCTAATTAAATGCGGGATTACTGCATGAAGTTCAAACATTAATCATGCGCTTCTCTCACAAGTCCTAAGCACACAAATGGTGAGATCCATTAAAGACTGAGAAATGGTGATCAGGCGCAACCCATTGTAAGTTAGCAAGAATGTGATTGCATAATTCCTAATTTGACTCAAAGTATTTTTTGGGTGGTAAATTACATAATTCCCCACATAATTCAAGGGTCTTATCAAATTAAATCCTAAATTAAAAAAAAAATCAATTAAAATTTAAAATCATTAACTTCTTAAACTGTTTAAATTTTTACTTATAGTGAGTTATTATTAACAAAAACTAACGGAAATTCATATATGTTGTAACTATAACTTATATAGACATAAAACTGTTTTAATGTGAATCTTATATTGCATTTTGACACTAAAAATGCTTAAAATAAAATTAAAAAATCCAAACAAACAAATACATTTTAATTCAGAATAATCATTTTTGTGCATTTTTTTTTTTGGGGGGAATAAAATAGCACCTATATTCACCTGACGGGTTCTTTCGTGCTTAGATAAGTTTAATACACAATTTACTTGACTTTTCATTCATTCTAGTTAATAATGATTTTTTGAGGGAAGAATTGAAATGATTAAAATAATATTTCATTTTAATTGATTTTTTTTCTTCTAATTAAAATTTATGATTTAATTTGAAACCACTCCCAATCATAGGAGTAATTATGTCTGTTACCAAATTTTTATATTTTATGTCTTCCACTTATACTAGTCTTGTTAGACTCTAAATTTCATTTTTAGCAAAAAAAAAAGAAAAAAAAAAAAAACTCTTAAATTTCATTATTTCAAATTTCAATCATGAATATGATGGATTATGATGAAGTGATTCTATGTTTTCTGGTCCACCATGATGTTGTAACGTTGACTTTTCCCAATTGCAATTCAACAAAAGGTTAAAAAAGTTAAAAAAAATGGACCCCGTGATTGTTAATTAATGTCTTGCACAATTTAGCCAATTGCTTACTCCATAAAAATTAACAATTGTTAATTCAGTTCCTTTAATTGCTGTGTTTGGTTTTGATCTTGTTCGGGTTTCTTTGTAATCTAATGAAACTTTAGCTTGGTCGCTATTTTGGTTTAGATCTGAGTTATTTGTGTGCAATCTGCAGCCAGAGTTGTGACTGTTACATGCTAGCTAGCTATCTACTATGCTTTGTTGAATAAAATTGTTGTCCATGAAATGGAATAAATAATTAAATTGTATAACTTCAGTCTTCAGGAAGTGGATAGACTTTACAATGGCGAATGAAATTAAACCTGGACTCGACTTCAAATGAACGGTTTAATTTGAACGTGCAAACAATTACAAACAATATTTTTAGGAAATGAAGATCCAATTTGAACTGTGGCATTAGAAAACTCAATAGCATAGAATTCTTGAACATTTCAAATATTTACAAACTCAAATATGCGAGTTTATTATATTTACACAAGACAGTCCAAATTCAGTCTTGGTGGCTGTTTGGCTCAACATCAAGGAATAACTCTTCATCTTCATTGAATGAGTGGGTCAGCAAAGAGAGTTCCTCAACAGATTCAAGGTTGACTACATGTGGGGGTGATTGCATATCATCCATTTCATCCTCTAAGCGGGCGTAATGGCGGCGAGTGGCAGCGCCTGCTGGCCAAGTCCTCCATCTGAAGTAAGAGCGGGTACTTGGTGGAGCTTCCTTGTAGGTACACATAAATGCAACAAACACATAAAAGCAAAGGAATAAGGAACTTAGTATTGCTAAAGTTAGAAAATACTTATCCAGATGACTCTCGTTTATGGTATCCTTGAACCAACTTCTTATTTGTAAAACAATAGGTAGAGTGAAGAAATTTCCAAAACCTAGTATACAATCTGTGAACGATAGTCCATAACTTCTCATTGATTTAGTCATGACGTGGTTATTGAAGAATTCTTCAAGCCCTTCATCGGCAAATCCCTCCATTAGTCCTAATAAAGAAAATTGCGGAAGTAACCAGAGGTTACTCATGGGGATTTCCTTATCTGAATTTGCAGAAAGACCAAGTCTCTTAATTTCTTCCAATCTGTGGACCTCCACTTGCCAAGCTGCAATGCAACATAATAGAGAACAAACCATCCCAATACCAATTCTTACCCGTGTGACATTTTGTTGTCTTGCTCTCTCCGACCAAAACAGTAATTGGATTATGAAGCGTATAGAGGACTTGAGTACAAAGAAAGCAAGAATTGGAATCTTGCTATACAAGTTGCTAGTTTGTTGAATAAAGAAAGTGTCTGCCGTAGCCCCGACCAAACTATAGACGAAAAAGGTTGTCCACATAGGTATCAATGTCAAAAAGCGCTTTACGTCCTCAACTTGTTCAACTGGGCAAAGATTCCCAAGATTAACTTGTTCTTGTTGACCGATTGAGGATGTTCCTTCAATTATAGCAGCTTTGTCTAACCGCCTGTATTCAATACAATTATCCATTAATTAAGGTGTTGAGAGAGAAAGAGAGAGAGATAGAGAGAACCCTACCTGAGCAAAGGAAGGAACATTAGGCAACAAAAGTATTTGACCATTATGGTTCTCTTGCAGTACTGCCTTGGTGCATTTTGCCAATTAAACTCACTTTCTGTATGAGGGTACCTTAAATGCCATTTGCATACAGCTCCCATCACCAGGGCGGAAACCATGAATTTTTCTTTCCATGGAACTGAAAGCCAAAAGAGAGCAATTGGAACCAAAAAACCAGGCAAAGCCACCAAACTACGACCCTAGTCCTCATCTACGTTGGGAGAATCTCTCTCGCACATACCAAGAGCTCTTAGGCTTCCAGATTTGCCCAACGTCATGAGCACTGCTGGTAAATAGAAATTTCCAAGTTCAAATCCTGGTCTATGTTGTTTAGATTTGGCTGAAATCCAAAACAAAACCAATCCTTGCAACAAGAAACGCAAAATGATGTTTGGACCTTTTTTATTTTTTATTTTTTTGATATACATATATGATAGAAATTTTAATCTAAACAATAAAAAAAATTCAAAAAAATTTTTGTTGTATTTATATTGCAATTAATTTTTAACTCTAAAATTCCAAATTAAAGAGCACGGTTCAAATTTCCTATGTTATTAATGTGTATTGATTTGATTAGGAACTTAGAGTTCTTAAGATAACTCAATCACGTAGGTTAATAAAATCTTATTCATCAATTTTGAAATGAATTGATTGGATTTTACCATATCATTAAAAATTAAAGTGTAAAATACTAAAAACACCTCTGTGGTTAGAGCTAATGATAGAAACTACCAAAACTTTTCGAAAATATCCAGTTTACCGCCTAAGTGCAAATAGTTTTGGAAAAAGTATATAAATAGTGTTAAGTGTTATTTGCACTTATGGGCAACTGGATATTTTCAAAAAATCTGGGTAGTTTTTGTTATTACTTCAAACCCCATGGGTAATATTTGTATTTTATCCTAATTTAAATAGATACAAAATAGTGATATTCAAAGTTTATTTAAATGTTTATAAAGTGGGAAATTCTAATCCGCTAATCATTTTAAAATGGATGAATATGATTTTGAGAACACTGGCTATAATGGAGTTACTTTAAGAACTTTAGAAGATCCTAATTCCTTTGGATTATATATGTCAACTATTTTCCAAAAGAGAATAAATTCAATTCATATGGGGTGTAACCCATCCTTTACCACCATCCAATAAAAATTAGCCAACTCATCAAATTTCACACATTAAAACAATAGAGAGAGAGAGAGCATATACTGGAGCTCTCAGACTCGATTCTAGGGGAAGAACTGAGTGACAACCTTTTCCCTTGACTTTTTGTTGATCTCAAAATATTTTGCACATAAGTATTTGAGTCCTCATAATTTTACATGTTATTGTTCTAATATATATTTTCTATTTGATTTTAAATTCTATTTTTATATATTTAAACACTCTATTAGAATATTAGCATATCATATTTTCTATAAATTATAGAATAGATAGTTTCATATACAAACATAATAATAATAAATACTTATTAATAATTATCATAATTATCAAATTCATATTTAGGCCAAAAAAAAAATTATATTTAGTTAAATTTTTCCACATACAATTGTGCTCATATAGAAATGATTGTGATTTTCTCATTCCTTCATTTATGCGGCCAACTTTTGAAAATTTCAAAATATTTTTAGTTTTCTCAACCAAAGTCCTTTCAAAATATATTATACAAGAAAAGAACGTGGACTTACCGTAATATACATTACAGTGGAGGTGACAACCATTTTGAAACGACCCAAGATAGAGCATGCACTCCTCTCATTGGCTAATACATGCACTCCTCTCATTGGTCAAGCTAAGTCATGCATTTCTCATGCATTCCTCTCATTGGCCAAGCTCATGCTCTCCTCTCATTGGTTGAGTTGGTCATGCATTTCTCATGCAACAACCAAGGTACAACCTTAGGATCTCTAACAATTAAGTACAAGGGGTTAAAGCCTAGGAATGTACTAGACCCCCAAT
Organism: Fagus sylvatica; assembly: GCA_907173295.1. Classification (NCBI taxonomy): domain Eukaryota; kingdom Viridiplantae; phylum Streptophyta; class Magnoliopsida; order Fagales; family Fagaceae; genus Fagus; species Fagus sylvatica. Next base: position 3,473,278 of record OU015764.1, on the reverse strand, counting down.
GCACTTAATTAACTAACAAGGTACAAGCTTGAATAGCTTGGACCTTACTAATCATGAATATAAGCTAATACATGTTTAATCAAATGTTAAGCTAAGCCAATCTGTGCCTTAGTGGCTAGGGTAAGCATACCCACGGATGTGGGATGGTTGGGGTCTTAACATTGCCCCTCCCATCTAAAAACCTTGTCCTCAAGGTTGTGATCTTGTTGTGGCCGAATGGAGGATGAGTCTTCAAGTTGCTTCTTCATCAATGGTGATCTTCCGATTAACCAATATCTTGAAGGAACTTGAATGTCGTTGTTGATGCTCTCCTCCTTGGTGTTGCGTCTTTCCTCACACCATTCTACCATTTCTTCTTCCTCATCATTTGTAACATAAGCACCTTCTTCTTCTTGTACTTCCTCAATCAAGTACAATTTCATGGCCTTGCATGTATGCCACATAGTCCAACTCTCATCACAATTGTAGCATAGGCCTTTCCTTCTTCTCTCTAACACTTGCTTGGGAGTGAGCTTTTGCACCGTCATTGTAGGCTTTGCACTTGTTGGTTTAGGATCAACAACCTTAGGATCCATTTGGGCAGCCACCTTAGGATTAAGTTGGGCAGCAACTTTAGGATCAAATTGGACAGCCACCTTAGGATCAAGTTGGGCAGTAACTTTAGGATCAATTTGGGCAGCCACTTTGGGAACAATTTGGGCAGCCACTTTGGGAACAATTTGGGCAGCCACCTTTGGATCACATTCAGCAACTTTAGGATCAATTTGGGCAGCAACTTTGGGACCAAATTGGGCAGCAACTTGTTGAGAACTATGTTGCTCCCAATTGTCCTTGTTTGCCTCACAACTAGGCCTTGTGCTTCTCTTGACATTAGCTAGGTATTGCTCTTGAATTTTAGCCAATGCATAGGCCTCACCCAAGGTTCTTGGCCCTTGCATCTTGATTGCCAACCTCACTTCATCTTTCAACCCACTCATGAAACAATTTAGTTTATGCATGCTTGACAAATTCCTAATCCTATTGCTAAGTGACTCAAACAGCCCCTTATACTCCTCAATAGAATTAACATGCTTTAGTTTAATCAATAACTCCATAGGATCATCATAGCTAGGAGGCCCAAACCTAAGTTGAATTGCTCTAGCAAAATTATCCCAACAACCTAAATCATGCTCACAACTTTGAAACCATATCAATGCATCATCATCTAAATGGTAAGAAGCATGCATTACCTTTGAAGCATCATGGACTTGATAATATTCAAAATATTGAATTGCTCTAAACATCCAAGAAGTAGGATCACCTCCCTTGAATCTTGGAAATTCAAGCTCCATTGCTCTCGGCTCCCTTGCTTGCCTTCCTTGTTGCCTTTGGAGTGGATCTTGATTCTTTCCATAAGGATCTCTATCTTGAGGTCCTTGATAGTTCCTTGCTCTTCCCCAATTGCCTTTGCCCCCTCCATGATCATACCAAGGTTCTACAACATCACCTTGAGGCCATGGAGCATTCCTTGGTTCCCTAACTTGACTAGCATGCCTTTGTGGTTGTGCTTGCCGCCCTTGCTGCCCTTGCTGCCTTCCTTGCCTCCTTTCTCATAAGGAGCATCAAAATGCCCTTGAAATGGAGGCATGAACCTAGCATTGTTCCCCACATTCCTTCTCTCCTCAATCGGGTCACCAAAATCACCCAAAATGGGCTCAAGCTGTGCTTGCTGCCTTCCTTGCCTCATTCCTAGCCAAGGTTCCTCATAAGGAGCATCAAAATGCCCTTGAAATGGAGGCATAAACCTAGCATTGTTCCCCACATTCCTTCTCTCCTCAATCGGGTCACCAAAATCACCCAAAATGGGCTCAAGCTGTGCTTGCTGCCCCTGCTGCCTTCCTTGCCTCATTCCTAGCCAAGGTTCCTCATAAGGAGCATCAAAATGCCCTTGAAATGGAGGCATGAACCTAGCATTGTTCCCCACATTCCTTCTCTCCTCAATCGGGTCACCAAAATCACCCAAAATGGGTCTATTTTGCCCATTTTCCATACCTTCTCCCATTTGCACTCCAACTCGGGTTTGATTGGGCTGGAGCCTAATGTCTTGGTTTGGAGGTCTCATTGGCATGCCATTCCTCTCCTCAGCCCCAATTGGAAGCCTATGAGTGTTTGGAGGAGTAGTTGGCAATTGCTCACCAAAACTAGGTTGCACCCGAATTGAACTTGAAGCTTGGTTAACATTCGGTTCTGCTGGTTTGGGCAGCCTCTCCTCCATCATAGTTTGAAGACCAGAAAGTGTAGCTTTGAACTCACCACAATTGGACTCCATCCGATCCAATTTCACATTGATTAACCCGATTTGATTGGAATGCTCATCAATTTGAGTTTGCAATCTTTGCAATCCTTCATCAAGAACTCTGGCTGGAACTCCAGCTCTTGTTTCAATCACCCTGGCTCGTAATCAGCTCTGATACCAAATGAAAGGAACCCCTTGCTTTGTCTCTCTAAAACCCTCAATCTCCCTTAACAATCACACAAACAACACACAATTTGAACAATCCAATCCGATAGGATGGATCCCCTTGGATTTATGAAGAAAACCTCCTAATTCTTAATGAATTCTATCAACTAATTCTATAATCTTCTAGAGAGAATTCTATGAGTAACAATGGAGTAATTTTTAGATAATGGGCAACAATGGAGGAGTGGGAGAGAACCCACATGAATTGCATGGGCTTTCTCATGCACTCCTCCCATTGGCCGAGATAGAGCATGCACTCCTCTCATTGGCCGAGCTACATGCACTCCTCTCATTGGTCAAGCTAAGTCATGCATTTCTCATGCATTCCTCTCATTGGCCAAGCTACATGCACTCCTCTCATTGGCTAATACATGCACTCCTCTCATTGGTCAAGCTAAGTCATGCATTTCTCATGCATTCCTCTCATTGGCCAAGCTCATGCTCTCCTCTCATTGGTTGAGTTGGTCATGCATTTCTCATGCAACAACCAAGGTACAACCTTAGGATCTCTAACAATTAAGTACAAGGGGTTAAAGCCTAGGAATGTACTAGACCCCCAATGCACTTAATTAACTAACAAGGTACAAGCTTGAATAGCTTGGACCTTACTAATCATGAATATAAGCTAATACATGTTTAATCAAATGTTAAACTAAGCCAATCCGTGCCTTAGTGGCTAGGGTAAGCATACCCACGGATGTGGGATGGTTGGGGTCTTAAGATCTGCAATATGAGCAAAAATAATTGTTGTTACGGTCGATGTTCCATCCATGAGATTTACAGTTGTTGTAACTTTTGGTAGATGTTCGTTCTCCCAGTTCTCTGTGAGGTAATCAATTAAGATGTCCATCGCTGCATGTTGGACCAAGCTATAGCTTAAAATTAAACCTGAAGTTCGTTGAAGAAAACGATCAGAATGAGAATAAAAATCAATTATCTGTAAAGTTTTGTTTGTCGGTGAAAATTTTACTTTGTTTTCAGAAATTATTACCAAAGATGAATAGCGCAGCCCATGAGAAGAAGACGTAATAGCGATACCATTCCCTCATTTCCCTGCCTATACGGTACATCTTTGGGGACGATTCACCACTCATTATCGTTATGGGTGGGAAGCAGGATCGATAATACTGATAACATTATTCCTTGCGTTTACCGTAGATCTTTGAGAATCATTCACCATCACTACCGTCGATGATTTTCTACACGGGAAAACAACTATATACATAGTGAGATCATGACTACGTAGCGAATACTGAATACTATATCAAAGCAGAACTGTCCATGATCCATGATACTTTTTCTAACAAGTAACAACACAATGGCAGTTAAGAGCCTCGTAAGTAAGTCGGAACTCGATTGAAACTTAGCCAATAGAGATATTTAGGCTAGTGCTTGGGGTAAGAAATACTGGTTATGCAGTTTATATAATAATAAAAGAATTCCATAACTCAGAAATAATATATAACAAACTCACAATAAATAAATAATATGATAGATGTTTTTAGCAAAAATAATATGATAGATGTAACATGAGAATATGAGATAGACAAATAAATTAATAATTAATAATTAATAATAAGATTAATAAGATATAGATATCATTATTATATAATTTGAATGAAGATATATATCTCACTCTCGCATTACCAGCGTAAAATATTCTGCATACAACTTAACCTGATACAACGAGTTTAATATATAATAATAATAATACTCTAGCTGCACATGTTCTACGTACCAATCTATTTTGATCTTTTGCATTTTATACATAGGTAAAAGAGTGGCAACACTCCTTCGTATAAAACTACAGTACTTGAAAGTTGCAAATGAAAAACTAAATCATAATGAGAATAATCAATAGAGTTTGGGGTCAGCCCTTTTATTAGGCCACTTAGGTGATTTTCTAAGGCTCACAGTTAGAAGAAAGCCTCATAGTTTTATTCCTATAATACAAAGTAATAATTATAGAAATTATTACCAAAATTGGACAGAGCAGCAATCTAAAGTAAAATAAATTTTATATCCATTTTTTTAAAGTTGTCCATGTCTAACTAAATGAAAAACATTCATATACTTTTTGTTTTTTGCTCTCTCCTTCAAAGTATTTTTTGATGCTGGTAGAGGCAGAGGCAAAAAAAAATCAGAGAGCCAATACTTATAAATTTTTATATATAAAAAAAATTGTATGTGAAGGGGGGTTTCAAAAAAGTTAAGGGGAGCCATTGCTCCTCCTAACCCCCCTCTCCCTCCGCCCTCGTTGGTCACCATCAAACCACACACACACTCTCTCTTTTCTAAAAGCAACTCTTGAAAATCGGTCGCCGTCAACCCACTCTTCTTTTCTCTTATCCCTCAACTTCTTTTATATATATATATATATATATATATTTGGTGTGAATTTTTTATTATTAATTTGATTATTAAGTAATTGATATTTTAATATAATAAAAAATCCCTAATAGTTGTTGCCTTAAGTCTAAAACTGAATCTAGTTATCATGAGTTGAGTATAGCTATTCTGTAATAAATAACAATATTTATTTATTTTAAAATACACCAACAATAACTTATAACTTTAATGGCAATTATCAAAAGTGACAAGACTAGAATGCAGATAGGTAGAGAATCAAGATATGAAAGACTATATGGTAACTTTTTTGAATAACTATATATTAAAGTTGAAGAAACCAAAAACTCCTATCATTCAAACCAGTACCTTCCAACAACAACAGCTAGATCACCACTGATGGTTCCAGGTTCTGATTTTTGTGGATCTGTAGCTTGAATAAGCTTTCAATAATGCTTTATTACTCCCTCTCCTTCTCAGACAAGACATGTGGATCAGAGGAGTCAGAAGAATTGAGTTCAGCTAGCTCATAATTATGTAGTTGTAACATGTAAATACATGAAATGAGAGTTATGGTTTGTCTTAACCATTGTAACTACAGGGACAGAGCTAAGGAAGTCACACAGGATCATTGAAGAATAATTAAATATTCAGTCCACAACTCAAAAAGACCAACACATGCAGGGCCGACCCTGGGGTAAGCCCAGCAAGTCCTTGGGCTTGGGCAACCCCCCTGGGCCATAGGGCAACCAGAAAAAAAAAAAAAAAAAGTTTTATCAGTATACATAAAAATAAAAAATAAAAAATTAGCCTCTAAGGGCAACAGAACCAATAGTTATCTGATCTCCCAAAAATTTCAAAAAAAAAATCATAAAATAAATTACAAATGGCATAAAACCCAAATCAAACTTACAAATACAAAAAAAAAAAATTGCTCAAAATAAACCCACTTACCTCTTTCCATGTTGCTGGGTCGTCTACCCAAATTCCATTTCTTGCCGTTTTTCTTCTTTCCTGAATAGCGTGTTTCTTCTCTCTCTCTCTTTCTCTTGGTTTATTTCCCAAATTTGAGTGGCAAGAACAAACAAGTTTCACTCATTTCTCTAATATAATATTTTGTTATTTTTAATTCTATATTTTCTTTTGATATTTGCCATTTGATTGGAGAGGGGCATTGGACAGACCACCATATACACAGACCCCCTCACCCCACCCCACGTGATTTTGTCAGTTTTGTTTTATTTTTCTAACTTTCTACTTTAGTAATTAGTACTTTAGTTTCTATTCATTCCAGTAGAGATTTTGTGAATCGGGATTGGGTGCGGCCAATTTAGTCTGCTTGCATCTGCTGTTTCTAATTAAAAAATATATATATATTTTAGCTTGCTTGTGACATTGTCAAAAGTGACAAGACTAGAATGCAGATAGGTAGAGAATCAAGATATGAAAGACTATATGGTAACTTTTTTGAATAACTATATATTAAAGTTGAAGAAACCAAAAACTCCTATCATTCAAACCAGTACCTTCCAACAACAACAGCTAGATCACCACTGATGGTTCCAGGTTCTGATTTTTGTGGATCTGTAGCTTGAATAAGCTTTCAATAATGCTTTATTACTCCCTCTCCTTCTCAGACAAGACATGTGGATCAGAGGAGTCAGAAGAATTGAGTTCAGCTAGCTAAGGTTATTAAAATTGGGATTCATAATTATTTAGTTGTAACTTGTAACATAGGTTAAAGAATTATTGAAAAATAAATAAGTTTTGCATAAAATTTATAAAATGCAATAAGTCATCAACTACTAAATACCAAATGACAAATTTCAAACTTCAAACTTTCAAGTTCCAAGTTTTAATACCACATAACCACAAACATACATAATGTTCAAATAATAACACTACATAAATCAAAATATTTCCCAATCATTTTCCACAATGGTGATTTTGTTAACACATTACTTATTGTTCATGTGAATAACCAAGATCTAAAAACCAAGAACATTGATTTGATATGTTGTCCAGGGTTACTTCCATCTAAATCATCCAGAGATCATCAAAATCTCTTACTTCATTTTCAAGTTCACAATCACTAAGAGAATTTCTTTATAAATTTCAAGTCACACAGGTCATTGAAGAATAAAATTAAATATTCAGTCCACAACTCAAAAAGACCAATACATGCAACGACTAAAGATTCAAGTGATTCTATTAAGAAGATTCGAGTGGGAATCGTTAGAGACCAGCATCAACATGTTGCCTTACAAAGCAAAAGTTATTTATAAGCAGAGGGAAGATATTTTGGTTAAGGCAAGCAACAATTTTTTGGATTCTTACTCAATTTTTGTATCCCCTCCTTTTTTATTTCGGGTGAGTTTGGCAACTCATTTTTTAACTATGCACGTTTTGAAAATAAAGTTTTGAGTTTTACTTTTATAAAATGTGCTTTTTTCCTTCCAAATGAGATTCCAAAGAAACACTTAAGCCCATTGTTCCATGTAATATTTGACTATTTTAACATATATTTTTACTTTTCAGAAAAAGAAAAAAGAAAAAAAAAAATAGGTTACTACAAAAATATCAAGGTTACTACAAAAATATATTGTGCTGAGCTACTATCCATGTAATATTTAGTTCAAAAGTTTAAAAAAGTGAAAGGTAAAACATAAAAAACATAAAAAGTTTTGCAAAAGTTTTTTGATCAAATGATTGAAATTAAAGTTGACTTTTCAACTTTCAAATCTCATCCATTAAAAAAAAAGGCTAAATTACAAATTACACACTCTAACTTTAGTTAAAATTCAATTTAGTCCTCTAAGTTTTGACCGTATCAATTGAGTCCTCTAAGTTTGATTATGTTTCATTTAAAGCTTCCAGTCAAACTCTGTTAAAGTCCTGCCATTAAAAAACAATATTTTTTATTTTTTCATACTAAAAAATCCTGGAAAATAAAAAATATATTTTTCTGGAAAATAAAAATAAAAACAAACGTTGTATTGAATTGAAAAAGAAATTCCTCTCTTTCTCTCTCTTTCTTTGATCTTATCAACAACAACAAAAACTCAGATTTTAGGCCCTCTCTCTCTCGATGACAAGGTTTGGCTGTTAATGGCGGAGAGAGAGAGAGATCGCTCTCTTGGGTGGTCGCACGACCTGGGTGCGCTGCGGTGAGGACTGGATCTCACTCTCTTTCTCGGTCTCTCTTGTCCTTTCTCTCTCTTCACTCTGTCGCTTTCTCAGGCCGAGGGAACCAGGAGCTTCGGACGGTGGTGGGTTGGGTTGAGTCCAACGCGTTTGGGTGTTTGAGAAACCCGCTTGAGGTACTCGATCTAAACCTCTCTTTCTTGCTCTCTTGCTCCACTTCAGTGGTTCGAATGAGTTTCAGTCCAATTAGTTAAGATATGGCCGAATGGATTGAGGATTGAGTTGTGGCTTTGATGGGGATTATAGATGCCAAAAATGGCAAATCAAAAAGAAAAAAAAACAATTAGTTCTGTTTTTATCAATTTGGCTTTAGCGAATCTGTTTGTTTCCCCCAGAAAATCAAAAAATAAAATTGGTTGTAATTTTTTTATGGCTTTGGTGAATCCGTTTGTCGGGGGTCAATAATGTGTTACTGTTGTTAGGTTCTTGTTGTGTTCTTACTTTTATTTATTTATTTTTTTTCTTGCTCTGTTATTGTTGGAAATGTGTTCTTGCTTGCTGAGTTCTGAGCTGGAGTGTTCTTGCTTTTTGGTGTTATATTTTCCTATGTTTTTTCTTCTTGTTACAGGGTTTTTGCTGAGTTTAAGTATTCTTGTTCATAGTGTTCTTGCTAGTTTTTCTGCGTTTTTATTAATTTTCTCGATTTTTTAATTAAAGAAAATAAAAAATAAAAATTGACAGTAAACGGCAAACTAACATAATCAAACAGAAATACTGAATTGAAACCAATTGCAAGTTGGAAGACTGAATTGACACAATCAAAACTTAGATGACTGAATTGAACTTTGACTAAAGTTAGAAGGTGTAATTTGTAATTTGGCCTTAATTTATTAATTAATCTTTTTTTTTTCGGCTAATAAATTTATTAATTAAGCTTGATGTTATTTATTGATAAAGCTTAATTTAAAAATTATTTATTATATTATCCATATGTCATATCATATTATCACGAGCATTATAATTCAATAATATTTACATAGTACTTTTTTATTCTTTATTGAAGATAAAGCATATAAAGATAAACTAAAGTCACAGGCCACGCCGAAACTAGTATTTCTGTCAAGTCTCAACAAAAGTTTATTTCAAACATGTTTTCTACTCATCCTACACTACAGAAACTGATAGATAAGGAACACGTTGGCTGTAGTAATTCAAATACTAGATAAGATAGACTTTGTAACTAATGTATTATTTACTTATATCTGATTGTAACAAACTCAAGTTGGAAGGAGCTCCTATTTTGTTTTAATGAAAGCTCCTTTTACCCAAAAATAATAATAATAATAATAATAAAACAAAAAAACAAACAAACTCAAGCATAAATATGCATAAAAACCTCTCTCTGAGATTATGCGAGAGAGTTAAAACATTTTTGTTTTTTCTTAAACTTTTATGATATCAACGGTTATTTTATCATAGTCTCTAATAATTACACGTGTTTTACATCACTTAATATAATCAGTTCAAGTGGGTTCCAGTTAGCTCAACTGGTAAAGTCTCTTGTTGTCGAGCAAGGGACCTGGGTTCAAATCCCGCCTACACCAAAAACCAATTGGTGTCTTGGCCTGATGGTAAGAGCAACCATCATGAGCGGACGCCATAGGTTCAAATATACGTGTGTGTGAGTTTAGATTAGAATTTCTATCATATATCAAAAAAAAAAAAAAATATCAGTTCAAATGTATATTTTTGTTTTCTTAAATTTTTATGATATTAGAACAGTTATTTTACCATAGTCTCTAATAGTTACATGTGTTGTTCAAGTGTATATCAAAAAAAAAAAAAATCAGTTCAAGTGTTTTGTTAATCCCGCCACACATGATAACGTATTAAGAATCAAGATCACATATCAAATATATTAAAACCTTACATCTTTATATATAAAATCTTGGACATTTATTTATACTATTAACTGGCCAATAATGATCATCAGCAAAATGTGTAATCTTTTCACTATATTATATTATTTGATTAGGTGGCTTCTTTTAATTATTATTGTGGAATATATTTAGGAAAAAATAATTTTTGTGGAATATCACATCATCAGCATTGTCGGTCTACCCCACCATATAATTACTACACAAGGCACATCGCCAACATAAACTCACAAGCCGGAACACCACCACACCGCCCAGCAGACAAGCGCCATGGCCGAGCCTAAGAAGCTTCACATAGCCATGTTCCCATGGCTAGCTTTCGGTCACATTATTCCTTTTTTAGAGCTGGGCAAGCTCATAGCCCGAAAGGGTCATCATGTTTCATTCATATCCACCCCTAGAAACATTGAACGCCTCCCAAAGATCCCTCCAGATGTAGCACCCTTGATAACTCTAGTGAAATTGCCCTTACCCCATGTAGAGAACCTGCCAGAAAACGCAGAGGCCACCACGGACGTACCACACCACATAATCCCATACCTTAAGAAAGCTCACGATGGTCTCGAAAAACCTTTATCTCACTTCTTAGAATCTTCATCTCCCGATTGGATTATTCACGACTTTGCTCCTCACTGGTTACCACCAATTGCTACTAAGCTAGGCATCTCCCACGCCTTCTTCAGTATTTTAAAGGCATCAACCTTATGTTTCTTCTTGATAAAGGACGCTCAAGATCCACCGACAAAGCCCGAGCACTTACTGGTCCCTCCCAAATGGGTACCCTTTCCAACCAAAATAGCGTTTCGGCTCTTTGAGGCGAAGAAAATCTTCGACAACTATGAAGAAAATGCTTCCGGTGTTACGGACATATTTCGTTTCATGACAGTGATCCAAGGTACCAAAGCCTTGGCTGTTAGAACCTGCATGGAGATCGAAGGTGAATGGGTGAATCTCCTTGGAGGAGAGCTTCATAACACACCTGTAATTCCAGTGAGCTTATTGCCACCCTCAGCCCAAGAAAGTAACGATAGCAGTTGGGATACAATTGATGAGTGGCTAAACAAGCAAGAGAAAGAGTCGGTGGTTTATATAGCACTCGGAAGTGAAGTTGAACCAAGTCAAGAAGACTTCAACGAGCTGGCCTTTGGGCTAGAGCAATCAGGGTTGCCTTTCTTTTGGGCTCTAAGGAAGCGAAGTGGCTCGGTCGCTGTTGAGTTACCAGAGGGGTTCGAGGAGCGAACCAAAAATCGTGGGGTTGTTTGGACAGATTGGGCACCTCAGTTAAGGATATTAGCTCATGAGTCGGTTGGGGGTTTCTTGAGTCACTGTGGTTGGAGTTCAGTTATAGAAGCATTGGAATTGGGACGTGCACTTATTATGTTGCCCTTCTTGGCGGACCAAGGATTAATTGCAAGGTTTTTGGAAGAGAAGCAGACTGCAATTGAAATTCCAAGAAATGAGGAAGATGGGTCATTTAGCAGGGACTCCGTGGCTCAGACGCTGACTTTGGTTATGAAGGACGAGGAGGGAAAGATTTACCGGGACAAAGCCAAGGAAATGAGTACCATTTTTGCCGACGAGGATCTTCAGTACCGATATATTGACAAATTTGTTGAGTTTCTTGAACACCAAAGTCATGTCCATCGGTAATGAAAGCTGAAAAAAGTATGCAAAATCTTGCCAGGCTGTTTTTTTGTTTTGTTAGCATGTGGGAACTTTGTGTTTATTTAGATGAATTTATTTCATTTGATGCTGTTAAATTCATTCTAAAATAAACTGAAATACTGAATCAGACACGCCTTGGCCTAAAGTTGGATTTGGTAATGTACGCTTGTTCTATTCGAGCGAAAAAATCATTTGTACTTACACAGTTGGCAGTATTATGAATTCAGCAAAATAAAAAAGGTAGCAGTATTATGAAGAGGCTTGAAGGCAGGATTTGTAGACACCTCACATGGTTGAAGAAGAAAATTTCCAAACTGAGCTCTTCTATATATCTAGAGCTTCTTAAGGATTCTAAAGTAAAATAAAAATCCTCTTGCATTTTACAGTAGGTATTTTACAGTAGGTTCGAGAAGCACTAAATCATTGACATCTAAATCGGGTTTGTTATAATCTGCCATGGAAATGTCGAAATGTGATTTCTATGTGTTAAAATAATGGTAAATAATTAAATTTATTATTTTAATTTGTTACAGTTTAAGTTTTGGAATAATTGGTAAGCTTAAGAAACATAAATATGTTTGTGGTGTGATTCCACTGTTTGTCTTATCTCTTTTCTTATAAAGATTCTTTGTGGCATGTTATGGAGGACTATTCCCTAAATTTGTTCCGTCATAGTTATACATGTTGGTGTGATTCTAGGAACCTGATTAATTCGCCAATTTTGGGCAAACCGAGTTAAGGTCATCATTGTTTCTATTAGATTTTTCTAAGTAGACTAGAGGTCGAGTTTTGTACGTGGATGTTGCAGATTGACCAATTTGAATAGATGACATGGATCGGATCCTGATCTCATTCATATTAGATAGAGTAATGTTATGGGTACAATTATTTTCACAAACCTTTTCACAATTTGCAAATGTGATTAGTTGTGACTAGAGTTATATTAGTTTCACATGAACTAATCATTGACATTATTTTTAGGCTAAATTATAAATTACACTCTCTAACTTTAGTTAAAATTCAATTTAGTTTTCTAAATTTTGACCGTATTAATTGAGTCCTCTAAGTTTGATTATGTTTCAATTAAAGCTTTCAGTCAAACTCTTATAAAGTCCTGCCATTAAAAAACAATATTTTTTTATTTTTTCATACTAAAAAATCCTGGAAAATAAAAAATATATTTTTTTGGAAAATAAAAATAAAAACAAACGTTGTATTGAATTGAAAAAGAAATTCCTCTCTTTCTCTCTCTTTCTTTGATCTTATCAACAACAACAAAAACTCAGATTTTAGGCCCTCTCTCTCTCGATGACAAGGTTTGGCTGTTAATGGCGGAGAGAGAGAGAGATCGCTCTCTTGGGTGGTCGCACGACCTGGGTGCGCTGCGGTGAGGACTGGATCTCACTCTCTTTCTCGGTCTCTCTTGTCCTTTCTCTCTCTTCACTCTGTCGCTTTCTCAGGCCGAGGGAACCAGGAGCTTCGGACAGTGGTGGGTTGGGTTGAGTCCAACAGCGTTTGGGTGTTTGAGAAACCCGCTTGAGGTACTCGATCTAAACCTCTCTTTCTTGCTCTCTTGCTCCACTTCAGTGGTTCGAATGAGTTTCAGTCCAATTAGTTAAGATATGGCCGAATGGATTGAGGATTGAGTTGTGGCTTTGATGGGGATTATAGATGCCAAAAATGGCAAATCAAAAAGAAAAAAAAAATAGTTCTGTTTTTATCAATTTGGCTTTAGCAAATCTGTTTGTTTCCCCCAGAAAATCAAAAAAAAAAATTGGTTGTAATTTTTTTATGGCTTTGGTGAATCCGTTTGTCGGGGGTCAATAATGTTGTTACTGTTGTTAGGTTCTTGTTGTGTTCTTACTTTTATTTTTTTATTTTTTATTTTTTTTCTTGCTCTGTTATTGTTGGAAATGTGTTCTTGCTTGCCGAGTTCTGAGCTGGAGTGTTCTTGCTTTTTGGTGTTATATTTTCCTATGTTTTTTCTTCTTGTTACAGGGTTTTTGCTGAGTTTAAGTATTCTTGTTCATAGTGTTCTTGCTAGTTTTTCTGCGTTTTTATTAATTTTCTCGATTTTTTAATTAAAGAAAATAAAAATTGACAGTAAACGGCAAACTAACATAATCAAACGGAAATACTGAATTGAAACCAATTGTAAGTTGGAGGACTGAATTGACACAGTCAAAACTTAGAGAACTGAATTGAACTTTGACCAAAATTAGAGGGTGTAATTTGTAATTTAGCCCAAAAAAAATTACATGTTGCATTGCACCAAATCTTAATCTCCAAAAGACTTATAGCAAGTTAAAAACGAAAGTGGGCTCCATCTAAAAGGGAAAAACTAAAATAAAAAAACGAAGTGCGCTCCATCAAAAAAGGAAAAAGAAAATAAAAGACAAAGTGCACTGCAGATGAATAGTCAAGAATTGTGTAAAAGATTTTGTCATTTAGCACCACGAAAAGCAAAGGAAAATTTGATTGGTTTTATTTATTATTCATTTGCGGAATAATGAACTTTTATTAGCCACAAAATGGAGGATCTTGATTCTTGAGAGCCCTCCACATCTACTCTCATATGAATTAGGGATTGAGATCAATTGTATGATGCAATTATTAGTTCAAAAAACTCCATAAGTGCAAGGACAAAAACCTTTGTACAACTAAAATCTTTATTGTAACCTCTACAAACACTATTCTTATCTTCCAACCATAGTAGCCCAAGAACCTCTAAAATCTTACCAAGTTCATATGAGCCAAAACTTCTGATGTTCCAAGAAACCTAACCTCCTTGAATATTTGGGGCAGTGAACTTACTGAACCTTGAGTTTCAAGAAATGTTTAAAAAACCCAAGATGTATACGAACAAATAATAGTTTTTCTTGTTTTTGAAACAAAGCACAAGGCTGATATCTCTCTTTAGGCTCAAGAAGAATGGAACAAAGTTAAATTTGTTTTGCTTTGGTATATGCCTCTTTTCTTGCATCTAAAAGTATGCAACAAGAGGTTTATATTAGTGCATAGAGTAGGGTTAATTAATTAAAATTGATAAAAAAAACATTTTTTCTAATAGAATTTAGTTTGCAAATTGTGACAATTTGGCTTGAGCAAAATTCTCGGAATTAGCATAATTATGTCATCTTCAAACGGCTATACACTCATTTTGAATCCAAATTGGATTAAATTTGTATCCACTTAAAGCATCTCCAAGAGACTTTCTATTTCCTCACCTACATGTAGAGAGTTTTCTACCTTTACCTAATCATTTTTTCAAATACACTCCAACAAACTCTATACTCTTTATCAACTTTTATTAAAATAATCTTTTCATTCTTTTATTTTAACTTTGTTTCACTCTTCGCATATCTTCATTTTTATCACATCTCTCTTCACATATTTCTTCCCATTCATCACCACCTAGTGACCCACAGGCCACAACTCACTCATCACCGTCGACCATCAATCCAAGTCGTCGTCCCCATTCATGCCACCACGTTCAAGCCATCACCCAAGCCTCCTAGATCTCAACTCTAACAATTGGCCCCCTCCCCTTCTAAATGACACCGTCATCATCCCCAATCCAAAATCAGGCCGAGATGCATGCCTTTGAAGAAACATATTAGAGATTATGCTGGTTTGTGAGATAGAGAAGGAATTCGGTTTGTGGGTTTGTAATTTCATATGAAATTCTTGGTGATGCGGGCTTGTGGTTTCAGGTCTGTTTGTTTGTATGTTTGTAGTTTCAGATTTGTTGGTTTGTGGGTTTGTAATTTTAGATGAAGGTTAAGAAATGGAAATGATGAAGATGAAAGAGGTGTGAAAATCTGATTTGCTGGAGTGATGGAGATGAGAAAGAGCAAGTGAGAGAGAATGAGAGAGAGGAAAGGAAATGAATAAAGAGATGAAAAAAAATAATTTTTTTAATCTGGTAGAGAGCTACAGTGACTCTCTTGGTGTAAAGAGTCAAAACATTTACGAGGCGGTTTTAAGAGTTTAAACATAATTTGTGATAAATGGTGTTTAGCTAAGCTGCCAGAGATGCTCTTAGAAACCTTATATGTCTCAATTCCAATGAAACAAATTTTACTCAAAAAATCATTATGGTTTAAAAGATATAGGCAAAAGATCACTAAACTCATTATCTTTGAGGGGAACAGTTTGGCTCCAGTGCATTGGAGCTGCTGCAATGCGGACACGTGGCCAAAACTGAACACGTGTCACACTTGCAACGGCTCTAGTGCACTGGAGCACTGGAGGCAAGCCGGATCCATCTTTGAGGAGATTGAAACTTTGTTATCTTTGAGGAACATCTAAACCAAACTCAACCTTAACACCATTCTATTCTATTGATACAACCCAAATTTGTTATGTTTTGGTTATGATTTGCCAATACATCTATCGACCCTAACATATTATTTAATTGATATTTTAATATAAAAATATCTCACTTAAGTTGTTGTTGTAGTATTAAGTATTAAATTGTATGAGGCCGACCTAATTAGCAAAGTAATAATAAAATTATGAATATAGATATTTATTTCATCTAAAATACAACAACAAGAACTTCTAACTTTAATGACAATTAACAGAAGTAACGAGACTAGACTGCAGATGGGCGAAGTAGAGAATCAAGATATGAAAGACTATTTAGTAAAGTTGAAGAAACCAAAAACTGCTTTCAGTCAAACCAATACCTTCCAACAACAACAGCTAGATCACCACTGATGGTCCCTGGTTCTGATTTCTGTGGATATGTACGTAGCTCGAATAATTAACTTTCAACCATACTTTATCACTCCCTCTCCTTCCCAAACCTATGGGGGAGTCAGAAGTATTGAGTTCAGCTCATAAGTAGTTGTAAATATATAAGATGAGAGTTATGGTTCTTCTAACCGTTGCAACAACAGGGACAGAGCTAAAGAAGCAACACAGGCCATTGAAAAAATCATTATTTTAATGTTCAAAATGAGATGAAATAAATAATTAAATATCCATTATCCAATCCACAACTCAGAAAGACCAATACATGCAACAACTCAACACTCAACAGGAGGGGAGTGGGGTCAAAGACATAGAGAGATCATATAAAAAAAACCAGCATCAACATGTTGCCTTAAAAAGCAAAAGTTCTTTTTATGCAGATTGAACAGGTTACTACAAAAATATGCGCATGGACTCCACAAGACTTGATAGCAACAAAAGTGCGCTCCAGATGAATTGTCAAGATCTGAGTTAAAGATTTTGTCATTTACCACCAAGAAAAGCAAAGGAAAAATTTTATTGGGGATAACAGACAATTAGATATGTAATATGTGGTCATTAGGATTTAGGTACTGAGTACCTCTCCTGCCCCGTGTTCCGCATGTAACCTACAATAATGAAGAAAACAGAAATCGACAAAAGGAAAAGCTTTTTGGAGGAGTGACAAAAGGAAAAGTATTGGATGAGTGACAAGGAAAAGTTAAGGGGTTGATTGCTTTAGTGTAAGGTTCTAGATTGTAAAAGAGTCTTTGATGATTCCAGTGTCAAATTGGGCTGTATCAAATATAATTGGGTTAAGGTTGAGTTTGGCTCAGAAACTTCTCAATGATGATGAGTTGATGATTTTTACTCATATCTTTGAACCATTATTAATTTTTGAGTGAAACGTGTTTAAATGGAAAGACATCTGCTCTTCAAAACGGACACAAATTTGACCCTATTTGAATATGAAATGAATGAGATATGGTCGATTAAAGTTGGCACACCTATGTTGTCTCTGCTCGGAGCAAAATCGCCGCAAAGTGCAATCCTATTTCTGCTAGAAAAAGGATCCTTGCACAATTTTAATCCTACTTTGAACACGTATACAGACCACTTGTTGCACGACTTTTAAAGGGGAGAAATGATGCCATACCACAACTAAAAATTTCAGATCTTGAAGCATTCTTCATGAGCCTAAATTAACAAAGAAATCATTCTTGTGTTTTGTTTCAAAAACAAGAAAAACGGCCATTGTGTAATCCCATACAACTTGAGCTTTAAACATTTCTTAAAACCACATAGATTCATACCAGTGACTACAACAAATCTTCAAGAACGGTCTTTGGAGTGCCAAAGGCTCTGGTTCATACAAATGAGGTTCGTTTGGGAAAGAGATTCCCTTAGGAAGATTTTAGAATTCCTGGGGCTAGTACAGTAGGAAGGCAAGCATATCATTTGCAAAGGTTGCAAAAGAAAGTCTAACTGTGCAAAGGTTTTGTGAGCAGACTAACTATTTTTCTATAGTGAATTTTCTACGAGACTGAACCCCTATAGTGGTTTTCTCATTGAAGATATTTTTCATTGAGTTTCTACTTCGTTACTAAATCTATATGCGATTTGACTATTGTTACTATTGTTTTTTTAGATTTTGTATTTGGTATATAGTGGTTGATATATCTACTTGTGTGTGGAATTCATAACAAACTTGATGAATTTTTTATTTTTTTATTTTTTTTGCTCCATAAATTGTTAGGGGTCTAAAATAGAAATCATCATGGTGCTTTGTTTCAAGAATAAGAAAAAAAGAAAAAACCTTTGTATGTTCCTATACACCTTGAGTTTTAAACATTTCTTGAAACCATAGAGATTCATGTAAGTGAAATTTACTGTAGCAAATCTTCAAGGTGGATCCTTGGAGTGCCACGGGTTTTGGTTTGCGCAGATAAAGTTCATTCATGGAGGAGATTCACTTAAGAAGATTCTCAAGGTTTTGGGGTTGCTGCGGTAGGAATGCAGGATGTGCATTTGCAGAGGTTGTAATAAAAGTCTAGTTGTGCAAAAGTCTTATGAGTAGACTATTTGTAACTGTTTTTTCTATAGTGAATTTTTTATGGAAGTGGGTCCCTTGAGTGGTTTTCTCTTGAAGTTCTTAATTAGTTTTTCAGTTCAAATATGTAGTTAATTAGTTTGGAATTCATAACTTTGTTAAATTTTACTACAAATATGTAGTTGTTAATAAAATATATAGAGCATGCTTGTTAACAATTGGCCGAAAACAACATAAAATAAGGAGGAGGCAGCAAAATGAGGCCATCAGCCTCCCCAAACGGCTGAAAATGTGCAATTGAACAGTGCTCACCCAATTTGAGGAACTGTTCATTTGGGGGAATAAAAAAGACTTTTTTTTAGTGTAGTAGTGCTTTTTTGTAGTGTAGTACGGGAGTTGTGAAAAATAATAATAATAATAATAAAGATATATTAAAAAATAATATAAAGTTAAAATGAGTCTGGTGTTAGTGCTTTGTTGAGCAAAAGTGGGTTTTTTGAACCCATTTGAGAAAAATATAGGGAGCTAATAAGAATGCTCTTAATAATGAGTTCATGTGAAAACAATATTTCTCCTGATCACAATTTATCATATCTACAATTATTAAAAAAATAAATAAATAAATAAATTTAATTACACAAATTTTTTTTTTTTTTTCTTCAGAACATGTTGAAAGTGACAAATGGTGTTAGCCTTAGGCTATTAGCCGTAAATCATAACTTGTAAAAATGATTCACAATCTATCATAACTTGCCACATAAGTGCATCACAAAAGAAAGAAAAAGGGAAATGATTTGTGCAGATGTTTATTGCACAAACACAACATACTTGTTTAGATTTTTAATGTATACATATCCAGATTTGGTGAGAGTGTACTGTGTACATTAACTGTTGGGCTTGGATGTGCACAAAACAACACCAACAACGCAATCTATCTTTCATAAATATCATGCAACCACGAGCCCACAAACTCTGGAAAATCATGCACTCCGTTTCAAAGTCTCGCATGCATGAAGAGGCTCAGCCAATGCCAAAGCCAATCCCTCAAAACCCTACTCACCAACGGTCTCTACCCACAAGCCCTCAAAGCCTCTCTTCCAAACCCCAACCTCACGGACCAAACCTATGCCCTCTTCATCAAGTCCGGTCACTCCCTAGAACCTTACCTCTCCACCACTCTCATTTCCCACTTCTCCAAACTTGGAGATTTCTCACGCGCTTCCAAGTTCCTTTTTGAAACCCCGAACCCCGATACAGTCACCTTCAACGCTCTCATTTCTGGGTTCGCCAGGTTTCGCCAACCCAGACCCGTTTTTGAGCTCTTTAACACTTTAAGGCATCTGGGTCTTGAACCTGATGTGTTTACGTTGAGTTCTTTGGTTAAAGCGTGTGGAAGCTTGGAGGAAAATGAGGCTGCCCATGGAGTTTGTTTGAGAATGGGGTTTGGCTCAGGAGCCTATTTGGTGAGTGGGTTTGTAGGGAACTATGCAAGAGCTGGGGATGTTGAAAAGGCTGAGAAGTGTTTTGGGGAGTGTTTGGTAATGGACAATGTGGTTTGGACTGCTATGGTTTGTGGGTATGTGTGGAATGGGGAGTTTGAGAAGGGTAAGGTGGTTTTTGTGGAGATGAGGGGTTTGGGTTTGGAGCTGAATGAGTTTAGCTTGACTGGAGTGCTTGGTGCATTGTTTAATGCCAGAGAAGGGGAACAGGTTCATGGGATTGGTGTTAAGATGGGTTTGTTGTGTGGTGGTATGAAACATTTGAGTAATGCAATTATGAGCATGTATTGTAAGTGTGGGAATAAGGTGGCTGCTGTTAAGGTGTTTGATGAAATTCCTGACCCAGATGTTGTGTCTTGGACTGAGAGGATAGGAGCTGCTTGTGATGCTGTGGAAGCTTTGGAGTTGTTTACATTTTTGCACTTTGAAGGTTTGGAGATGAATGAGTATACAATGATCAATGTTTTGTCTTCCATTGCTGGCTCAAGGCTGTTGAATTCTGGTAGGCAAGTCCAAGCACTTTGTCAGAAGGTGGGGTTGTTGCAGGTGATTTGTGTTTGCAATGCACTGGTATCCATGTTTGGGAAGTGTGGTCGAATGGATGATGCTAGGCGCATTTTTGATGATATGCTTCAACGAGATTCTGTTTCTTGGAATTCTCTGATTTCTGGGTATTCTGAGAATGGATTTAGTAGTCAGGCTCTTGAGGTGTTTTTTCAGATGCGTGATCTTTCACTACAGCCAAATGAATATACTCTGGCGAGCATTCTTGAAGTTATTTCCAACTTCAATTCTGTGATGCAGGCAATGCAAATTCATTCACACATGATTAAATGTGGCTTTATGTTGGATGATTCTATGGTGTCTTGCCTGATAAAAACATATGGGAAATGCAGCGGAATAGATGAAGCGAAAGAGATATTGTCAGAGATTAATAAGATCAATGTGGTACATCTCAATGCTATGGCTACTGCTTTTGTTTATTCCGGTTGTCATGCTGATGCTCTCAATTTGTTCTGCGCCTCAAGAATCTCGTACCTTGAAGTGGACAGTACAATCTTCAGTATTGTCCTTAAAGCTTGTGGTGCTATGACAGATTTGGTACAAGGAAGAGTACTTCATTCCCTATGTCTTAAATTTGGATTTGATCAAGATAGCTTTGTGGAAAGCGCTGTTATTGACATGTACTGTAAGTGCGGA
The DNA here is from genome assembly GCA_907173295.1 of Fagus sylvatica. NCBI lineage: Eukaryota > Viridiplantae > Streptophyta > Magnoliopsida > Fagales > Fagaceae > Fagus > Fagus sylvatica. The sequence goes on along the minus strand of OU015764.1, from coordinate 3,452,200 downwards.
AGCATTGGTGATGCAAAAAAGGCTTTTAGGATTACATCTATAGACAATTTGGCTGCTTGGAATGCCATGATAATGGGATATGCTCAACATGGTTGTTTTCATGAAGTTTCTGAGATTTTTGATAAAATGTGCAAATCTGGAATAGAACCTGATGAGATAACTTTTCTTGGTGTTCTTACTTCATGCTGTCATGCAGGGCTGGTAAGAGAAGCAAATGCTTACTTAAACTCTATGTTTGAACTTCATGGAGTTATTCCACATTTAGAACACTATGCCTGCATGGTTGACCTGCTCGGTCGGGTTGGACTCCTAGAAGATGCAAAGAGGACAATTGATCAAATGCCCATTCACCCTGATGCTCATATATGGCAGATTCTTCTATCAGCATGCAACATCCATGGAAATGTTGTTCTTGGGAATATTGCTGCCAGTAAACTTCTTGAGCTGCAGCCTGAAAATGAGTCTGCTTATCTTCTTTTATCAAATCTCTATGCTTCTGCGGGTATGTGGAATGATGTTGGGAAATTGAGGAAGCAAATGAAGGAAAAAGTAGTTTGCAAAGAACCTGGTTCTAGTTGGATTCAAGTTGGAGGATCCATGCATTACTTTTTTGCTGGCGACATGTCACATCCTGAGATTAAAGAAATATATATGGAGCTAATTAAGTTGTATGAGCAGATGCTAGTTTCACCAAAATTGGATCAAAACAATGCTTTCCTGATGGAAACATGAATTTTTTTTTTTTGCAGCAATTAAATCTGCAGGGTATTTGTGTGTTTCCAGAAATCATCAAGTGTGGTTACCTGTCATCTAAATCAGTTTGGTATATAGAATCCATTCAACATATGAATTAAGATTGGCTTCAGAAAATTTCTAACTTGTGGTCAGAGGCGCAAGTCTGAAAGAGCCATAAATTATGGCTGTGCAGCTGTGCATTGTTCACTAAAAGCTCTGCTGTTGTTGACCTACAGTGGCACTATTTGTTAGTCACGAGTGATGGGCTTAATCATTGGTTTCTACGATCATCATGGATACTGTTAACAAGTATGACATTTTTTCGACTGAAATCTGCAACATTAGAAAGAAAAAGAGTAAACTGAGAATACGAGTAGTCCTTCATATAAGTGTTACATATAAATCAGCATTTATATTGCTTTCTTGGCTGCTCAAAGTGAGATTTTACATCAGAATGTGATCATGACAAGGTTGTAGAAAAGCTCATATGATAGAGTGGAGAGTGTTTTCTGCTGTCCTTGACTTTATCTGCCTCTTTTTGACCGTGACATTCTTCTCGTGTAATTTTTGCATAGGATAGATGAATCTTGATCAGATCACCTTACTCTAAAATTCCCTGAAAATTGCGGATGTGGTCAGTCACTTTGTCATGTTACTTTTTACTTATCAACGCCTAATAGTCGTGGTGGTCTATCTAGAAAAGTTCAAAAAAGGATGAAAAAGAAAAAAGAAAAATGCTTGACAGATGAGTTGGGAGTCCAGGTGAAGGTAAGCTAATATATAGTGTTAGAATAACGGTTAAATTATCAGATTAAGCTTTTTGGATAAATAGTTGTTTGTCATATAACTGTAATAGATTCCTTTAAGACCAACTTGAGATTCATTGAATTGATAAAATGACGTGACATTTGACTTGATAATTGATCTATATGGTGGTTGTATGCCTATCTGATTGTGAAAACTTGTGGGTTGAGGAGAATATGGAAGATCACATTATCTTTTGTGATGGGTTATGGTTCTTGCTGTAGAAAGTTGCTGGTGGGTGAATGAGGAATCCATGATGGATAAGGATGTGGCAGAAGCTATATAATAATTAGATTTAGGACTTCATATGCTTAGGATATTAGTTTTGTTTCATGGATCTATTCTCATATTTTATGGCATAAAGATAGATCGTGGAGGCTGCTTTACCCACAAACGGCCTCTTGTCTCAGTGAGAACAAGCTTGGCTTGTGGCACATTGCTACAAGAAGTAACTTGTTTAATTGACATTTTCAAATTGCCTAGTAATAAATTTTTATAGTCATTGGAATTGGTTGATATGTCAATGATCGGTAGCATTCATCTAATTCAACATGACAGTCTGAATTGGCAAGAAGCAGGATGTAATATCTTGACTTGAGTAAGTTGGAGGTGATATCAAGGGAACTGGCACCTAAGTTCTCACTTCTCAGCACACTACGTGTCATATGGTGTTTGTTTTACAGGATTTCCTATAATTTCGATCTCATATTGTTTCAGGCCTATAAATTTTGGTTTGTGCTTGGTTTTAATTATATTGTTGTGCTTTCTATTGTCCCCTTTTTAACTTATAAATACTTCAGAATTGCTTGCATAATCTCTGCCAGTCATGAAATTATGCATCTCCATTTCAATGCTAATATTACCATGAATGTTGTAACCTTCTACGTTTTGGTAAATAAAATATATCAGACTAGAAACACTCCATCTGCAGACGAGAAACAAAAAAAAAAAAAGAAAAAAAAAAAAAAAAGTAGAAGAAGAAAAATATGTAATTACATTAAGAAGATAATGATCATTGATCATACAGTGTCTGACATTGATCAATACTTTCAATTGTTTCAGTTCTTCCTCGTATAAGTTTTCCTGCAGGAGTGTTGGTGATCTGAAGAGGCTCTAGAGAACACAGAGACTATTGAATGGAAAGCATTTGCTGCTATTCTTGACTTTATCTGCCCCCTTTTTGGCAGAGGCCTTTTTCCCCTCAGATTTTTGGTGATTATAGTAGCAGGAACATCACTGACCTTGTTACTCATCATGTAAAACCAAGGCAATTTCACTTTCTTCCTTCAAGCTGTTCTTTGTTTGATAAATGTGGCTATATGAATATGACACAATAGCAATTGTTGTGAGTTTATATAGAGCATAACATCTGCCTTCTATAATACCAGTGTCTGGGGGTGATTGACCCGGGTGAGTGAGGCTAGAAACAGCCTTTTCAGACTAATGGGGGTTGGGGGGCATGCCAGCGAGATTGTCTGGCTGTACAAGATTCCTTTCAGCTCAGCTAGAGACAAATTGAATTTATAGGATGATTTGATGACTGATTGACTTAAAATATGATCCATAGTTTATTCTGCATGATGGTTTTGAGCCTGTCTGATCATGAACACGTGTGGGTTCAGGACATATCTAGCAGCTCCCTTGTAGATATGTAAAGTGAAGGAGTACGGCAGGATGAGAATTCACGTGTAGTAAGAATTTTGAGATTTTCTTGTTTTGGTCATTTTGACAGATAGAATTTGTTAGTTTAAATGCAACTTGGGCGGGTTTCAGGGGGCAGAGCTCATATTTATATATGTTTTTTAATGACTCTCCTGATTTTCAGGGAGATCTTCTTGGAAATGTCAGATGGATATATTAGTACCTTCATGTCAAGCCATCTTGCCCAATTATATGTATAATTCATGCTGGATCACATGGTCAACTAGTTTGTTTTCAGGGATAGACTCATGTACTGGAGAGAGAGAGAGGATAATGATGAAGATGTTAATGCTGACTATTGCAATGACAGTTAAAGTACTTCTTCCCTTTAATCTTGTATGTGTTCATTTGGTATTGCCATTAGAAGTAGAGTTTTAGTAGTAGAGCTTTGGTAATATAGAACTTTAACTGAAAAGCTCTTAAATCACTTTTCTTAGCATTACCACACACTCTAAATCTCCTTTTTGTTTCTATTAATTGTAATTTCTGCTTGTCCCAAAATGAAAATGGTATGGCATACCACAGTTAAGATGATTATTGCAATACATTGTCCACATTATGATCTATGTATAGCCTTGAAAACTTCCCAAGAATGAACTTACATGACATGGAAAACTGCCCACTGTTTTGGGACACTATTAATATAACATTGATCAACGCCCAACCTAGTGGTTTTGTGTCTGCCTTTGCCCCATTTTTTCTATGTTTTTGTTCATTTCACCCCGAAACCCAATGCTAATGCTAGAGCAGAAACAGGAAACATTTTTGTTCTGCATTCTGACACTTCTGCCCACTCCCTCCATGTGCTGCAGGATCAAATGCATAATAAATTTTTAAACAATAAGATTATTTAATTTCTAGGCCTCAACATAGAGATTTAAAAATCTCAATTCTTGTTTATGAATGCATGGGCAGACATCCCTATTATATTATGTTTTCATATGGGCCATGCTCCTCTGTGCATTCACACTGTGATCCATTTTAGAAATTTTGAGAACCCAGAAACTATTCAATATAGAACTTCCATTCTCATGCCCCATTTCATAATTTATCAAATGGAAGAATGGAACAAAATAAAGATAGGCAGAGGAAGGAATAAAATAGAAGTGTTTGTCAGAGTCAAAAACAAGCCGCACCTAAACTTTTGTGCTGTGTATATAGTAGGGGTGTCAAATGGGTGGGTTTGGGTGGGCATTAAATGGGCTGGGCCTTTAAAACCCAATAGCCCATTTAAACCCATTTAATAAAGTAAATATTACCCAAACCCAACCCAACCCAATTATCTAAGCTAAAACCCAACCTACCCATTTAAACCCATTTAATAAAGTAGATATTTACCAAAATACCCTTAAAGCCTATAAAATGATGAAAAAACAATTAAAACTTAGAAAAATTACTGAAATACCCTTGGAACCTCCAAAATGACCAAAACCTCTTAGATTTTTTTTTTTTTTTTTTTTGGGTTTGGGCTTTTTTTTATTTTTTTTTTTTTTTGGGTTTTTTTTTTTTTTTTTTTTTTTTTTTTTTTTTTTTTTATTTTTTTTTTTTTTTTTTTTTTTTTTCGTTTTTTTTTTTTTATTTTTTTATTTTTTTTTTTTTTTTTGTTTGGGCTTTTTTTTTATTTTTCCTTGCTTTTTTTTTTTGTTTATTTATTTATTTATTTTTTTGTGCTTTTTTTTTTTTTTTTTTTTTGGTTTGGGCTTTTGTTGATGCCCAATAAGCAACCCAATTAAAGCCCAATTAAACTCAACTTAATTGGGTCTAATTGGGCTAGCACCCATTTGCCCATTTATTAAATAAGTGGGTTTGGGTGGGCAATTAGTGGGTGGGTTTGGGTGGGCTAATGGGTTTGGGTTTTTTTTGACACCCCTAGTATATAGTAAACATTATTGCCATATGATTCCCAAGACCTAAAGCTCTAGCCTATTGAAGCAATACGTAATTTAGCTAGACTGACTGTCGTGCCTCCCAACTCCCCCACACCGTGCTAGCTAGTGATCCTATTCTACTCTCCATGGGATTGGTGCTAACAAAATTGTTGTGGGCGACTTCCAAATCAAAGCAATTGGCTTAGTATTTAAATTTGTGCACACCTGTATAGATATCTTACAAAAACTCTAGTGCAAGAGGAAAAAAAAAAAAAAAAACTTAAGTCTCGTGAAAGTTTGTCACATTGTTAAAGATAATAAGGATGTGGATATTGATAATAGGGTAATGATTCTTGCAACTATTGATAAATACCGTATATAGACACCACCTAATCTGTAAATATATAAATTCTGAAGATTTATAAACATTAATCTTCACTATTTGTGAATATTAATACCCACAATTTATAGATAGATGAATCATGTATATCCATATTTGGTGGTATGTGCAATTATGCACATCTTAATATACAATGATATTTACTTAATAAGTGCTTAGACTACCTTAGAAGTTCTGTACTAAATTTATAAATTTTACTTAATAATCTCAGTTTCCTTTCATTCTTTTAAATAGTAATTCATTTTTTTTTTAATTAAAACAAAAACCCTCAAATTCAAGGGAGAGCCATGTTTACATGTGCCTTAATAAAAGAGCTTTTGCATCATATAGTATAAAATTTTGTAATTGTAAGATTTCTAACAGGAAAAGTAATATAATATAAAAATTTATACCGACCGAATCAACAAGAGCACCTTGTGTCAAATAGAAAATGGCCATTACTCCAAAAACAACACCTATACAACTCTTGTTAGCCCAAAAGCCTCTTGGCTTAGTTTTTGTGACCCCTCACCATTTTTCCCAATCCCTCAAATCTCAATATTAGGTAAAGAGAGCGTCTAATTCTAGATCTGTGAAAAACAACAAAAGCTAGCTTACACCTTCTGATGATATTTAATTAATTTCCATAATTGTATATTTAACAACATACTTGGAAAACCAATGCAGTTCAGATAATGGAATATAAAGAATTGTTGTTCATTTTAATTTTTCGGCTGAAAATCTTAGATAATTAAGGTTCCAAATCAACGATTGACAAAATCATCCCATGGGTTCGTGAGATAGATGCCAAACTATGCTCAATACAAGCCATATGAATTAAAGAATGCCCCGTTTGATAGCCAATAAGACATGGTAGAAAAATTGATAACTTTAAATTTCGCAAGTCCTAACAGATGGGATTTAGGCCAGCTTTCATATATTATTTTCTTTACTTTGTAGCCTCTGGCCAATAAATCCAAGAATTCGAGGTATGGAAAAGTATTCTTTTCACCTTCAATATTAATCATTCTAACTTTGATTAGTCCGTTGAAAATTCATAATCGATCCCATAATTTTGATACTAAAACTTGGTTATTGTTCTTGTTGTGATATAAGGTTTCTGCTTGGACTAGGGCATGAGTGTTAGTGTTAGCGTAGTCATTTGTATTACCCTCTATTTGAATTCTTACGTGAGATGTCCTCCTACAAAGGAAGTCACCAAGAGCAAATTCTTAGATTTCATATCAAGGAAACAAAACATGGGAAAGCAAAACAAATGAAAAATCCCTCCAAATAGAGATTCCTTGGTTAAACTGAGGCAGAAGACATGTCTCTTTATTCTTTGCTCCATTCTGTCACATTGGCACCATGTATTAATATTTAACCTCCCCCTTCCTATCTTAATATTTCAATATCACAATGTATTAACCCTCCAATCTTTAATTCTATTCTTCAATACCAAAATTGCCTGGCCAGTCTCATCCTGTTAGAGGACCATGGCTGCTGCTGTCAATTTCTCAGGCCAGGCCGCGTGGCCACGGACATGCTCTAAAGCCAAAGCCGTAGCAAGGCTTTCCCATGGCACCTTGCCCTACAAAGAAACTTGTTATTTAAAGAACCACAGCAGGAGAATTCAAAAGCATGGCCTTTATGTTAAAAGGAAGGCTGAAAGCACACTGTTCAATGACCGTGTACCGGTTATAGTTATGTCATCAAACAGCAATTCAAGTTTGGTGAAAAGTTCACCATCTCCATCAGAAATAGTCAAGAAATTTTACACATGCATCAATAACAAGAACTTGATGCAACTACATGAATTCATAGCAGAAGATTGTTATTTTGAGGAGTGCTCCTTTCCCCAACCATTCCATGGAAGAAAGGTCTCATCTTCTTACAATCTTACATTCTTCTTAACTAGCATTGGAAAATTATTATATGTTTCCATAACATGGCTTAAAATGAACTATTGCAGGAAGTAATGCAGTTTTTGGAACAACTTACTGAATCCATGGGTCAGAATGTGAAGTTCAACATTGGACTTGTTTGTGAAGGACATAAGTCTACCAGCTGGAGTAAAATGGCACTTGGGTAATATACCATTTATCTTGTTTCATCTAGTTGTTGTTGTGTGCCTTTAAGATGATTCATGACTAATGAGGATCTTCTATGATATGGTAGAATGGAAAAATTCACAGATACCCTTCACCAGAGGCTGCAGCTTCTTTGAGTGCTCAAAACAAGAAGAGAGAATAATTATCAAGTATAGCACAAAAACTAATACATTAAGCCTTTCTATTGCACCATTTTCTCACAAATTGGTATTTCTCTGCAGGAAAGCGCAAATTGTGATTGAATCACCAGTCAAACCAGGAGGCTTAGTTCTGGTAACTACTTCTGCAAACCAGGCTTCTCAGAGAAAAAAATAAAATAAAAATAATAATCCAAAGTATTTCAGCTTGACAATACAATGTTTTTGTGTATTCAAAATGCACTTTATGAACATCAGTGACTATTTCTATTTCTGACCCTTGGATTTTGTTAATCATATGTGCTTCCATCATTAAATTCAGACTTTGTTCAAGACTCTGACATCTTTATTTGATGAGTTCCCAAAGGCTACTGAATGTATGTGAAACTTAATCTGACATTTCAAAACTTCAGTTTATCATAAGCATCATATCTTCATTATGAAACACTACTGATACATCATATATGTCTGCTGCAGGGTTCCTAAATAGTCCCCATGTCATGCTACATTGGATACTAAGCATTTACCTCAAACTTGCGGCACCTTTTATCAATCCACTACTGAGAAGCTACATAAACATAAAGCTATGGAGTTTCACGGCTAAATTTTTTATCATCGCATTTAACATTTTGCGCTACATATTTAGAATCTTCTTCAAATAAAGGACATTGTACATAAAAGTTCTATTTCTATATCAACTCTAGCGGTAGAGGAATGGCTTCACATCACCTGTCAGTCATCATTGCTATCACGACTTGACCATGTCTCTAACAATGAGAGAGCAACCAATGGTCCAAGAACAGGTGGGAGAGGCGGAGGCCTGCTGAAGGCAACAATAGGACCATTCTTTTCCTTTGTAATTGGCCCTTCTTTGCCAGTATTATTGTTCTCTTGTTTCTTTGGCATTGAAGTGGCCACAGTACCTGATTTTAATAACATATCATTGTCAGAAACAAAGAAGTTAATATACAATTACAATTTTAAGGGCATCAAAAGATGAGTGGCCAATTACCCCATGATCCTGCAATAGGATAGATTTGTTTAAATTTGTATTTTGCAGGCGAAAACACAGCTGTTCCACGCATGTATAAGCTCTAGAATTGGGTGCCTCTTTGAGTCTTTGGCAAGCAATAATCCTTGGATACTAAGAAACAAACACTCCTGCAAGGCATATTAATGGAACAGTGTGGAAAAACACAGTCATATCTTGAAATTATATGATCTAAATCCAAATCAAAGTTAAATGAAGCGATATATAATCATGGTTGCAAAGTTTACATAGCAATATCTGGCTGCATATAAAGTCTCCAATACATACAACATATAACTAAGCAATCTACATTAATGGGTTGAACCCCAAACCTCCAACTTTGCAGGAATGAGAACTAGTACTAGGCTTCAAGAATTATTAATCCAGGACTGTAAATTAATTTTTATTATTTTCATAGTTTCATATTTTGGATTCCAAATGTAATTCTGAGCAACTTCAAGTGTAAGAATGACTAATAGTGACCAATAAAACAAAAATATCTAACATAACAAAGATCAACAAAATGCTTACACTGCAGAGGGTGGTAATCGCCCTCCCCAAAAAAAACCCCTCTATGAGGGCGTGAGTTCCATCTTTGATATTTTCAAAATATATGTGTAGTTTAGGTTAAAATTTCTACATTAAAAAAAATTCAAAAGACTTCGAAAAAGAAAAGTCAAACATTATTCATGACTTGATTAGCTTATTAAAAAAGATCCCTTGATTCATAGAACCATCACATGAATCTCTCGATTCAATGTATTATCTTCAATTGACATCAAGTAACCTTGATAAGGAAATTGACTTTTTAATAATCTGAATCTCTTGTTAATAAAACAAAATTGTAAATTTCTTGTTAATAATCTCTTTTGGTTGAAAAACCCCAGTTGGTATTGAGGAATTGGTAGGAGCTAACATAAGCTTAAATGATTTAAATCCAAAACTTTGCATTCACAAACATAGAATTAGAAGCAGAGAACATAGTTGAAGTGAAAAAATCAGATAAAAGAAGACAGCGAGTGTAAGAGTAGTACCTGCTATGCAATGGTTCGCTTCCTCTGCTGCATCTAGCAAAAGAGACCGACAACGTTGATATGGATAGCCACGAAGGTTCGGGAATAATCAAGTTACTCGGATATTTTTAGGACCTTCCACAAGATGGCTTTTTTTTT
>OU015764.1:3420878-3442163 GCA_907173295.1 Fagus sylvatica | reverse complement strand
TATTTGTTGGCTATTCTCAAACTCAAAGTGCTTACAAGTGTTTAGATCTCTCCACAAACAGACTCTATATCTCTCGCCATGTTACATTCGACGAAAGCCAAAACCCATTTCAGACTCTTTCCCCCGTGCGCACACCATCTCCTTCGTCGTCCTGGACTGCTGCTCCACCCATCAGTGTGCCCACTCCATCGCAACCACCACCAGTGAGCTTGGATCATGCCACCACTTCTGCATCACCTTCAGGTAACGCCTCTGATCTTCCCTCTTTTGTTTCAGAACAGTTGCAATTAAATTCCCCATGTTCTAACCCCAATTTCTTACATCACAATGAGGGTTTCTCACCCTCCACACACACAGACAATTCTCCACCACCCACACACACGGAAGTTCCTATTTCCACACAAATTTCACCACCTATGTCTATTGCTCCGAATGTATCCCAGCCACAAAGAACTCACTCCATGGTCACTAGGTCAATGAATCAAATTTACAAACCTAAGCAACTTCACGCTGTCACCAAACATCCCATTCCCCATACTATTGAACCAAGTTGTGTGAGTCAAGCACTCCGTGATCCTCACTGGAGACGGGCCATGTCTGAAGAGCTCACGGCTCTAATGAGACACGGCACATGGGCATTAGTTTCTCCACCCAAAAACTGTAATCCCATAGGCTGTAAATGGGTGTTTCGGGTTAAGAGAAAAGCTGATGGGTCGATTGATCGCTTCAAAGCGAGACTTGTTGCAAAAGGCTTCAATCAACGACCTAGTTTGGACTATAAGGAAACATTTAGTCTAGTTGTGAAACCAGCTACTATTAGGATTGTTCTAACAATTGCTGTGACACAGGGTTGGTTATTTAGACAACTTGATGTCAACAATGCATTTTTGCATGGTACGTTGACTGAGGCCGTATATATGGTTCAACCTCCGGGTTTCAAAGATGATACAAAACCTAATCATGTTTGTCGGTTAAACAAAGCCATTTATGGCCTCAAACAAGCCCCAAGAGCATGGTATTCAGCTCTAAAACGTGCCATTATGGAATTTGGTTTTGAGAACTCCAAAGCAGATTCTTCATTGTTCATCTATAAAACCAAATCTGTCACTTGCTACTTCTTGGTATATGTGGATGATTTGATTATCACAGGAAATGATCCCACTTTTGTCTCATCAATTATTGATCAACTTGGTAATCGGTTCTCTTTAAAAGACATGGGTCAGCTACATTTTTTCTTGGGTATGGAGGTTATTCCCACTACAAAAGGTCTCTTCTTGTCCCAACACAAGTATATTAGAGACTTATTGACAAAGACCAACATGCATGGAGCCAAAGATGTTACCACTCCGCTGTCCACAAGCACTGTGCTCAAGCTAATTGATGGCACATCCTCGGCTGATAGCACCGAATTTAGAAGTGTCATTGGTGCTTTGCAATACTTGTCACTCACACGCCCAGACATTTCTTTTGCAGTAAACAAGCTGTCCCAGTTTATGCATAAGCCAACAACAACTCATTGGATAGCTGCAAAAAGGTTACTTCGATACTTGAAGCATACCATCTTCCATGGGATTCACATTCGAAGAAGCTCAACCTCCAACCTTACCACATACTCTGATGCTGATTGGGCAGGTAACTTCGATGATCGAAAATCCACTTCAGCATACATATGTTTTCTTGGTTCTAATCCCATTTCTTGGAGTTCAAAAAAACAACGGGTTGTCGCACGATCATCAACTGAAGCTGAATATAGAGCACTTGCAAACACTGCATCTGAAACATTATGGCTCCTAGCACTCTTTGCTGAACTCGGCTTCTCCATTTCAGCTTCTCCAAAGCTTTTATGTGATAATTTGGGAGCAACACATTTGAGTTTCAATCCAGTCCAACATTCAAGGATGAAGCACATTCAGATTGACTTGCATTTTGTCCGTGACATAGTGCAAAAGGGTACACTCCATGTCCATCATGTCAACACACAAGATCAGCTTGCTGACCTCTTGACAAAACCCCTGTCACGTCAGCGCACAGAACTTCTCAGAAACAATATTGGAGTAACCGATGGCAACTCCATCTTGCGGGGGCGTATAAAGGATGATTCCTTAAATCAAGCTGAAGATCCCATGAGCAGCAAATCTGCCAATAATCAAGCACGTAACAGCTAGAGAATAAACAAGGAAAAGTTGACTCTGTTTTTAAGCTTGTAACCGTTAGAAAATACAGCCTTATTTTTAGTCTCCTTTCCTAGAATAGACTCTACAAGCCATGTATATATGTCATACTGATCCATGTATCAAGTAGTGTCGCAATACAATTGTTTTCTTGAAAACAAACAATCTGTGCATACTCAATCTCCATCACACGATGCATTGTACTATAGCAGAATGGTACACAATTAAAGTTAAAAGGAGACAATGGCAAGGACTTTCGACTTGTATATTGTAGCACCCTTTGTCAATGGAATGGCAACATGTGTCCAGCATGTACCTCTAGTTTTGCCAATAAAAGAAGAGAGAGAGAGAGAGAGAGAGAGAAAAGAACTTTGTAAAATTTTGAAAAAAATTAATGAAATCTTGATTGACCCATGGTTAAGGAGTTTTCAACCTAACAATTCATTGCCTACTTACTCTACCTTTGTCTACGAGACATTAATCATTAATTCTGAGAAAATATTAAATTAAAGTATTAATTTTATTACAAAATGTTTACAAACTGACTTGACAAAGAGTATGATTAGTTTAATATTAACAACATAAGTAGTCATTTTTGTAATTAATTTTTTATTTGAGTGATGTCAAGGATATAAATTTTACTACATTAGTCTAACAAACTAAAGTTTTAACTTTTAAACACAAAAGATCAAGAGCTTTATATATCTCAATTGATACTTTTTTATGTTTCCAACGAAGACATTTAGAATTTATATCGTCTCTCTTCCAATTATCGAATTATTAAATTTTTTTTAAACATAGACAACAAAGTAGTTAAGAAATGTATTTATTTTGTCGTCAATGTGACACCAATTACGATAACTATCATGTCATGACTTTGTAAACATTTTATAGTAAAATTGGTTGTAGTTTTAACATTTTTCTTATAGTTTTGTATTTAAAAGTTAAAATTAGTTTATAAATCTTATATAGTGAAATTTGTAATAACCATAACAATTGTAACACTAAATGTCACCACTTAGCTTAAACCTTACCTTATACTTTTGTCTTTCACCTCAAAGTTGATAATAGGTACAGACGGTTATTACTTATTAGATTTTGTATTAAAACATGATCTATCTGACCTTGAATGTGGAGGACCTTTATAGACTTCTTTTGTGCATGAAAACTATTAACGACGACAGTCTAAGAGGTTTCACACAAATCCAAACATCATTCTGCCTTTCTTGTTGCAGGGATTGATGCTGTTTTGGTTTTTACTTAAAGACAAGAGCAGCAAATTTGTACTTGTTTATGTTGCAGCGCTGGTCGTAGCATTAGGCAAATCAGGTCTAGATTCCATTCTAAAAGCCTTTCTTGCTGATCAGTTGAGTGAAAGAGAAAACCCCAACATTGACTCGGCCAAAATAGAGAGTCGTACAAATTTTTGGTGGTGTATTGCCTTGTTCTCTGGATTAGCCATTGCTCTATTTTGCCTCTCAAGTTTGCAATGGCCAGAAACCTTCATAACTTCCGTTGAGGTGATGGGAGGAAGTCTTTTGTTGTTCTTCTGTGGCTTCAAATATTATTACCGCCAAAAACCTACCGAGAGACCTCTTGATGTTATTTTCAAAGTCTTCAGGGCGGCTATATCCAAACGGGATTTGGAATACCCTCATGACTCAGCTCAATTTTATTGGAAAGGTAGACCAAATGAAAAGCTGCTCAAAAACCATAGTAATCAAATACTTTTGTTGCCGAAAGTATTATTTTTCAGGTATCTCTCGTTCTCTCTCTTTCTCTCCTCTCTCTCTCTCTCTCTCTCTCTCTCTCTCTCTCTCTCTCTCTCTGCCTTAATGGATAATTATATTGATTGCAGGTGGTTAGACAAAGCAGCCGTCAAAAAAAGTAGAGGTTCGCAGGAAGACCAGAATCGTTGCCTAGTTGAACAAGTGACGGAAGTAAAGAGCCTTTTGACATTGATTCCTATGTGTACAACGTTTTTCGCCTATAGTTTGGTCCATGCTACCGGCAATACTTTCTTTATTGAACAAGGTAGCAATATGAATGGCCCCATTGCTACTGTCAAGGTTACTCTCACGTCTTTCTTTGTACTCAATTCCTTTATACGCTTCATAATCCCTTTACTGTTTCGGTGGAAGAAAGCAAGACATCCACATGTCACATTGTTGAGAATCGGTCTTGGGATGGTTTGTTCTATATTATCTTGTGTTGCAGCTTGGCAGGTGGAGGTCCACAGATTGAAAAAAATTAGCAAAGATCACATATTATCTCCTGCTCCTGCTCCTGGAGATGAGATTATGAGTATCCTCTGGTTACTTCCGCAATTTACTTTGTTGGGGCTAATGGAGGGATTTGCCCATGAGGGCCTTGCGGAATTATTTGATAACCACATCCTGAGTAAATCGATGAGAAATTATGGGCCACTGTTCACGGAGTGTGTATTAGGTTTTGGAAATTTCTTCAGCATACCTTGTGTTTTACTATTTAAAAGCTGGTTCAAGGATACCGTTAACGAGAGTCATCTAGATAGGTATTTTCTAGCTCTAGCAATACTAAGTTCCGTGTTCCTTGGCTTTTATATGTACACTTCAATATCTAAGTATGCCCACGAGGAAGATTTATTAAAGGAAGTAGAATTAGCCAATGCTTCCCAGGAAGAAGATGGGGGAAACGATCAGATCACGATAGAGGGCCACCCTTCTCCATCTCCCTCTGTTTCAAACACAACTCAAGCAGATGGTAGTGGTGAAGACAAAGCTGAATCTCGGCCTATTAAGAGCCAATATTACAACCTATGGAGAAAGGTATTCAATGCCACAGCCACCACTCGCCACCTCTACTCTCGCTTAAAAAATGTTGAAATGGTTGCTATGCAATCACCCCAAGATTTACACTATCCTGAATCTATAGAGGAACCCCCTTTGCGGTCCCCTGATGATGAGCCAAGCAGCCTCCAAGAATGAAGTTGGTAGACGATCTTGGGTAAATATTTATTTTCTAGTATCCTATGCTCGAGTTGTCAAATGCCACGGTGCAAATTGGACCTACATTTCCTAGAAAATACTGTTTGTATAAGTTCGCATTTTCAAACTAACATTAGAAGTGGAACCGGTTTAATTTCAATAGCAGTTGCAAAGACTATTGAATTCCTTAAGTTAGTTTTTTTATTTTTTAATGAATGATGCCATCTTCTTCTTGAAACTTTTGATGATGCCATCTAGTATTCCTTTTTATAAGACTATAGCCAAAGTTTATAGAAATCAGCCATTAATTCAAGCTATTTTTAAATGCAAGAATTAATTCTGAGCTGTTGCAACCTCTGTTGTTACTCCAATTGACAAGTTAATTTTCATATCTACTTTTTCCCTTATTTGCATTATTGCATAGGGATTTGATTGAAGAAGATAAACAGATTTATTTTCAGGCTGTAGCTCAAAAAGTTTTCTGGCAGCAACATTCCCTAGAACAATATTTCCATGGATGTTACAAATTGATAGAAGAATCTGCCACATATGAGAATCAGGATGAATGGGCATTTGATCGACTGTCCTCAAAGCATCTTCTAGGAGTCCAACGCGACTGAGCAGGACAACTATGCAGGCAGTGTTCCTATTAAATGCGGGATTACTGCATGAAGTTCAAACATTAATCATGCGCTTCTCTCACAAGTCCTAAGCACACAAATGGTGAGATCCATTAAAGACTGAGAAATGGTGATCAGGCGCAACCCATTGTAAGTTAGCAAGAATGTGATTGCATAATTCCTAATTTGACTCAAAGTATTTTTTGGGTGGTAAATTACATAATTCAAGGGTCTTATCAAATTAAATCCTAAATTAAAAAAAAAAAATCAATTAAAATTTAAAATCATTAACTTCTTAAACTGTTTAAATTTTTACTTATAGTGAGTTATTATTAACAAAAACTAACGGAAATTCATATATGTTGTAACTATAACTTATATAGACATAAAACTGTTTTAATGTGAATCTTATATTGCATTTTGACACTAAAAATGCTTAAAATAAATTTAAAAAATCCAAACAAACAAATACATTTTAATTCAGAATAATCATTTTTGTGCATTTTTTTTTTTGGGGGGAATAAAATAGCACCTATATTCACCTGACGGGTTCTTTCGTGCTTAGATAAGTTTAATACACAATTTACTTGACTTTTCATTCATTCTAGTTAATAATGATTTTTTGAGGGAAGAATTGAAATGATTAAAATAATATTTCATTTTAATTGATTTTTTTCTTCTAATTAAAATTTATGATTTAATTTGAAACCACTCCCAATCATAGGAGTAATTATGTCTGTTACCAAATTTTTATATTTTATGTCTTCCACTTATACTAGTCTTGTTAGACTCTAAATTTCATTTTTAGCAAAAAAAAAAGAAAAAAAAAGAAAAACCTCTTAAATTTCCTTATTTCAAATTTCAATCAGGAATATGATGGATTATGATGAAGTGTTTCTATGTTTTCTGGTCCACCATGATGTTGTAACGTTGACTTTTCCCAATTGCAATTCAACAAAAGGTTAAAAAAGTTAAAAAAAAAATGGACCCCGTGATTGTTAATTAATGTCTTGCACAATTTAGCCAATTGCTTACTCCATAAAAATTAACAATTGTTAATTCAGTTCCTTTAATTGCTGTTTGGTTTTGATCTTGTTCGGGTTTCTTTGTAATCTAATGAAACTTTAGCTTGGTCGCTATTTTGGTTTAGATCTGAGTTATTTGTGTGCAATCTGCAGCCAGAGTTGTGACTGTTACATGCTAGCTAGCTATCTACTATGCTTTGTTGAATAAAATTGTTGTCCATGAAATGGAATAAATAATTAAATTGTATAACTTCAGTCTTCAGGAAGTGGATAGACTTTACAATGGCGAATGAAATTAAACCTGGACTCGACTTCAAATGAACGGTTTAATTTGAACGTGCAAACAATTACAAACAATATTTTTAGGAAATGAAGATCCAATTTGAACTGTGGCATTAGAAAACTCAATAGCATAGAATTCTTGAACATTTCAAATATTTACAAACTCAAATATGCGAGTTTATTATATTTACACAAGACAGTCCAAATTCAGTCTTGGTGGCTGTTTGGCTCAACATCAAGGAATAACTCTTCATCTTCATTGAATGAGTGGGTCAGCAAAGAGAGTTCCTCAACAGATTCAAGGTTGACTACATGTGGGGGTGATTGCATATCATCCATTTCATCCTCTAAGCGGGCGTAATGGCGGCGAGTGGCAGCGCCTGCTGGCCAAGTCCTCCATCTGAAGTAAGAGCGGGTACTTGGTGGAGCTTCCTTGTAGGTACACATAAATGCAACAAACACATAAAAGCAAAGGAATAAGGAACTTAGTATTGCTAAAGTTAGAAAATACTTATCCAGATGACTCTCGTTTATGGTATCCTTGAACCAACTTCTTATTTGTAAAACAATAGGTAGAGTGAAGAAATTTCCAAAACCTAGTATACAATCTGTGAACGATAGTCCATAACTTCTCATTGATTTAGTCATGACGTGGTTATTGAAGAATTCTTCAAGCCCTTCATCGGCAAATCCCTCCATTAGTCCTAATAAAGAAAATTGCGGAAGTAACCAGAGGTTACTCATGGGGATTTCCTTATCTGAATTTGCAGAAAGACCAAGTCTCTTAATTTCTTCCAATCTGTGGACCTCCACTTGCCAAGCTGCAATGCAACATAATAGAGAACAAACCATCCCAATACCAATTCTTACCCGTGTGACATTTTGTTGTCTTGCTCTCTCCGACCAAAACAGTAATTGGATTATGAAGCGTATAGAGGACTTGAGTACAAAGAAAGCAAGAATTGGAATCTTGCTATACAAGTTGCTAGTTTGTTGAATAAAGAAAGTGTCTGCCGTAGCCCCGACCAAACTATAGACGAAAAAGGTTGTCCACATAGGTATCAATGTCAAAAAGCGCTTTACGTCCTCAACTTGTTCAACTGGGCAAAGATTCCCAAGATTAACTTGTTCTTGTTGACCGATTGAGGATGTTCCTTCAATTATAGCAGCTTTGTCTAACCGCCTGTATTCAATACAATTATCCATTAATTAAGGTGTTGAGAGAGAAAGAGAGAGACCTACCTGAGCAAAGGAACATTAGGCAACAAAAGTATTTGACCATTATGGTTCTTGCAGTACTGCCTTGGTGCATTTTGCCAATTAAACTCACTTTCTGTATGAGGGTACCTTAAATGCCATTTGCATACAGTTGCCTTTAAGACTCTAGCAAACATACCAAGAGGGCTTCCAGATTTGCCCAACGTCATGAGCACTGCTGGTAAATAGAAATTTCCAAGTTCAAATCCTGGTCTATGTTGTTTAGATTTGGCTGAAATCCAAAACAAAACCAATCCTTGCAACAAGAAACGCAAAATGATGTTTGGACCTTTTTTATTTTTTATTTTTTTGATATACATATATGATAGAAATTTTAATCTAAACAATAAAAAAAATTCAAAAAAATTTTTGTTGTATTTATATTGCAATTAATTTTTAACTCTAAAATTCCAAATTAAAGAGCACGGTTCAAATTTCCTATGTTATTAATGTGTATTGATTTGATTAGGAACTTAGAGTTCTTAAGATAACTCAATCACGTAGGTTAATAAAATCTTATTCATCAATTTTGAAATTAATTGATTGGATTTTACCATATCGTTAAAAATTAAAGTGTAAAATACTAAAAACACCTCTGTGATTAGAGCTAATGATAGAAACTACCAAAACTTTTCGAAAATATCCAGTTTACCACCTAAGTGCAAATAGTTTTGGAAAAAGTATATAAATAGTGTTGAGTGTTATTTGCACTTAGGGGCAAACTTGATATTTTCAAAAAATCTGGGTAGTTTTTGTTATTACTTCAAACCCCATGGGTAATATTTGTATTTTATCCTAATTTAAATAGATACAAAATAGTGATATTCAAAGTTTATTTAAATGTTTATAAAGTGGGAAATTCTAATCCGCTAATCATTTTAAAATGGATGAATATGATTTTGAGAACACTGGCTATAATGGAGTTACTTTAAGAACTTTAGAAGATCCTAATTCCTTTGGATTATATATGTCAACTATTTTCCAAAAGAGAATCAATTCAATTCATATGGAGTGTAACCCATCCTTTACCACCATCCAATAAAAATTAGCCAACTCATCAAATTTCACACATTAAAACAATAGAGAGAGAGAGAGCATATACTGGAGCTCTCAGACTCGATTCTAGGGGAAGAACTGAGTGACAACCTTTTCCCTTGACTTTTTGTTGATCTCAAAATATTTTGCACATAAGTATTTGAGTCCTCATAATTTTACATGTTATTGTTCTAATATATATTTTCTATTTGATTTTAAATTCTATTTTTATATATTTAAACACTCTATTAGAATATTAGCATATCATATTTTCTATAAATTATAGAATAGATAGTTTCATATACAAACATAATAATAATAAATACTTATTAATAATTATCATAATTATCAAATTCATATTTAGGCCAAAAAAAAAATAAAATTATATTTAGTTAAATTTTTCCACATACAATTGTGCTCATATAGAAATGATTATGATTTTCTCATTCCTTCATTTATGCGGCCAACTTTTGAAAATTTCAAAATATTTTTAGTTTTCTCAACCAAAGTCCTTTCAAAATATATTATACAAGAAAAGAACATGGACTTACCGTAATATACATTACAGTGGAGGTGACAACCATTTTGAAACGACCCATACAGGAATCTGCAATATGAGCAAAAATAATTGTTGTTACGGTCGATGTTCCATCCATGAGATTTACAGTTGTTGTAACTTTTGGTAGATGTTCGTTCTCCCAGTTCTCTGTGAGGTAATCAATTAAGATGTCCATCGCTGCATGTTGGACCAAGCAATAGCTTAAAATTAAACCTGAAGTTCGTTGAAGAAAACGATCAGAATGAGAATAAAAATCAATTATCTGTAAAGTTTTGTTTGTCGGTGAAAATTTTACTTTGTTTTCAGAAATTATTACCAAAGATGAATAGCGCAGCCCATGAGAAGAAGACGTAATAGCGATACCATTCCCTCATTTCCCTGCCTATACGGTACATCTTTGGGGACGATTCACCACTCATTATCGATTTTTGATTTTGGTTGATCATCATGGGAAGCAGGATCGATATATTATTCTACATCATAATTAATGATAACATTATTCCTTGCGTTTATTTAATTTTGTTGCCGGAGAAAGATAGATCTTTGAAATGAATCATTCACCATCACTACCGTCATGATGATTTTATATTCTACACGGGTTAAAACAAAAATCTATATATTCATAGTGAGATCATGACTACGTAGCGAAGTACAGAAGACATGAATACATATATCAAAGCAGAACTGTCACATGATCCATGATACTTTTTTAATAATTTGACTATCTACAAGTAACAACACTAATGGCAAATAAATTGTTAAGAGCCTCTATCTGTAAGTAAGTCGGATTGGTTATCTCGAATTCAATATCAAATGAAGGTCACTTAGCCAATAGAGATATTTACCCTTTTCCATAACTCCCAAAATTTTAAAGCAATGAATCTCCCGTAGCAGTGTTTCCATAATGCACGTTACATGTTTGACAAAATGCTTCACTCACAATCTTTCGCAATCTTATATAAATTTATTGACAAATTATCATACATTTCCTAATACCCTTTTCAATGATATTTATCTGTTATTATTTGGTTTGGGTTCAACAGTATGTATTTATTGGGTTTATTTCTCTTATTTGAAACCCAAAGAGAAAGAAACAGAAAGCGAAAAAACCCACTTCAAAAAAAAAAACCAGGGGTAATACGTAATAGCGGGAAAAGAAGCATTTGAAGTTTCTCAGAAAGCAACCAGTGAATGGGAAAAACAACTATAACCTCCCTGACTCGCTACTCAATCAAAACTCACAACCCCAAAATAACGCTCATGGAAGACGAAGCCCAGGTAAACAAAAAAAAAAGACACACACACACAACGTAATATGATAGATGTTTAACATGAAAATATGAGATAGACAAATAAATTGCGTACCATATTATTTTAATAATTAAGGTATTAATAAGATATATTACATTTATTTCCGATATCATTATTATATAATTTGGTTTGGAATGAAGATATATATCAATCACTGTTATTTGATAACTCGCATTACCAGCGTAAAATATTCTTAGCATTATCAATTTGTTACTTAACTTAGTGCTGCTATACAACGAAGTTTAATATATAATAAAATAATAATAATCTCTATTTGCTGCACATGTTCTACGTACCAATCTATTTTGATCTTTTGCATATTTATATTTTCATAGGTATGGAAAGAATATCCTAATCCTACCATTTTATGTGGCAACACTCCTTCGTATAAAACTACAGCGTACTAGTGAAAGTTGCAAATGAAAAACTAAATCATAATATCAAAGAGAATAATCAATAGAGTTGGGGTCAGTAAGTCGGAACTCGATTGAAACTTAGCCAATAGAGATATTTAGGCTAGTGCTTGGGGTAAGAAATACTGGTAGCAGTTTATATAATAATAAAAGATTCCATAACTCAGAAATAATATATAACAAACTAAATAAATAAATAATATGGCATCAAATAAATTTATAATTAATAATAAGATTAATAAGATATAGATATCATTATTATATAATTTGTTAGAAGAAAGCTAAATCATAGTACAACGAGTTTATTCCTAATATACAAAGTAATAATTATAAAACTACAGAAATTATTACCAAAATTGGATAGAGCAGCAATCTAAAGTAAAATAAATTTTATATCCATTTTTTTAAAGTTGTCCATGTCTAACTAAATGAAAAACATTCATATACTTTTTGTTTTTTCGCTCTCTCCTTCAAAGTATTTTTTGATGCTGGTAGAGGCAGAGGCAAACAAAAAAATCAGAGAGGTTCCAATACTTATAAATTTTATATATAAAAAAAATTGTATGTGAAAGGGGGGTTTCAAAAAAAGTCAAGGGGAGCCATTGCTCCTCCTAACCCCCCTCTCCCTCCGCCCTCGTTGGTCACCATCAAACCACACACACACTCTCTCTTTCTAAAAGCAACTCTTGAAAATCGGTCGCCGTCAACCCACTCTTCTTTTCTCTTATCCCTCAACTTCTTTTTATATATATATATATATATATATATATATATATATATATATATATATATATTGGTGTGAATTTTTTATTATTAATTTGATTATTAAGTAATTGATATTTTAATATAATAAAAAATCCCTAATAGTTGTTGCCTTAAGTCTAAAACTGAATCTAGTTATCATGAGTTGAGTATAGCTATTCTGTAATAAATAACAATATTTATTTATTTTAAAATACACCAACAATAACTTATAACTTTAATGGCAATTATCAAAAGTGACAAGACTAGAATGCAGATAGGTAGAGAATCAAGATATGAAAGACTATATGGTAACTTTTTTGAATAACTATATATTAAAGTTGAAGAAACCAAAAACTCCTATCATTCAAACCAGTACCTTCCAACAACAACAGCTAGATCACCACTGATGGTTCCAGGTTCTGATTTTTGTGGATCTGTAGCTTGAATAAGCTTTCAATAATGCTTTATTACTCCCTCTCCTTCTCAGACAAGACATGTGGATCAGAGGAGTCAGAAGAATTGAGTTCAGCTAGCTCATAATTATGTAGTTGTAACATGTAAATACATGAAATGAGAGTTATGGTTTGTCTTAACCATTGTAACTACAGGGACAGAGCTAAGGAAGTCACACAGATCATTGGAGAATAATTAAATATTCAGTCCACAACTCAAAAAGACCAACACATGCAGGGCCGGCCCTGGGGTAAGCCCAGCAAGTCCTTGGGCTTGGGCAACCCCGCCATAGGGCAACCAGAAAAAAAAAAAAAAAAAAAGTTTTATCAGTATACATAAAAAATTAGCCTCTAAGGGCAACAGAACCAATAGTTATCTGATCTCCCAAAAATTTCAAAAAAAAAAAAAATAAATCATAAAATAAATTACAAATGGCATAAAACCCAAATCAAACTTACAAATACAAAAAAAAAAAATTGCTCAAAATAAACCCACTTACCTCTTTCCATGTTGCTGGGTCGTCTACCCAAATTCCATTTCTTGCCATTTTTCTTCTTTCCTAAATAGCGTGTTTCTTCTCTCTCTCTCTTTCTCTTAGTTTATTTCCCAAATTTGAGTGGCAAGAACAAACAAGTTTCACTCATTTCTCTAATGTAATATTTTGTTATTTTTAATTCTATATTTTCTTTTGATATTTGCCATTTGATTTGAGAGGGGCATTGGGCAGACCACCATATACACAGACCCCCTCACCCCACCCCACGTGATTTTGTCAGTTTTGTTTTATTTTTCTCTAACTTTCTACTTTAGTAATTAGTACTTTAGTTTCTATTCATTCCAGTAGAGATTTTGTGAATCGGGATTGGGTGCGGCCAATTTAGTCTGCTTGCATCTGCCGTTTCTAATTAAAAAATATATATATATTTTGCTTGCTTGTGTACATTGTCAAAAGTGACAAGACTAGAATGCAGATAGGCAAGGTAGAGAATCAAGATATAAAAGATTATATGGTAACTTTTTTGAATAACTATATATTAAAGTTGAAGAAACCAAAAACTCCTATCATTCAAACCACTACCTTCCAACAACAGCAGCTAGATCAACCACTGATGGTTCCAGGTTCTAATTTTTGTGGATCTGTAGCTCGAATAAGCTTTGAATAATGCTTTATTACTCCCTCTCCTTCTCAGACAAGACATGTGGATCAGAGGAGTCAGAAGAATTGAGTTCAGCTAGCTCATAATTATGTAGTTGTAACTTGTAACTTGTAAATATGAGAGTTATGGTTTGTCTTAACCATTGTAACTACAGGGACAGAGCCAAGGAGGTCACACAGGTCATTGAAGAATAATTAAATATTCAGTCCACAACTCAAAAAGACCATGCTTTCAGAAAAAAAAAAAAAAGATCAGTACATGCAACGACTCAAGTGGAAGCGAGTGGGTCAGGGACCAGCATCAACTAAGGTTATTAAAATTGGGATTCTACCTTGAATCGTTGGGAGGGTTTCGCGAATCGAATCGTGAATCGTAAGATTCTACTTTCCGTAAATAAAAAATATATAAATATATATATATATAATATATATATATATATATAATAATATATAAATAATTATAATTCATAACATAGGTTAAAGAATTATTGAAAAATAAATAAGTTTTGGCATAAAATTTATAAAATGCAATAAGTCATCAACTACTAAATATCAAATGACAAATTTCAAACTTCAAACTTTCAAGTTCCAAGTTTTAATACCACATAACCACAAACATACATAATGTTCCAAATAATAACACTACATAAATCAAAATATTTCCCAACTATTTTCCACAATGGTGATTTTGTGACAAAAATAACACATTACTTATTGTTCAATGTGAATAACCAAGATCTAAAAACCAAGATCATCATTGATTTGATGAATGTTGTCCTTAATGGGAGACCTTCACCATAAATGTCGTTACTTCCATCTAAATCATCCATGGGAAGATCATCAAAATCTCTTACTTCATTTTCAAGTTCACAATCACTAAGATTATGAATTTCTTTATAAATTTCAAGTTCACAATCACTAAGATTATGAATTTCTTTATT
Organism: Fagus sylvatica; assembly: GCA_907173295.1. Lineage (NCBI taxonomy): Eukaryota > Viridiplantae > Streptophyta > Magnoliopsida > Fagales > Fagaceae > Fagus > Fagus sylvatica. Next base: position 3,427,230 of record OU015764.1, on the reverse strand, counting down.
TTTATTAAATGGGCGGGCTAGTGGGCTGGGCTACTAAGTACTAACATTAACATACTAAAATGGGCGGGCTTCTCTTATCGAAAAAAAAAGAAAAGGACGGGCTACTTTTTATCAAAAAAAAAAAAAGGACGGGCTACTAACATACTAAAAAGTAAAAATCAGTCCAATACAAGCTAAATTTTCATTGGAGGCCCAAAAAAAAAAAAAAAAAATCCGAATAAACCTTGTGCAGTAGAATCATATAAAATCGGAAGCAAATCGGGATTCTAAAGATTGTAAGATTCAAATCGAGATTCTATTAAGATTCTACCACCTTTAAGATTCAGTTAAGATTCGAATCGTTTTCATAATGTTGAATCGTAAAATCGTAAGATTTTAAGATTCGAATCGGGATTTTAATAACCTTGCCATCAACATGTTGCCTTACAAAGCAAAAGTTATTTATAAGCAGAGGGAAGATATTTTGGTTAAGGCAAGCAACAATTTTTTGGATTCTTACTCAATTTTTGTATCCCCTCCTTTTTTTATTTCGGGTGAGTTTGGCAACTCATTTTTTAACTATGCACATTTTGAAAATAAAGTTCAAAACTTTTATTTTCAAAATGTGATTTTTCAATGCTAAAATTTTTATAAACCATGTTTTTTTTTTCTTCTTACCAAACATAAAATTTGGGTTTTACTTTTTAAAATGTGCTTTTTTCCTTCCAAATGAGATTCCAAAGAAACACTTAAGCCCATTGTTCCATGTAATATTTGACTATTTTAACATATATTTTTACTTTTCAGAAAAAGAAAAAAGAAAGAAGAGGTTACTACAAAAATATATTGTGCTGAGCTACTATCCATGCAATATTTAGTTCAAAAGTTTTAAAAAGTGAAAGGTAAAACATAAAAAACATAAAAAGTTTTGCAAAAGTTTTTTGATCAAATGATTGAAATTAAAGTTGACTTTTCAACTTTCAAATCTCATCCATTAAAAAAAAAGGCTAAATTACAAATTACACACTCTAACTTTAGTTAAAATTCAATTTAGTCCTCTAAGTTTTGACCGTATCAATTGAGTCCTCTAAGTTTGATTATGTTTCATTTAAAGCTTCCAGTCAAACTCTGTTAAAGTCCTGCCATTAAAAAACAATATTTTTTATTTTTTCATACTAAAAAATCCTGGAAAATAAAAAATATATTTTTCTGGAAAATAAAAATAAAAACAAACGTTGTATTGAATTGAAAAAGAAATTCCTCTCTTTCTCTCTCTTTCTTTGATCTTATCAACAACAACAAAAACTCAGATTTTAGGCCCTCTCTCTCTCGATGACAAGGTTTGGCTGTTAATGGCGGAGAGAGAGAGATCGCTCTCTTGGGTGGTCGCACGACCTGGGTGCGCTGCGGTGAGGACTGGATCTCACTCTCTTTCTCGGTCTCTCTTGTCCTTTCTCTCTCTTCACTCTGTCGCTTTCTCAGGCCGAGGGAACCAGGAGCTTCGGACGGTGGTGGGTTGGGTTGAGTCCAACGGCGTTTGGGTGTTTGAGAAACCCGCTTGAGGTACTCGATCTAAACCTCTCTTTCTTGCTCTCTTGCTCCACTTCAGTGGTTCGAATGAGTTTCAGTCCAATTAGTTAAGATATGGCCGAATGGATTGAGGATTGAGTTGTGGCTTTGATGGGGATTATAGATGCCAAAAATGGCAAATCAAAAAGAAAAAAAAACAATTAGTTCTGTTTTTATCAATTTGGCTTTAGCGAATCTGTTTGTTTCCCCCAGAAAATCAAAAAAAAAAATTGGTTGTAATTTTTTTATGGCTTTGGTGAATCCGTTTGTCGGGGGTCAATAATGTTGTTACTGTTGTTAGGTTCTTGTTGTGTTCTTACTTTTATTTTATTTTTTTTCTTGCTCTTTTATTGTTGGAAATGTGTTCTTGCTTGCTGAGTTCTGAGCTGGAGTGTTCTTGCTTTTTGGTGTTATATTTTCCTATGTTTTTTCTTCTTGTTACAGGGTTTTTGCTGAGTTTAAGTATTCTTGTTCATAGTGTTCTTGCTAGTTTTTCTGCGTTTTTATTAATTTTCTCGATTTTTTAATTAAAGAAAATAAAAAATAAAAATTGACAGTAAACGGAAAACTAACATAATCAAACGGAAATACTGAATTGAAACCAATTGCAAGTTGGAAGACTGAATTGACACAGTCAAAATTTAGAGGACTGAATTGAACTTTGATTGAAGTTAAAGGGTCTAATTTGTAATTTGGCCTTAATTTATTAATTAATCTTTTTTTTTTTGGCTAATAAATTTATTGATTAAGCTTGATGTTATTTATTGATAAAGCTTAATTTAAAAATTATTTATTACATTATCCATATGTCATATCATACTATCATGAGCATTATAATTCAATAATATTTACATAGTACTTTTTTATTCTTTATTGAAGATAAAGCATATAAAGATAAACTAAAGTCACAGGCCACGCCGAAACTAGTATTTCTGTCAAGTCTCAACAAAAGTTTATTTCAAACATGTTTTCTACTCATCCTACACTACAGCAACTGATAGATAAGGAACACGTTGGCTGTAGTAATTCAAATACTAGATAAGATAGACTTTGTAACTAATGTATTATTTACTTATATCTGATTGTAACAAACTCAAGTTGGAAGGAGCTCCTATTTTGTTTTAATGAAAGCTCCTTTTACCCAAAAATAATAATAATAATAATAATAAAACAAAAAAACAAACAAACTCAAGCATAAATATACATAAAAACCTCTCTCTGAGATTATGCGAGAGAGTTAAAACATTTTTGTTTTTTCTTAAACTTTTATGATATCAGCGGTTATTTTATCATAGTCTCTAATAGTTACACGTGTTTTACATCACTTAATATAATCAGTTCAAATGTATATTTTTGTTTTTCCTTAAACTTTTATGATATTAGAGCGGTTATTTTACCATAGTCTCTAATAGTTACATGTGTTGTTCAAGTGTATATCAAAAAAAAAAAAAATCAGTTCAAGTGTTTTGTTAATCCCGCCACACATGATAACGTATTAAGAATCAAGATCACATATCAAATATATTAAAACCTTACATCTTTATATATAAAATCTTGGACATTTATTTATACTATTAACTGGCCAATAATGATCATCAGCAAAATGTGTAATCTTTTCACTATATTATATTATTTGATTAGGTGGCTTCTTTTAATTATTATTGTGAAATATATGCCCACTAGGCATTTGGCCTAGTGGTGCAAGGGAAAATTCCCCCCTATTTGGCAGAGGTTCGAATCCCCTCTGCCCTCCCCAAATAGTGTGTGCGTGTGTGTAGTGTAGATTGCTATCCTCAAATCAAAAAAAATATATATATATATATATATATATATTTAGGAAAAAAATAATTTTTGTGGAATATCACATCATCAGCATTGTCGGTCTACCCCACCATATAATTACTACACAAGGCACATCGCCAACATAAACTCACAAGCCGGAACACCACCACACCGCCCAGCAGACAAGCGCCATGGCCGAGCCTAAGAAGCTTCACATAGCCATGTTCCCATGGCTAGCTTTCGGTCACATTATTCCTTTTTTAGAGCTGGGCAAGCTCATAGCCCGAAAGGGTCATCATGTTTCATTCATATCCACCCCTAGAAACATTGAACGCCTCCCAAAGATCCCTCCAGATGTAGCACCCTTGATAACTCTAGTGAAATTGCCCTTACCCCATGTAGAGAACCTGCCAGAAAACGCAGAGGCCACCACGGACGTACCACACCACATAATCCCATACCTTAAGAAAGCTCACGATGGTCTCGAAAAACCTTTATCTCACTTCTTAGAATCTTCATCTCCCGATTGGATTATTCACGACTTTGCTCCTCACTGGTTACCACCAATTGCTACTAAGCTAGGCATCTCCCACGCCTTCTTCAGTATTTTAAAGGCATCAACCTTATGTTTCTTCTTGATAAAGGACGCTCAAGATCCACCGACAAAGCCCGAGCACTTACTGGTCCCTCCCAAATGGGTACCCTTTCCAACCAAAATAGCGTTTCGGCTCTTTGAGGCGAAGAAAATCTTCGACAACTATGAAGAAAATGCTTCCGGTGTTACGGACATATTTCGTTTCATGACAGTGATCCAAGGTACCAAAGCCTTGGCTGTTAGAACCTGCATGGAGATCGAAGGTGAATGGGTGAATCTCCTTGGAGGAGAGCTTCATAACACACCTGTAATTCCAGTGAGCTTATTGCCACCCTCAGCCCAAGAAAGTAACGATAGCAGTTGGGATAGAATTGATGAGTGGCTAAACAAGCAAGAGAAAGAGTCGGTGGTTTATATAGCACTCGGAAGTGAAGTTGAACCAAGTCAAGAAGACTTCAACGAGCTGGCTTTTGGGCTAGAGCAATCAGGGTTGCCTTTCTTTTGGGCTCTAAGGAAGCGAAGTGGCTCGGTCGCTGTTGAGTTACCAGAGGGGTTCGAGGAGCGAACCAAAAATCGTGGGGTTGTTTGGACAGATTGGGCACCTCAGTTAAGGATATTAGCTCATGAGTCGGTTGGGGGTTTCTTGAGTCACTGTGGTTGGAGTTCAGTTATAGAAGCATTGGAATTGGGACGTGCACTTATTATGTTGCCCTTCTTGGCGGACCAAGGATTAATTGCAAGGTTTTTGGAAGAGAAGCAGACTGCAATTGAAATTCCAAGAAATGAGGAAGATGGGTCATTTAGCAGGGACTCCGTGGCTCAGACGCTGACTTTGGTTATGAAGGACGAGGAGGGAAAGATTTACCGGGACAAAGCCAAGGAAATGAGTACCATTTTTGCCGACGAGGATCTTCAGTACCGATATATTGACAAATTTGTTGAGTTTCTTGAACACCAAAGTCATGTCCATCGGTAATGAAAGCTGAAAAAAGTATGCAAAATCTTGCCAGGCTGTTTTTTTGTTTTGTTAGCATGTGGGAACTTTGTGTTTATTTAGATGAATTTATTTCATTTGATGCTGTTAAATTCATTCTAAAATAAACTGAAATACTGAATCAGACACGCCTTGGCCTAAAGTTGGATTTGGTAATGTACGCTTGTTCTATTCGAGCGAAAAAATCATTTGTACTTACACAGTTGGCAGTATTATGAATTCAGCAAAATAAAAAAGGTAGCAGTATTATGAAGAGGCTTGAAGGCAGGATTTGTAGACACCTCACATGGTTGAAGAAGAAAATTCCAAACTGAGCTCTTCTATATATCTAGAGCTTCTTAAGGATTCTAAAGTAAAATAAAAATCCTCTTGCATTTTACAGTAGGTATTTTACAGTAGGTTCGAGAAGCACTAAATCATTGACATCTAAATCGGGTTTGTTATAATCTGCCATGGAAATGTCGAAATGTGATTTCTATGTGTTAAAATAATGGTAAATAATTAAATTTATTATTTTAATTTGTTACAGTTTAAGTTTTGGAATAATTGGTAAGCTTAAGAAACATAAATATGTTTGTGGTGTGATTCCACTGTTTGTCTTATCTCTTTTCTTATAAAGATTCTTTGTGGCATGTTATGGAGGACTATTCCCTAAATTTGTTCCGTCATAGTTATACATGTTGGTGTGATTCTAGGAACCTGATTAATTCGCCAATTTTGGGCAAACCGAGTTAAGGTCATCATTGTTTCTATTAGATTTTTCTAAGTAGACTAGAGGTCGAGTTTTGTACGTGGATGTTGCAGATTGACCAATGGAGGAATTTAAAATATGACAATTATAGATCCGTAAATAAAACCTTGGCCATGATGATTCTCGGTCCATTGGGGACTGATTGGATAATAAAACAGAGCAAGAATTGATCCAAAGCATACAGATATAACACACATATTTTTAGGTGGTTCGACAACTTGCCTACGTCCATATAGAGATTTGTAATATAACTGATATAACTACAAATACAGTATAATTCTTTCCTGGAACACATGAGAGACCTTTCTCTCATGTCTCTTTCTGGTTTTCAGCCTTTCCATCCATTTTCCAGCCCCCCTTTACGTTGCCCTTTCCTTCTTCTTTTATAGAATTTTTGTACCTGAAATATCTTAGAAAATTAATAGAATATATTTTAGATATTTAATGAGATATTTTGTAGGATATTTGTAAGATATTCCGTGGGATATTTGTAAGATATTCTGTGGGATATTTGTGAGATGTTTTGTAGACCAATTATATTTACTAAGTTATAGAATATATGTGGTGTGGGCTATAAAATAGAGATATTATTCCAATTTTGCTTCCTATGTTATTCCTACCCCTATACTTGTAAAAATTACAATTTATGTTCCTCCAATAGCCCCCCAGTCTTTGCTTTCCC
>OU015764.1:3385289-3420778 GCA_907173295.1 Fagus sylvatica | reverse complement strand
GATGAGGAGCACCAAATAGAGGATCGTGCAAAGGTTTGGTGGTATATTGCCTGGGCTTCTGGATCCGCCCTTTCTTTCTTTTGGCTTTTTTATGTTCCATGGAAAAAAACTTTCATGATTTCCGCCCTAATGATAGGAGCAAGTCTTTTGTTGTTCTCCTGTGGCTTCAAGTCTTACTACCGCCATAAACCCGGGGCCGGGCGGAGCGCCCCTAGTATCATTTTTAGAGTCTTCAAGGCAGCTGTATCCAAAAGGCATCTAAGGTACCCACGTACAGAAGGTGAGTTTTATTGGCAAAATACAGATACACCAAGGCATGAGTACTACTACAGGAACCATGATCAAATACTTTTGTTGCCAAAAGTTCCACTTTTCACGTAGGTGCTCTCTCTCTCTCTCTCTCTCTCTCTCACACACACACACAAACATACACGCGTCTCATCCTTAATTATATTGAAACAGGTGGTTAGACAAAGCTGCTGTAATTGGAGAACAAGAGAATCTTAGGAATCGTTGCCCAGTTGAACAAGTGTCGGACGTAAAGCGCCTTTTGACATTGATACCTTTGTGGACAACCTTTTTCGCATATAGTATGGTCGGGCCTATGGCATATACTATATTTATTTTACAAAGTAGCAACTTGAATGCAAAAATTACTGACAAAATCGAGGTTCAGATCGGTGCTTTCTTTGTACTCAAGTCCTTTCTAAAGTACATAAGCACATTATTGTTGTCGTCGAGCAGAGGAAGACAAAATGTCACACTGGTGAGAATCGGTGTTGGGATGGTTTGTTCAATATTATGTTGCGTCGCAGCTTGGCAGGTGGAGGTCCACAGATTGAAAGAAATTAAGAGACTTCCTCCTACGAACCATATGAACAGAACATATGCGACTATCTCCATGAGTATCCTCTGGTTACTTCCGCAATTTCTTTTGTTAGGACTAATGGAGGGATTTGCCGATAGGGGCTTCAGGAATTCTTCGATAGCCACGTCAAGACTAATCAATGAAGGATTATGGGGAAGTGTTCACGGATTGCATATTAGGTTTTGGAAATTTCTTCAGCATACCTTTTATTTTACTAATAACAAGTTGGTTCAAGGATACCATAAACGAGAGTCGTCTGGATAAGTATTTTCTAACTTTAGCCATACTATGTTCTGTGTTCCTCTACTTTTATGTTTATGTTTCAACTCGGTATGTCCGCATGGAGGCTCCATCAGCTTTGCCTACTCGTACTCGCTCTTCAGAGAATGAAATGGTTGGTATGCAAATGCAACCACGCTTACATGTGGACAACCCTGAATCTAGTATGCCGGAATGAAGCCTCTATCAGAGAATGTAGAATCAACTAAATCAGATCTGCCTACTATTACTCACTCTTCAGAGAATGAAATGGTTGGTATGCAACCACGCTCACATGTGGACAACCCCGAATCTAGGTAGTCTACCAGAGTAAATCCCTCTTGCCTAGCACCCAAAAAAGAAGAAGAAAGGTTTGAGTTTGTCAAATAATGTTTGAAAATATTTGAGATGTTCAAGTATCCTATGTTCTTGAGTATGCATATATTGTTTGTAATTGTTTGCATGTTCAAATAAAACCTTTCATTAGATGTGGACCCCGGGTTTAATTTCAATAGCCGTTGCAAAGTCTATTCAATTCCTTAAGTTAAATAATTTATTTATTTATTCTTCTTTATGAATGACAAATTTTGTTCAACTAAGCATATATAGTAGATAGCTAGCATAATAATCACAACTCTGGCTGCAAATTGCACACAGATAAAGGAAATTAAGGAATTTAATTAACATATGTTTTTTTATGGGGAAGCAATTGAATTAACAACTAGTGTAAGAAGATAAAATTCTGAAAATGCCAACAAATGAGCCCTCTATTTTGGGTATGTATGCTTCACATTCTTGCAAACAGACAATCTCATATCCTTACATCACTATATAACAATACATATACTGAATCTTCATCTTGAATTATGCCATCTAGTATTCATCTCTAATTAGCCAAAGGTTACAGAATAGGCCATTCAAGTTATTTTTAAATGCAAGAATTATGTTCCCTTGCAAGTTGCAACCTCTGCTGTTTATCCAATAATGGACAATTTGATTTTTGTTTTTTGTTTTTTCAAATTTTCCATGGCATCTTTGATAAAGTAAATCTTTTCTATGAAAGTTGTTACAAGAAGAATGGTGGATGCATTATTTTCAATATAAAGACTTCAGTAGTTTTAATTGATTATTAATTAGGTTAAACAAGAATCTGTTAATCTTTTTTAAGAATGTCAAAAAATATCAGAGCTACCCAAAAAATAAAAACTTTGAACATGTGGATTATCAAACAAAACTCATAGAAAACTCAATTCATGTATATCAATTTGCTTCATAAGCTTCGCACGTGGATTATTTAATCAATTCATAATGTGTTTTAGTGAATATTTTGCTTCATTAAAAAATAAATATATAATATATTTACAATTGGATAACATTTAAATATGCTAGTGTGACAGGACAATTTTGGAGTAAGTCAATGTCATTACTTTGTTTTAGATCAAAGAAGAAGGTAGAGAGAATTTTCTTTCAAGTGTTTTGTTATCTGATGTAATACCTCTTTGATTTATGAAAAAATATATATATATATATATATATATCCTCTTCATAAAAATATAAAATAAAATACTTTGTGTTTGATAGTTCATTTGAGGCAATTTTCCTTTTTACTTTATATATTATAGAACCTTTTTTATGGTCATTTATTATTCATATAAATTTTTATAAACAGCATAATAATTTAATTAACTGATAATTTATTTTAGCATATTTGTTTTGTGAACATATATTGGCAAAGCATCAAGTCATCTTCCAGTTTATTAGTAATAATTGAACATGTCCTTTACTAAGCTAGCTATCAAATTAGTTAAAATCTAGGTTTAAATACCATTTTGGTCCTCAACCTTTGGCATTTGTGTCAAATTGGTCTCTAACTTTTCAACTGTGTTAAATTGGTCCTCAACCTTTCAACCTTGTGTCAAATTAGTCATTGCCGTTAAGTGTTGGATGGAAAACACTGACTTAGCTAACGGTTTATTTTTAATTTTAAAAATGTCTGACGTGTCATGCCAACTCAAATTAAAAAAAAAAAAAAAAAAAATTTCAAATCCCTAACCCCTTGCAAAATCCCATACCCCTCCCTCTCGCGCAGCCATTCCCCGCCGCCCCTCGCACCGCTCACCGGGACACTCGTGCTGCCCTTCACTGTTCCAATCGCCACCCTCGTTGTTGTGTATCATCATCGGTCAACGCTGCAAGCTACACCACAAAAAACAATTAGGAAGTTTAAGCTGTTGGAATTCCTGCATGAGATAGCCGTGGATAGTGGGATTCTTTGGAGCTGTTGGAGTTATATTGTTATCCTTTAATTTAGGAGTTGTTATTGCTATTTGAATACCTCTTCTGTAAGTTGGAGTCTTAGTCCTTGTTATGTAGGAGTTCTAGTCATTATTTAATTAGTCAGTTGCTAATGTTAGCGTTGGTGTCTTATTTGTTGGGTAGTTGAGGCAAATTCGCCTACTGGGAAATTCAATGATGGTGTCTTTTTGTTTAGAATGACATGGGAATGGTAGACCGTATTAAAACTTCTCTAATGTATTATCTTGTTTTAATATCCTTTTTGTTCACAATTCATTTCCAGTCAGGCTAGCATTTTCAATTATATAAATAACAGTGATGATGATGATGGCCACCTTGTTGCTGCCATGAAAATTTGCTTGAGCTTCCTTTTGGGTTCAGTATCAAAACTCATCACTTGAAATTCTGAGGGGGAAGGGGATTTTGCAAGGGGGTTAGGGATTTGAATTTTTTTTTTTTGTGTTGGCATGACATGTCATACATTTTTAAAATTAAAAGTAAACCGTTAACCACGTCAGTATTTTCCATCCAACACTTAACGGCAAGGACCATTTTGACACAAGATTGAAAGGTTGAGGACTAATTTGACACAGTTGAAAGGTTAGGGACCAATTTGACACAAAGACCAAAGGTTGAGGACCAAAACGGTATTTAAACCTAAAATCTATTGGCTAAATTGTGTAAAACATATTACTACTATTCTATTAATTATTTTATTAATTAACTGGGGCTATTTTGGTCCTGTGTGGATTTAAGTAAGATGCATATCATTTGGAGTAAGGACATGCAACTTATTCCCATGTTTGATCCCTTAACTTTTTTATTTTTTTTATTTTTTGAGAAAATGAATTTCCCTTAATTAACAATCAGAGAGTCCTTTTTTTTTTCTTTTTCTTTTTCTTTTTTCCTTTATAACTTTTGTTTGAATTACAATAGGGAAAGTCAACGTTACAACTTCATGGTGGACCAGAAAACATAGAAACATTTCACCATGATTGAATTTGAAATAAAATTTAAAGTCTACCAAAACTAGTATAAGTGGAAGACATAAAATATAAAAATTTGGGAACAGACATAATTATTCCTATGATTATGATTGGGAGTGTTTCAAATTAAATCATAAATTTTAAAAAGCAAATCAATAAAATTAAAATATTCTTTTAATCATTTCGATTCGTCCCTAAGAAAATCACTATTAACTAGAATGAATGAAAAATTGAAAAGTCAAGTAAATTGTATATTATACTTATATGAGAAATTATTCAGTCCACCAAGTAAACCACGTCACTTGTCCACCATTCCAATAAAAGAATGGCACATGTATAAAGTAATTAAGTAATATCCTAATCACAATACTAGTCAGCTCAGTAAAAAAAAAAAAATCTCTCCGGCAAGATCAACCATCACCAACACCGACAACCACCCCCAAATTGCAAATTCCAGTCACACTATCCAATGTTTTCATTAAAAAAAATCTCACGCCAACCCTTTTTTTTTTTTAAAGAAAAAGACTCCAAGCTTTTCACCTTTCCCAAATTCGGTGTCGGCAACCACCTACCACTGCCGCATCTCTGGATCCATAGCAACATGTCGGTAACTTCATCGAGAGGCGTCCTCCTCGATAGATCCGGCATCTTCCTCATCAGATCTGGCATCGTTCTTGCCAGATCTAACACTCTTGAACCCTCGCCACTGCCCACTGCCCACAGCGACGTTCCGTCGTCCACCATTAGCTTCTCCAGACGAAAGCAGTAGCAGTATGAAGGCGGTGTAGTGCCTCAGATCCGGCGTCTTCCTCACCATTAGCTTCTCCAGACGAGTTGGCAACACCATGAGGCATTGAGAATCTTAGTTTATCCTTTATTAATGGATATTTTATCAACATCCCACATCAACACCATGGGTTGCTGTTTTTTTTTTTTTTAATATAAAAACATTGGATGGTGTGACTGGAATTTGCAATTTGGGGGTGGGTGGTGGTTGCCCGGTGTTGGTGATGGTTGATCTTGCCGGAGAGAGTTTGTTTTTTTGACTGTGCTGACTAGGATTGTGATTAGGATATTACTTAATTACTTTGAACACGTGGCATTCTTTTATTGGAATGGTGGACAAGTGACGTGGTTCACCTGGTGGACTGAATAATTTCTCATAAATAGGACTTAAAAGAACTCACTTATTAGAATTAAAAAAAAAAAAAAAAAAAAAAAAAAAAACCATCAGCTGAACATTAGGTGATATTTTATTACCCAAAAAAAAATCCACAAAATTGATCCCATTCTTAATTTAAATGTATTTGTTTGTTTGAATTTTTTTAATTTATTTTTAGTGTCAAAATGCAATATAAGATTCACATTAAAACAGTTTTATGTCTATATAAGTTATAGTTACAACATATATGAATTTCCGTTAGTTTTTGTTAATAATAACTCACTATAAGTAAAAATTTAAAACAGTTTAAGAAGTTAATCATCTAAAATATTAATTGAATTTTTTTAAAATTCAGGATTTAATTTGATACCACCCAGTCACCCTTCAATTACGTGCAGAATTATGTAATTTACCAAAAACAAATAGTCAAATTAGGAATTGTGTAATCACATTTTCAATTTTTGGCTAACTTAGGATGGGTTGGGCCTCACCATTTGTGTGCTTAGTCAGGCCTTGCCCAACCATTCTCAAAAAACAATCAGGAAAAAGAAAATATATATATATATATATATATATATTTACATGCCCAGCTTTTCCAATTCACCAATGTAATTAAACTTTAGTAAAAACCCAATTCTTCCGTGTCAGCTAGTTAAACTTTTATTACTGAACAAATGGAGTAAAAAGTAAAAATTAGTGGAGAAAATCGAAGTGTTTCTTTTCCCTAATTCAGGTCCACTTGGAAAAGCCCAACATCCAAAAGTGGCAAAGCAAATGGTTTTTGTTTTTGAAGAATCCACCTCAACAACTCTCTCCACTAGCGCACACCTACAACGTTCCACATATCATGATACAACAATTCACACCCGTGATTAGATAAGCACACACGGGAGTGGAGACATCTTGTGGGACCCAAACACTACATCATCTAACACACGCGTTTGATGACCGATGTTCATTGCTACATTATTTGGTCCAAGTTTTTTTTTTTTTGATACCAAGAGAAACAAAGACGTGCAAGACGTCATGTGGAACTAGAGTTGCTAAACATAGGGTGCTTATAATATACATCAGTAAAAGTTGTAGACGCTGTGAGAGCCATAGCCTTGATGTCTTTGATGACTTGCAGAGGAGTTGCCTTTACAGTGAGCCTAATTTGATGATGGTGCTGGATGTTCTTTATATCCTGTAAAACAGTTGTGAGCTTCCATCTGGAAATGTGGTTATTTGCCCACATTTGTTCAATGTCCCTGCCTTCCGTGAGAATAATCAAACTTTGAAGACCCAATTCTGCAGCCTTGATGATAGCTTCCCTTATTGCTAAGAGTCTTGCCATGTTGATATCCTGAACATTGATGGTTTTGCATCCCACAAACATGACCTGACCATCTCGAAATTTGCCCATATATGCCAATCCAAGTCTGGTGCGATGATGAGTTTTACCTCCTGCAGTAAGGATGATAGCTTGCCAAGATGGATCCGTACTGAATGTAGGAGGCTGAGCTGTATTCCTTACTTCAGCATTTGTTCCTGCATTATTAGCAAAATTTTGCAAAAACCTGTTCAAGAGAGAATTAAATGTTAGAATAATTTCCATTGGGTTTGGTTGCTTCCCTGCAAAAAGTATTTGGTTTCTGTGAAACCAGATGCACCAGAGCAGGGTGAGAGTCTTTTGGAGGATAGGATTGGTAGTCTCAAGTGTATTTGACTGTTTGAGGAGGTCCTTGACCCACGAATCCACTGTAACGGCAGCTTGAGTTAGATGTAGAATTGGAATATCAGCTCCAAACCAAACTGCTCGAGATAGATCACAATGTAGGAAGAGATGTTCTTGGGTTTCAATGGCAGTGTTGCACATTATACAGTTCATAGCACAGTGCACTCCCCTGCTATTGAGTTCTGCTTTTGTTGGAAGGGCATGATGTAATAACTTCCACGTAAAAGTAAGGATTTTATGTGGGAGTTTTGTTTTCCATAGAAGTTTCCAAATGTTGGTCTGGCTGTTACTGGATGGATGAAGTCTGGAGGCAGTGTCCTGTTGGGTAAGGATTTCATATGCCTTCCGCCCCTGATATTCCCCATTGAGTGAATGCGGCCATACTAATTTATCTGGGGCAGCATTATTTTCTACCACTGGAAGAGTGATGCTGAGGATTTGATCAGCATCCTGATTTTCATATAGTTGATAAATTAAGTGGGTTTTCCAGGTGGCAGTCCTGTGATCAATAAGATCAGCTACAGTGGTAAGCTGGTTCTGCAAAGATTGGGGAGCATTTGGTTTGATCTTAAACTAGTGAGGGTGGCTTATGGGGATGTTGTAACCACAACCAACTCTCCAAGCTGCTTGGCATAAATTGGGATTATTTTGACCCATGATATTTCTCCAAATCCATGAAGCTTTCTGATTTGGTTTATGAGAATGGAGTTCTTCATTTGGGCAATACTTGGCTTTTAGAGTTTTGGAAAGCAAGAGGTTTGGATTATTTTTAATACGCCAGTATTGTTTTGTAATTAGAGCTTTGTTCATGGGTCCAAATTTTTTAATGCCCAAACCCCCTTGTGCTTTGGGTTTTGTTATGGTATCCCAATTTGTCATGTGCAATTTTTTTCTTCCAGGATCATGTCCCCACCAAAAAGCATTGATTAAGGAGTCTAATTTCTTACACACAGTTTCAGGGATTTTAAACACTGAAAAGGTGTAGATTGGGATGGAGGTAAGGACTGAGTTTATAAGTGTTAGCCTTCCAGCTTGAGATAGTAGTTTAGCTTTCCAACCTTGGAGTTTGGATGAGATTTTATCAATAAGGTCTTGGAAGTCAGCTATTCTGTTACCTCTCAGCTTGAAATTGACACCCAGATATTTAGAAGGGTGCGGAACAAGTTTCACCCCCAACTGTTGGGCCAAGATGGATTTCTGATGAGTGGACATATTTGGAGAGCAATAGAGTTCAGATTTATCCAGATTTAAACTTTGGCCCGAGATGCTACAGTACCATGCAAGGGTGGATTGGATGGCTGTGATTGATTTGGTATCATTTTTTAGGAACAGGAATGAATCATCAGCAAACAACAAATGTGTCAGAGGCTGAGTTGATCTTCCAATTTTAATGCCCTTAAGATTATGGATGTTTTCCTGTTTGAGGAGGGCACATGAGAGGATATTTGCACACATGAGGAATAGATAAGGGGATAGGGGGTCTCCCTGCCTGAGGCCTCTATTGGGTTTGAATTTGCCAGTGGGACTTCCATTCAGAAGAACACTATAGGATACAGTTTGAACACATTGGGAGATCCAAGTAACCCATTTATCACTAAACCCCATTGTTCTCAGCACAGCTATGAGAAATGGCCAGCTGATTCTGTCATAGGCTTTATTCATGTCTAATTTAAGTGCTGCAAATCCCCATTTTCCTTTCCTTTTCTTTTTAAGGTATTCAAAAACCTCATGGGCAAGAATGATATTATCAGTTATTTGTCTACCCTGGATAAAAGCATTTTGGAAAGGGGTTATGAGGCTATCCATCAGAGGTTTGAGCCTATTAACTAGGATTTTGGAAATTATTTTATATGAGACATTACATAAGCTGATGGGTCTGAATTGCGTTACTCTTTCAGGTGTTGGAACTTTCGGAATCAATGTAATAAAAGTATGATTGAGGGATTTGAGAAGAAAACCTGAGTGAAAGAAGGCTTTAACCATATGGAGGACATCATGTTGTACTGTTGTCCAGAATTTTTGATAGAAGTTAGAGCATTCTTATCAGACTCCTAATTTTTTTTGTCAATTTGGTTCTAAAAAACCCACTTTTGCTCAAATAGCTAAAGCACTATTATACCAGACTCCCTATTTTAACTTTACTATTCCATTTTTTAATATATCTTTATTATTTTTTTTTTCACAACTCCCGAAATACTACACTAGAAAAAAACACTACTATACTACAAAAAAAGTCTTTTTTATTCCCCCAATTGATGAACAGTAGCTCCTCAAGGTGGGAGAGCGACTGTTCATCAATTGCACATTTTCAATGGTTTGGGGAGGCTGATGGCTACTGCTTTTGCTGCCTCCTCCCTATTTCTGTTGTTTTCGCCCAAATACTCACTCTGATAAGAATGCTCTTATGTTCTTTTTTTTTTTATTCCTTTTATTTCTTTTTTTTCTTTTAAATAAGGTTACTATCGTTAAAATCACAAAAAAAGAATCTCTAAATTAAGCCAACCAACAAAGAGATTTAAATAATTACAACCAAAGCAAGAGAATTAAGAAGAGACAAACTTAGCTAGACATTGAACTATCATAATAACATCTATTCTAACCCAACAAAAAGAATAATATATAAAATCTAAATTTAATATTTTGGAATTTGGAATTTTTTTTTTTTTTACAATAATTGATGGAGTCTTTTATAATTGGTACATAATAAAAGTTAATTATCGATGAGTTCATGAGAAAATAATATCATTTTTTAATGAAAAATTATCATCTTAGTACATTATGAAAAATATTAAGAAAATTTTTGTAATTTTAATATTAATTTTTTCAATTAAAAAAACATTACTTTTTAATCATCTAATTGCAACGAGAACCCGGTGCAGAGAAAGCTCATTTCCAATTTTGGTTGGTAACCAATAAGCCATTTCTGACTTTCTGGCTTTTTTTGGTTGGTAGCCTGGGCAGCTCTACTTGGGCCATTTAAGTGGTAAACTGAGGCCATTCTTCTTCACAAGACAGGTTCTGTCCTTTTCACTGGCGTTTTCAGAAATCAACTTTTAAGAACTATTTTCAAAGGTTTTGTCTTTCCTAAATTAAAAAGGCCTCTGTCAAAAAGGGGGCAGATAACGTCAAGAATAGCAGCAAATGCTTTCCATTCAATAGTCTCTGTGTTCTCTAGAGCCTCTTCAGATCACCAACACTCCTGCAGGAAAACTTATACGAGGAAGAACTGAAACAATTGAAAGTATTGATCAATGTCAGACACTGTATGATCAATGATCATTATCTTCTTAATGTAATTACATATTTTTCTTCTTCTACTCTTTTTTTTTTTTTTTTTTTTTCTCGTCTGCAGATGGAGTGTTTCTAGTCTGATATATTTTATTTACCAAAACGTAGAAGGTTACAACATTCATGGTAATATTAGCATTGAAATGGAGATGCATAATTTCATGACTGGCAGAGATTATGCAAGCAATTCCGAAGTATTTATAAGTTAAAAACTTTTCTAGATAGACCACCACGACTATTAGGCGTTGATAAGTAAAAAGTACCACGACAAAGTGACTGACCATATCCGCAATTTTCAGGGAATTTCAGAGTAAGGTGATCTGATCAAAGATTCATCTATCCTATGCAAAAATTACACGAGAAGAATGTCACGGTCAAAAAGAGGCAGATAAAGTCAAGGACAGCAGAAAACACTCTCCACTCTATCATATGAGCTTTTCTACAATTTTGTCATGATCACATTCCGATGTAAAATCTCACTTTGAGCAGCCAAGAAAGCAATATAAATGCTGATTTATATGTAACACTTATATGAAGGAGTACTCGTGTTCTCAGTTTAATCTTTTTCTTTCTAATGTTGCAGATTTCAGTCGAAAGAATGTCATACTTGTTAACAGCATCCATGGTGAACGTAGAAACCAATGATTAAGCCCATCACTTGTGGCTAACAAATAGTGCCACTGTAGGTCAACAACAACAGAGCTTTTAGTGAGCAATGCACAGCTGCACAGCCATAATTTATGGCTTTTTCAGACTTGCGCTCTCACCACAAGTTAGAAATTTTCTGAAGCCAATCTTAATCCATATGTTGAATGGATTTCATTTACCAAACTGATTTTAGATGACAGGTAACCACACTTGATGATTTCTGGAAACATACAAATACCCCACAGAGTTAATTGCTGCAAAAATAAAAAATAAAAATTCTCTACTTCTTAGTTCGTGTTTCCATCAGGAAAGCATTGTTCTGATCCAATTTTGGTGAAACTAGCATCTGCTCATACAACTTAATTAGCTCCATATATATTTCTTTACTCTCTGGATGAGACATGTCGCCAGCAAAAAAGTAATGCATGGATCCTCCAACTTGAATCCAACTAGAACCAGGTTCTTTGCAAACTACTTTTTCCTTCATTTGCTTCCTCAATTTCCCAACATCATTCCACATACCCGCAGAAGCATAGAGATTTGATAGAAGAAGATAAGCAGACTCATTTTCAGGCTGCAGCTCAAGAAGTTTTCTGGCAGCAACATTCCCCAGAACAACATTTCCATGGATGTTGCATGCTGATAGAAGAATCTGCCATATATGAGCATCAGGGTGAATGGGCATTTGATCAATTGTCCTCTTTGCATCTTCTAGGAGTCCAACTCGACCGAGCAGGTCAACCATGCAGGCATAGTGTTCTAAATGTGGAATAACTCCATGAAGTTCAAACATAGAGTTTAAGTAATCATTTGCTTCTCTCACCAGCCCTGCATGACAGCATGAAGTAAGAACTCCAAGAAAAGTTATCTCATCGGGTTCTATTCCAGATTTGCACATCTTATCAAAAATCTCAGAAACTTCATGAAAACAACCATGTTGAGCATATCCCATTATCATGGCATTCCAAGCAGCCAAATTGTCTTTAGATGTAATCCTAAAAGCCTTTTGCGCATCACCAATGCTTCCGCACTTACAGTACATGTCAATAACAGTGCTTTCCACAAAGCTATGTTGATCAAATCCAAATTTAAGACAAAGGGAATGAAGTACTCTTCCTTGTACCAAATCTGTCATAGCACCACAAGCTTTAAGGACAATACTGAAGATTGTACTGTCCACTTCAAGGTACGAGATTCTTGAGGTGCAGAACAAATTGAGAGCAGCAGCATGACAACCGGAATAAACAAAAGCAGTAGCCATAGCATTAAGATGTACCACATTGATCTTATCAATCTCTGACAATATCTCTTTCACTTCATCTATTCCGCTGCATTTCCCATATGTTTTTATCAGGCAAGACACCATAGAATCATCCAACATAAAGCCACATTTAATCATGTGCGAATGAATTTGCATTGCCTGCATCACAGAATTGAAGTTGGAAACAACTTCAAGAATGCTAGCCAAAGTATATTCATTTGGCTGTAGTGAAAGATCACACATCTGAAAAAACACCTAAAGAGCCTGACTACTAAATCCATTCTCAGAATACCCAGAAATCAGAGAATTCCAAGAAACAGAATCTCGTTGAAGCATATCATCAAAAATGCGCCTAGCATCATCCATTTGACCACACTTCCCAAACATGGATACCAATGCATTGCAAACACAAATCACCTGCAACAACCCCACCTTCTGACAAAGTGCTTGGACTTGCCTACCAGAATTCAACAGCCTTGAGCCAGCAATGGAAGACAAAACATTGATCATTGTATACTCATTGATCTCCAAACCTTCAAAGTGCAAAACTTCAAACAACTCCAAAGCTTCCACACCATCACAAGCAGCTCCTATCCTCTCAGTCCAAGACACAACATCTGGGTCAGGAATTTCATCAAACATGTTAACAGCAGCCACTTTATTCCCACACTTACAATACATGCTCATAATTGCATTACTCAAATGTTTCATACCACCACACAACAAACCCATCTTAACACCAATCCCATGAACCTGTTCCCCTTCTCTGACATTAAACAATGCACCAAGCACTCCAGTCAAGCTAAACTCATTCAGCTCCAAACCCAAACCCCTCATCTCCACAAAAACCACCTTACCCTTCTCAAACTCCCCATTCCACACATACCCACAAACCATAGCAGTCCAAACCACATTGTCCATTACCAAACTCTCCCCAAAACACTTCTCAGCCTTTTCAACATCCCCAGCTCTCGCATAGTTCTCTACAAACCCACTCACCAAATAGGCTCCTGAGCCAAACCCCATTCTCAGACAAACTCCATGGGCAGCCTCATTTTCCTCCAAAATTCCACACGCTTTAACCAAAGAACTCAACGTAAACACATCAGGTTCAAGACCCAGATGCCTTAAAGTGTTAAAGAGCTCAAAAACGGGTCTGGGTTGACGAAACCTGGCGAACCCAGAAATGAGAGCGTTGAAGGTGACTGTATCGGGGTTCGGGGTTTCAAAAAGGAACTTGGAAGCGCGTGAGAAATCTCCAAGTTTGGAGAAGTGGGAAATGAAAGTGGTGTAGAGGTACGGGTCTAGGGAGGGACCGGACTTGATGAAGAGGGCATAGGTTTGGTCCGTGAGGTTGGGGTTTGGAAGAGAAGCTTTGAGGGCTTGTGGGTAGAGACCGTTGGTGAGTAGGGTTTTGAGGGATTGGCTTTGGCATTGGCTGAGCCTCTTCATGCATGTGAGACTTTGAAACGGAGTGCATGCTTTTCCAGAGTTTGTGGGCTCGTGGTTGCATGATATTTATGAAAGATAGGTTGCGTTGTTGGTGTTGTTTTGTGCACATCCAAGGTCAACAGTTAATGTACACAGTACACTCTCACCAAATCTGGATATGTATACATTAAAAATCTAAACAAGTATGTTGTGTGTGTCCAATGAACATGTGTGCACAAATCATTTTCGTTTTTCTTTCTTTTGTGATGCACTTATGTGACAAGTTATGATAGATTGTGAATCATTTTTACAAGTTATGATATAAGGCTAACACACCATTTGTCATTTCAACATGTTCTGAAGGAAAAAAAAAAAAAAAAAAATTTGTATTATTAAATTTATTTCAAATTTTTTTATAATCGTAGGTATGATAAATTGTGATCGGAGAAATATCATTTTCACAGGAACTCATTATTAAGAGCATTCTTATTAGACTCCCTATATTTTTCCTCAAATGGGTTCTAAAAAACCCACTTTTGTTCAAATAGCTAAAGCACTACTACACCAGACTCCCTATTTTAACTTTACTATTCCATTTTTTAATATATCTTTATTATTATTATTATTATTTTTCACAACTCCCGAAATACTACACTACAAAAAAGCACTACTACACTAAAAAAAAGTCTTTTTTATTCCCCCAATTGATGAACAGTAACTCCTCAAATTGGGTGAGCTACTGTTCATCAATTGCACATTTTCAGCCGTTTGGGGAGGCTGATGGCCTCAGCTTTTGCTGCCTCCTCCTTATTTTATGTTGTTTTCGGCCAATTGTTAACTCTAATGCGAATGCTCTAATATTACTTTTATTAACACTAATCATAACATAGTATTTTAGTAGTGATAAATTTAACAAATTTGTTATGAATTCCACTATCAAGCATATATATCAACTACATATTTGGTAACAAAGTGAAAAACTAATTAAGAACTTCTTCAAGAGAAAACCACTCAAGGGACCCACTTCCATAAAAAATTCACTATAGAAAAAACAATTACAAATAGTCTACTCATAAGACTTTTGCACAACTAGACTTTTATTACAACCTCTGCAAATGCACATCCTGCATTCCTACCGCAGCAACCACAAAACCTTTAGAATCTTCTTAAGTGAATCTCTCCATGAATGAACTTTATCTGCGCAAACCAAAACCCGTGGCACTCCAAGGATCCACCTTGAAGATTTGCTACAGTAAATTTCACTTACATGAATCTCTATGGTTTCAAGAAATGTTTAAAACTCAAGGTGTATAGGAACATACAAAGGTTTTTTTTTTCTTATTCTTGAAACAAAGCACCATGATGATTTCTATTTTAGACCCCTAACAATTTATGGAGCAAAAAAAATAAAAAAATAAAAAATTCATCAAGTTTGTTATGAATTCCACACACAAGTAGATATATCAACCCTATATACCAAATACAAAATCTAAAAAAACAATAGTAACAATAGTCAAATCGCATATAGATTTAGTAACGAAGTAGAAACTCAATGAAAAATATCTTCAATGAGAAAACCACTATAGGGGTTCAGTCTCGTAGAAAATTCACTATAGAAAAATAGTTAGTCTGCTCACAAAACCTTTGCACAGTTAGACTTTCTTTTGCAACCTTTGCAAATGATATGCTTGCCTTCCTACTGTACTAGCCCCAGGAATTCTAAAATCTTCCTAAGGGAATCTCTTTCCCAAACGAACCTCATTTGTATGAACCAGAGCCTTTGGCACTCCAAAGACCGTTCTTGAAGATTTGTTGTAGTCACTGGTATGAATCTATGTGGTTTTAAGAAATGTTTAAAGCTCAAGTTGTATGGGATTACACAATGGCCGTTTTTCTTGTTTTTGAAACAAAACACAAGAATGATTTCTTTGTTAATTTAGGCTCATGAAGAATGCTTCAAGATCTGAAATTTTTAGTTGTGGTATGGCATCATTTCTCCCCTTTAAAAGTCGTGCAACAAGTGGTCTGTATACGTGTTCAAAGTAGGATTAAAATTGTGCAAGGATCCTTTTTCTAGCAGAAATAGGATTGCACTTTGCGGCGATTTTGCCCGAGCAGAGACAACATAGGTGTGCCAACTTTAATCGACCATATCTCATTCATTTCATATTCAAATAGGGTCAAATTTGTGTCCGTTTTGAAGAGCAGATGTCTTTCCATTTAAACACGTTTCACTAAAAATTAATAATGGTTCAAAGATATGAGTAAAAATCATCAACTCATCATCTTTGAGAAGTTTCTGAGACAAACTCAACCTTAACCCAATTATATTTGATACAGCCCAATTTGACACTGGAATCATCAAAGACTTTTTACAATCTAGAACCTTACACAAAGCAATCAACCCCTTAACTTTTCCTTGTCACTCATCCAATACTTTTCCTTTTGTCACTCCTCCAAAAAGCTTTTCCATTTGTCGATTTATGTTTTCTTCATTATTGTAGGTTACATGCGGAACACGGGACAGGAGAGGTACTCACTCTAATGACCACATATTACATATCTAATTCACTGTTATCCCCAATAAAATTTTCCTTTGCTTTTCTTGGTGGTAAATGACAAAATCTTTAACTCAGATCTTGACAAATCATCTGGAGCGCACTTTTGTTGCTATCAAGTCTTGTGGAGTCCATGCGCATATTTTTGTAGTAACCTGTTCAATCTGGATAAAAAGAACTTTTGCTTTTTAAGGCAATGTAAGTGGGATTTTTGTGATCAACGAAAGAAAGACTAATTAACACTATTGAATCTTGCACCACTGATTGAATCCGAGCCCATAAGCTAGATCCGAGCAAATCCGAACAGGAAATGATGAGGTCCGAACAGCTCAAATTGCTCCACTCCTGTAGAATAAACAAGGACAAAGATCTTCAATTAAACTTGGTCAACCCAATGGGGGCCGACCTATTAATCTCCGATGATTTTGTTAGAATTCCCATAATCAGAATGTTCATAATTATTAGGAAAAAATATCACTTAGTGTATTTCTCTCTTTTTGTATTATATTTCGAGGAACCCCTTTTACATTACCTTCCTCTTCTATTTATACCTTTTTTACTTCTAAAGATATTTTTCATCTTTCTCCTGTCTTCCTCCTCTTTCTTTGTCTGAGCACCATTAATGCTTCTTGATTACAGCTCATTTGCCTCGTTTATCCCCCACTTAGTTTATAATGATCCTGACATTAGTATGATATTTTGTTTACATTTAATACTCCTGACACTGGCTTGATATTTTACTTAACATTAATTACAACATTATGGAATATCTCCACGTATCCTATCGTGTTGTTCGGATTTTTTGTAATAAATATAGAAGGATCCGAACACCCTGTACGGAAACAAACCTATTCGGTCATTACCGAACAGACAACAGATGACGTCAGTTCTTCTAGTTATTATTTCTTAATAGAATACCACCCCTCCAATTACCCCCTGATTTCGGCTTCCTCGAGTAACTTTGAGGGAGCCGGAATCAATCGTTTGAGTTTCCCAAGGTCTGGCATGATGACCCGCCGCCTTACTTCGCATGTTTTCAAGAAAAATCAAACGGCTCAACGGCTTGGAGGGAATCACTTCCCCCTTTTTTTAAACGCCAGATAAATATCTACCCCCTACCCTTAATCTATTTACTTTTTCGACCTTTACTTTTCCGTCCCCACAACTTCTATTACTCTCTCTCTCTCTCTCTCTCTCTCTCTAAAGCTCGCCGCTACAACCACTTAACCGTTTCTGAAGTTTCTCTCCGTTGCTTATTAAATTTTCCAAACTTCCTTAAAAAATCTTATTAGAATCCAACCCGTGATCATGGCGAGCAAATTGGCTCAGTTAGTGAACACGGAGGAGAGCATGGCTAGGTTTAGGTCGCTTTACCAAATCCCCCCATCCGTTTCCCTCACCTATTGTAACTCGGATGATTTCCCCGTCATAAATAAGGGCGAAATCCTAGTTCCGATTATGGCCATAGTTGAAGGTGGTGTTAGGTTTCCTCTTCACACTTTCCTCATCGATTTCCTTCAAACCGTAAATGCCACCACCTCCCAGATTTCAGTCAACACTTTTAGAATTATAATGGGAGTGATAGCCATTAATCGGCTTTTAGATGTAAACCTAACGACTAGGGAAATCTTAGCCGTTTATCAGTACAAGTGCCCCGGAGCCGAGTCGAACACCCTATGTCATTTAGTGGCTAGGAAGGTGCACGAAAAGTTGGTGAACGGTCTTCCCAGTACCAACAAAGGGTACGAGAAGGATTATCTGAGGGTTAGGGGGGACTGGTTCTCGGGCAGCTCTGCTTGCCGGAGCGAATTCGGGTCTCCAGGTTAGGATTCTTTATGAATATCTCAAATTAGACTGACCGAACACTTTTTCAGTATTTCCGAACACTTATAATGCATTTATCTATATCTCCATTCTTTTTCTCATCTCTTGTTTGATGTGTTTTTACAGATCAGAAGAGAATCGAAGCCGAGAGAAAACAAGGGGACGCCGAATTGATCAGGAGAGTTCTGTCAACCAATTTCTGTGTTGACGAGAGAGGAGAGCCCCGTTCGGCACCGCTACTCTTGGGATACGAACCCCAAGTCAAATCATTCCTAGAAGGCCCTACAGTCCGAAGAGCAGAAGCTTTCGAGATTTTGCCTAGAGTCCCGTATACTGCTCAGCCAGCAACGGTCGAACAGCCATAAGACCTCCCCGACCACATTCCTACCGGTCAAGTATTCGCGATGGCTCCACCAATTAATCCCTTCAAGCTGATGGGTAAACCAGCCGGCGCGAGCACTTCTAAAAAGGTGAAGGGCAAAGGAAGGGGTAAGAACAAGGGCACTGAAGCCCCGAAGATTCCAAAGAAGATTCCCGAGGAAGCTTCAACCACGGAATCAATTAGCCCTCTCATTCCCGAACAAGAGAAGGTTCATGTCCTCGAAGATTCCGAATGGGAAGAGGAATTGCAACCTCGCAAGAAAAGAGGGAGGACTGAGCCACCCAAAATTCCAGCGGAAGGGCCCTCTTCACATGCCGTGGCGTAGGACCCTGCTTTGTTGTTTGATCAAAATCCGATCTCCGTTTAGGACACCATCCTGGATGATTCTAATCCCGAAGTCTCCGCACAAGTTGCTCGCAGCCTTGCTTTCGCAGCTTGCTTGCCCATCGACATGAAGCAATGGGCTGGTACTCAACCCGGTCCAGCTTTCCGTCAGATTACTCGGAGTTTAATGATGGTAAGATTTTCTTTTTCCGTTTTATATCATTTCTCCTCTTCGTAATGGATTTTTATTTATTTCCATGAATCTCTCTTGTCTTTCTGAATGAATATTTTTCGTACAGGCCACTCAGGGAGTTATGTCCATGGAGGCGAGACACTTTAGACTGACAGAGAAATTTCAACAAGATCAAGAAGAACATGAAAAGGCTATGTCGGATACGCTGAGGGCCGCTGGTGAAAACCATAAGAAGTTGGAGGACGAGCTTCATAGGAGTACAAATATGCTGAAAGAAGCCGAGGAGCGGGCTCGGAATGAGGAGACCAAACGGGCACAAGCTGAAGCCGAGATTGCTAAAATACAAGAGAAAATGAAAAAGCTGGAGGCCGAATGCATTTCTCGGCTCGGCAACGCCCATAAAAAGGGTATGGAAGAGGGGTTGATAAAAGGAGAGGAGTTGGGATTAACAAAAGGAAAAGAGCTGGGAAAAGAAGGAGCCATGGATGAAGTCAGGGCCCAATTCCAAATGGTGTACAACAGTGGCTTTCGGCATGGATGGAAGTCGGCTCTGATTAGGACCGAACAGCCTGAAGTGTCCGAGCTCTTCCTTCGTGCCAATACTCCTTTGCCATACTCTGATGCCGGACTAAAGAACTCTGATGACGAAGGAGGCGAAGGAGAAGAAGAAGAAGAAGAAGAAGAAGAAGAAGGAGAAGAAGAAGGAGAAGAAGAAGGAGCACAAGAAGAAGAAGGAGGAAAAGAAGGAAAAGGAAGAAAAGAAGAAGAAAAAGAAAAAGAAAGAGAAGGAAGAAAAGAAGAAGAAAAGGAAAAGGAAAAGGGAAAAGTGGTGAGAGAGAAGGACCAACATCAAGGAGACGGTCCAACCGAAGAGGTGGTCGATCTGACCGAACAAACGTTGGTGACTCCCGAACAGCCCCACCAAGAAGAAGGCATACCCGAGCAGCCCTCATACTCATAGAGACTTTCTCTCTCTTTTTTCTTTGTTGTATTTTAGGTAGGGAGATTCAATTTGTTGTAACTTTTATTCGTACTTGCACTTCTTTCTACCGATAATTGGAGATTCAACTTTTTGGCTAAGTTTTCCTTTTTTGAATTTTAGCTGCAATACTAATTAATTATGACTCGCATTCTTTTTTACTCTCCACTATCACTGATTGTGTCAATTAAACATTGCTCATTCACCATCAACGATGTAAGGATTTGGGATTATTAAAAACTGCAAAAATGCTTATTTACAACGTACTTTCTAACTTCACTGTTTGTTGTATCAACTTTGGAACCAACATTGAATTTTGGTTTGGTATAATTTTTATTTTACAAAATAAAGAAATCTTACCTTAGCCTAATTTATGAACGTCTGGAATACTCCACACTTTCTGATTGGTATGTTCTTGGCATCTTCCAAACGGCTTTAATCACCTTTCAGTATACTACAGGATGGTTTACTTATGACACTCCCTAAGAAGAAGTGATAAGTTCTTAACTTATGGATCCGAATAGGGACTTGTTTACTTATGACACTCCCGAAGAAGTGATAAGTGGATCCGAATAATAATTCTTAACTTATGACACTCCCGGAGAAGTGATAAGTGGATCCGAATAGGGACTTGTTTACTTATGACACTCCCGAAGAAGTGATAAGTGGATCCGAATAATAATTCTTAACTTATGACACTCCCGGAGAAGTGATAAGTGGATCCGAATAGGGACTTGTTTACTTATGACACTCCCGAAGAAGTGATAAGTGGATCCGAATAATAATTCTTAACTTATGACACTCCCGGAGAAATGATAAGTGGATCCGAATAATAATCTGTTCAAAAATGGCACCAACAACACACCTCTTTGATCTGATAAAATTTCAACTTAGTAAAAATACTTCTTCAAGTTACATATATTCCACGGCCTAAGGACCGACTTACCATCTAAATCTGTCAATCTATACGCTCCTACTCCGGCGAACGATGTTACCTTGTATGGACCCTCCCAGTTCGGTCCAAGCTTTCCGTCATTCGGATTTCTAGTATTTGCCACTACTTTTCGGAGCACCAAATCTCCAACCTGGAAGCTTCTGGGCCGAATATTCTTATTATACCCTCTTTTCATCTGATGCTGATACGAAGCCAATTTTATCGTTGCCATATCCCTTCTTTCTTCCACAAGGTTTAAATCCATCCGAAGGCTAGACTCATTTTCTTCCACGTCAAACTCCGTGGTACGAGTAGTTGGCAAACCGACTTCAAGTGGAATCACAGCTTCCACGCCATATGCTAATGCAAACGGAGTTTCCCCAGTTGATCTTCTCTTTGTGGTCCTGTGAGTCCACATGACACTCGGTAGCTCTTCAACCCACCTGCCTTTAGCCTCTTCTAATCTTTTCTTTATGCCATCCAGAATCACCTTATTTGAAACCTCAGCTTGACCGTTAGATTGGGGATATCCCGGTGAGGAGAAGAAATTCCTGATGCCAAGTTCCGAACAGAAGCCCTTAAAAAGCTTGCCCTCAAACTGTGTACCGTTGTCGGAGATAACCGCCCAAGGTATACCAAATCTCGTAATGATGCTCTTCCACAAAAATCGTTTAGTATCCACTTCCCGGATGTGAGAAAGTGGTTCGGCTTCTACCCACTTAGTGAAATAATCTGTTGCCACAATCAGAAATTTCTTGTTCCTTGGTGCCCGAGGGAGAGGACCAACAATATCCAAACCCCATTGAGCGAAAGGCCAAGGGCTAGATAACGGATTAAGTTCCCGAGCAGGTTGATGAATCTTCGGAGCAAATCTCTGACATTTATCGCACTTCCTAACATACCGAACAGCATCACTCTGCATAAAGGGCCACCAATAGCCTTGAGACATTGCTCGGTGTGCCAAGGATCTACCCCCAGTGTGACTTCCACATATTCCTTCATGGATCTCAAAGAGTAGATCATCCACCAAGTTAGGATGTACACACAACAAATATGGTCCTGAAAATGAACGCTTATAGAGATTCCCCTCTTTGGATAGCCAATACCTTGAAGCTTTTCTTTTGATAACATTAGCTGCTTTGGGATCTTGGGGTAGGCAATTGTCCCGAAGATAGGCTATTAGGGGATCCATCCAGCTTGCCTCCGTGCTTGTGCCACAAACTCTATCCACTGTATCAATTAGGGTGCTCGGGGCCTTCAAAACCTCTACCGTCACTGTTCGATGTAAATCTGACTCTAGGGCCGTTGCTAGTTTAGCCAATATATCTGCATGAGAATTATATTCTCTTCTGATCTGCTCTACCTGCACAGAATCAAATTTTGAAAGCAAAGATTTGGTGATGGAGAGATAAGTCATCATCCGTTCATCCCGAGCCAAATATTCCCCTGAGATATGATTTACCACCAATTGGGAATCACAGAAAACTTGCAATCGATCTGCACCCAACCGAAGTGCACTTCTAAGACCAATAAGTAGAGCCTCATATTCAGCTTCGTTATTCGATGCCAAAAAACCCAATCTCACGGCCTGCTCTAAGATAAATCCCTCGGGGGAGACTAACACAGCACCTGCCCCAGCCCCTTTCATATTGGAAGCTCCGTCTACAAATAATTTCCATTCGGATGAGCCCTTATTGGCATATGGGCTCGGAATACAGGTCAGCTCTGAACTTTCTCTCTTTCCCTGGAATTCGGCCACAAAATCAGCCAGGACTTGCCCCTTTATAGATGTTCGGGGTTTATATTCAACACCAAGGGATCCCAGATGCACTCCCCACCTAGTGATCCGTCCGGAAAAATCCGAACTATGCATTAACATCTTTAATGGGAGATCAGTGAGAACAGTGACAGTACTGGCCTGGAAATAATGAGGGAGCTTTTTAGCAGCCTGAATCAACGCCAAGGCAGCTTTCTCGAGAGGCAAATACCTGGACTATGTCTCATCCATGGTTTTGCTTCACGAAAAAGACTGGCCTCTGGCCTTCATTTGTCTTCCCGTATCAGAACGGCACTCACCGCATGTTCGGAAACAGCTAGATAGAGAAAGAGAGGCTCTCCCGAACAAGGTATTGAGAGGCATGGAGGTGAGGAAAGATAGGCTTTTATTCCTTCAAAAGCAGCCGAACAATCCTGGTCCCACAAAAACTTCCTCTTCTTTCCCAAAAGCTGAAAGAACGGACGGCACCTATCAGCCGAACGAGAAATAAACCGACCCAACGCTGCAATCATCCCCGTCAAGCGTTGGACCTGCTTGGCATCCTTGGGAGGCTGAAGATTCAACAAAGCTGATATTTGATCCGGATTGGCCTCCACCCCATTATAACTGATCATGTGGCCCAAAAATTTGCCCGAGCTAACCCCGAACAGACACTTCGTGGCATTAAGTCGTAACTTAGTAGCTCGGAGAATTTCAAGAACCTCTCTCAGGTCTTCTACATGACTTGTCTTCCTTTTACTCTTTATTAGCATATCATCTATATATGCTTCCACAGTTTTCCCGATCACATGTCCGAACATACCGGTCACCATCCTCTGGTATGTTGCTCCTGCATTCTTCAACCCAAAGGGCATTACCCTATAACAGTAAACTCCTATGGGAGTGATGAAGGCCGTCTTTTCTTGGTCGAGATGGGCCATTGGAATTTGATGGTAGCCCTGGAATGCGTCTACGAAACTCATCCTCTCGTGCCCCGAAGCCGAATCTACCAACTGGTCTATTCTTGGAAGAGGGAATGGATCCTTCGGACAAGCTCGATTCAGATCAGTAAAATCAACACATGCCCTCCATTTCCCATTCTTTTTCTTGACCACCACAGTATTAGAAAGCCAGGTAGGGTATTGTACTGACCGAATGGCATTGGCCTCCAACAACCTCTCTACTTCCTTTGCAACTATCTCGGCCCGTTCGGGTACCAGCTTCCGACGCTTTTGACTTACTGGTTTTACCTCAACAAATATATTCAGTGAATGACAGGCAAGATCTGGGCTCACCCCAGGGGCTTCATAGACTGACCATGCAAAAACGTCTCGAAATTCCATAAGGAGGGTAACCAACCCTTGTCTATCATCCACGGATAAATTTGTCCCTATTAAGAAATAAAATTCAGGTTCAGAAGGATCAAAATATACCTTCTCAAGATCTTTCTCTGCCGCAAGCTTCTCTGTCACGGATGCAGGTGCCTGTAATTGTCATGAAGCCTCGGTGGGATGTTCGTCCTCCGGACTCTTTTGAGCAACAGCTGCTAAGATGCATTGCTTTGCTGTCACCTGATCGCCGTTCACTTCCATGACTCCTTCTTCAGTGGGGAACCGCAGTTTCTGGTGCAAAGTTGATGGAACGGCTTTCATTCGGTGCAGCCAGTCTCTTCCCACGATTGCATTATACGGAGAAGAGCCACGAATAACTATAAATTCTGTTTGCAAACGGATCAGCCCAGCCATTACGGGAAGTGTTGTTTTTCCCATTGGAACCGTTGACTCACCCGTGAAGCCGAACACAGGCGTAGTAAAGTTCGCCAAGTCCGCCTCTTTTAGGCCCAACTTCTCATAAAGGCCTTTGTACATTATCTCGGCGAAACTACCCTGATCAACAAGGACTCTCTGAACATCATAATCCCCAAATCTAAGAGTTATGACAAGGGGATCATTATGGGGCATCTGGACATCCGCCAAGTCTTCGTCCAAGAAAGAGACGACTTGATGCGCGGAGGAAACGGAAGCCCCTGAAAAAGATGTCGAGACGAGATGAGCATAATCCACAATTCCATAACTCCGTCTAAGATGTGACGCTTTCTGCATATCTGACCGAAAAGATGTTGGCAGAACAGAAGTGCACACAGGATTGTGAATGACATGAATGACGCCTGCCGGGGCAGGCCCCTGTGTCCCCGAATAATTGGTGCCAGTTCCTCGGGCCTTACTCCCAGTGGGATTGGAGTCAACATAATCAGAAAGATGTTCGGCCGTCACCAACTGCTCCAAAAGGGCTTTATACTTGTGACAATTCTCGGTCAGATGCCCCCTTTCACGATGGTAGTGGCAATAGAGATTCTAGTTCCGAACTGCTGGGTCCCCTATCAACTTGGATGGCCACATAAAGAAAGGCTTCCCTTTTATTTTGTCCAGCAACCGGTGAATAGGCTCCTTGAAAACTGTTTGAAAAGCCTTGCAGGACGGTGCGACATAACTGGTCGGACTCGAAGATATTTTAGGAGCTTGACTCATTCGGCCTTGAGATCTAGCACTGGGGGATGGAACAGGAGCTGGTGGAATAGGAACTTCCAAAATCACTGCATTAGTGCTACCCCCATCTTCTTCCACTCGTACGAACCGTTCAACTCGGTCCATCAACTTCTTTAGTGTAGTGGGTGGACGTTTAGTCAGGGATTGACGCAGTCCAGTACTAGGAGGCAAACCCAACTTGAAAGCTTGAAGTGCTGTATCCTCTGCGCAGCCGTCAATATCATTATAGGTCTCCCAAAATCTGGTCGAATAATCCTTCAGCGATTCATTACTACCCAATTTGATCACCATAAGCGTGTCTAGGCCTCTAGACCTCCGGCTATTCGTTATAAATCTGCCAACGAATACCTCGGCCATTTGACTCCATGATCCGATTGATCCTCGCTCAAGCTAGTTGAACCACCGGAGTGCTACCTCTCCCAAGCTAGACGGGAATATCCTGCACATTAATGGGTCTTTATAACGCCACAAGGCTATCCTATGGTGATAATGATCTATATAATCGACTGGATCTGTTCGACCATTATAAATATCAAGTCGAGGTGCTGTGAATCTCTCTGGTAGTTCGGCCTGTTCTATCGCATCAGAAAAAGGTGACGACGATATTAGGTCCAGTGCTTTCCAAACAGCTCCTTGCTCTCCTCGCCTTATCTTCTTCTTTGGTGCAGGTGGAGGTAAAGCGCTTCTGTCATGGCGCTCGCCAATGCCTTTATCCGAACAGCCATCCTCTCTCCTTGTCTCCCGAATGGTAACGGAAGTTTTTGCCGAATTAACGGCTTTCTCTTTCAGTGAGAGACTTTCTGCCCAATCTTCATGATGTACACTACGAGACGCTCCAGACTTTCCTTGTTCACTCTTGTGGAAGTTTTTTCTCAGCCTTTCTTTTGCTTTGGACATGTCTTGGGCCGCTTTCTTAAATGTACTGACTTCCTTACGGAGTGCAGCGATCACTCTTTCACTATCATCTGGTCGGGATGCTGCAGAAGGCGACTTGATTATCGACGTCTGGGCCCGAGACGTGCTTTCCCCATGCCGTTCTGTCCGCTGATCATCCATGTGCCGATGGAGAACAGTATGCTTGGAGGAGTGAATAACCGAAGGGACCACTTGAGTATGATGAGAAGGTCTGTATGAAGATTCTGTTGAGGTTCTGGGATGCGACAGTCCGGAAGCCTGCCTTGCTGGAGATTCAGTGGGCCTGGGCTGTACCGGGATTGCCACCTGAGGACGTGATGGTCCTGAAGCTTGTCTTACTGGGGATTCCGTGGGCCTGGACGTTCCAGGAACAGAACGTGGCATGATGACTATAGCGGATTGGATCCAACAGTATTAAAGAGCCTTTCCCACAGACGGCGCCAATTGTAAGTGGGATTTTTGTGATCAACGAAAGAAAGACTAATTAACACTATTGAATCTTGCACCACTGATTGAATCCGAGCCCATAAGCCAGATCCGAG
The DNA here is from genome assembly GCA_907173295.1 of Fagus sylvatica. Lineage (NCBI taxonomy): Eukaryota > Viridiplantae > Streptophyta > Magnoliopsida > Fagales > Fagaceae > Fagus > Fagus sylvatica. The sequence goes on along the minus strand of OU015764.1, from coordinate 3,393,911 downwards.
CAAATCCGAACAGGAAATGATGAGGTCCGAACAGCTCAAATTGCTTCACTCCTGTAGAATAAACAAGGACAAAGATCTTCAATTAAACTTGGTCAACCCAGTGGGGGCCGACCTATTAATCTCCGATGATTTTGTTAGAATTCCATAATCAGAATGTTCATAATTATTTGGAAAAAATATCACTTAGTGTATTTCTCTCTTTTTGTATTATATTTCGAGGAACCCCTTTTACATTAACTTCCTCTACTATTTATACCTTTTTTACTTCTAAAGATATTTTTCATTTTTCTCCTGTCTTCCTCCTCTTTCTTTGTCTGAGCACCATTAATGCTCCTTGATTACAGCTCATTTGCCTCGTTTATCCCCCACTTAGTTTATAATGATCCTGACATTAGTATGATATTTTGTTTACATTTAATACTCCTGACACTGGCTTGATATTTTACTTAACATTAATTACAACATTATGGAATATCTCCACGTATCCTATCGTGTTGTTCGGATTTTTTGTAATAAATATAGAAGGATCCGAACACCCTGTACGGAAACAAACCTATTCGGTCATTACCGAACAAATGACGTCAGTTCTTCTAGTTATTATTTCTTAATAGAATACCACCCCTCCAGGCAACATGTTGATGCTGGTTTTTTTTATATGATCTCTGTGTCTTTGACCCCACTCCCCTCCTGTTGAGTGTTGAGTTGTTGCATGTATTGGTCTTTCTGAGTTGTGGATTGGATAATGGATATTTAATTATTTATTTCATCTCATTTTGAACATTAAAATAATGATTTTTTCAATGGCCTGTGTTACTTCTTTAGCTCTGTCCCTGTTGTTGCAACGGTTAGATGAACCATAACTCTCATCTTATATATTTACAACTACTTATGAGCTGAACTCAATACTTCTGACTCCCCCATAGGTTTGGGAAGGAGAGGGAGTGATAAAGTATGGTTGAAAGTTAATTATTCGAGCTACGTACATATCCACAGAAATCAGAACCAGGGACCATCAGTGGTGATCTAGCTGTTGTTGTTGGAAGGTATTGGTTTGACTGAAAGCAGTTTTTGGTTTCTTCAACTTTACTAAATAGTCTTTCATATCTTGATTCTCTACTTCGCCCATCTGCAGTCTAGTCTCGTTACTTCTGTTAATTGTCATTAAAGTTAGAAGTTCTTGTTGTTGTATTTTAGATGAAATAAATATCTATATTCATAATTTTATTATTACTTTGCTAATTAGGTCGGCCTCATACAATTTAATACTTAATACTACAACAACAACTTAAGTGAGATATTTTTATATTAAAATATCAATTAAATAATATGTTAGGGTCGATAGATGTATTGGCAAATCATAACCAAAACATAACAAATTTGGGTTGTATCAATAGAATAGAATGGTGTTAAGGTTGAGTTTGGTTTAGATGTTCCTCAAAGATAACAAAGTTTCAATCTCCTCAAAGATGGATCCGGCTTGCCTCTAGTGCTCCAGTGCACTAGAGCCGTTGCAAGCGTGACACGCCGCATTGCAGCGGCTCCAATGCACTAGAGCCAAACCGTTCCCCTCAAAGATAATGAGTTTAGTGATCTTTTGCCTATATCTTTTAAACCATAATGATTTTTTGAGTAAAATTTGTTTCATTGGAACTGAGACATATAAGGTTTCTAAGAGCATCTCTGGCAGCTTAGCTAAACACCATTTTCTCTATTTGTAAAGAGTCAAACAAAAATTTCCTCCAACAAATTATGTTTAAACTCTTAAAACCGCCTCGTAAATGTTTTGACTCTTTACACCAAGAGAGTCACTGTAGCTCTCTACCAGATTAAAAAATTATTTTTTTTCATCTCTTTATTCATTTCCTTTCCTCTCTCTCATTCTCTCTCACTTGCTCTTTCTCATCTCCATCACTCCAGCAAATCAGATTTTCACACCTCTTTCATCTTCATCATTTCCATTTCTTAACCTTCATCTAAAATTACAAACCCACAAACCAACAAATCTGAAACTACAAACATACAAACAAACAGACCTGAAACCACAAGCCCGCATCACCAAGAATTTCATATGAAATTACAAACCCACAAACCGAATTCCTTCTCTATCTCACAAACCAGCATAATCTCTAATATGTTTCTTCAAAGGCATGCATCTCGGCCTGATTTTAGATTGGGGATGATGACGGTGTCATTTAGAAGGGGAGGGGGCCAATTGTTAGTGTTGAGATCTAGGAGGCTTGGGCGATGGCTTGAACGTGGTGGCATGAATGGGGACGACGACTTGGATTGATGGTCGACGGTGATGAGTGAGTTGTGGCCTGTGGGTCACTAGGTGGTGATGAATGGAAAGAAATATGTGAAGAGAGATGTGATAAAAATGAAGATATGCAAAGAGCGGAAAAAGTTAAAATAAAAGAATAAAAAGATTATTTTAATAAAAGTTGATAAAGAGTATAGAGTTTATTGGAGTGTATTTGAAAAAAATGATTAGGTAAAGGTAGAAAACTCTCTACATGTAGGTGAGGAAATAGAAAATCTCTTGGAGATGCTTTAAGTGGATACAAATTTAATCCAATTTGGATTCAAAATGAGTGTATAACCGTTTGAAGATGACATAATTATGCTGATTCCGAGAATTTTGCTCAAGCCAAATTGTCACAATTTGCAAACTAAATTCTATTAGAAAAAAAATGTTTTTTTTATCAATTTTAATTAATTAACCCTACTTTATGCACTTATATAAACCTCTTGTTGCATGACTTTTAGATGCAAGAAAATAGGCATATACCAAAGCAAAACAGATTTAACTTTGTTCCATTCTTCTTGAGCCTAAACAGAGATATCATCCTTGTGCTTTGTTTCAAAAACAAGAAAAACTATTATGTGTTCTTATACATCTTGGGTTTTTTAAACATTTCTTGAAACTCAAGGTTCAGTAAGTTCACTGCCCCAAATATTCAAGGAAGTTTCTTGGAACATCAGAAGTTTTGGTTCATATGAACAAGGAGCTCGTGGAAGAAATTTGCTTGGTAAGATTCTAGAGGTTCTTGGGCTACTATGGTAGGAAGATATGTAGAGGTTACAATAAAGATTTTAGTTGTACAGAGGTTTTTGTCCTTGCACTTATGGAGTTTTTTGAAATAACAATTGCATCATACAATTGATCTCAATCCCTAATTCATATGAGAGTAGATGTGGAGGGCCCTCAAGATCCTCCATTTTGTGGCTAATAAAAGTTCATTATTCTGCAAATGAATAATAAATAAAACCAATCAATTTTTCCTTTGCTTTTCGTGGTGCTATATGACAAAATCTTTTACACAATTCTTGACTATTCATCTGCAGTGCACTTTGTCTTTTATTTTCTTTTTTCCCTTTTAGATGGAGCCCACTTTCGTTTTTAACTTGCTATAAGTCTTTTGGAGATTAAGATTTGGTGCAATGCAACATGTAATTTTTTTTAATGGATGAGATTTGAAAGTTGAAAAGTCAACTTTAATTTCAATCATTTGATCAAAAAAATTTTGCAAAACTTTTTATGTTTACCTTCCACTTTTTTAAACTTTTGAACTAAATATTGCATGGATAGTAGCTCAGCACAAGATATTTTTGTAGTAACCTTTTTTTTTTATTCTTTTTTCTTTTTTCTTTTTCTGAAAAGTAAAAATATATGTTAAAATAGTCAAATATTACATGGAACAATTGGCTTAAGTGTCTTTGGAATCCATTTGGAAGGTAAAAGCACATTTTGAAGTAAAATAAATTTTGTGTTTGGTAAGAAGAAAAAAAAAGCATGATTTGTAAAAATTTTAGTATTGAAAAATCACCTTTTAAAAATGAAACTCAAAACTTTATTTTCAAAATTTTCTTTTAACAAAAAGTATAGTTAAAAAATGAGTTGCCAAACTCACCCGAAATAAAAAAGGAGGGGATACAAAAATTGAGTAAGAATCCAAAAAATTGTTGCTTGCCTTAACCAAAATATCTTCCCTCTGCTTATAAATAACTTTTGCTTTGTAAGGCAACATGTTGATGCTGGTCTCTAACCCCACTTGCTTCCACTTGAGTCGTTGCATGTGTTGGTCTTTTTGGATTGAGATCTATGCAATACCTAGGATATTACATGGGTACAATTCAATTTAAAGTGCTGAGATTAAAAGTTAAAAAGTTAACTTTAATCTCAGCCTTTGAATAAAAAAACAAAATGTCAAAAAGGCAAAAAGGTAAAATAATAGAAAAATAAAAAAAATGTTAAAGGCTAAAAAATTGGAATTCCACCCGTTGGGATCTCAATCCGGTCTTTTTGAGTTGTGGACTGAATATTTAATTATTCTTCAATGACCCGTGTGACCTCCTTAGCTCTGTCCCTGTAGTTACAATGGTTAAGACAAACCGTAACTCTCATCTCATGTGTATAAGTTACAAGTTACAAACTACATAATTATGAGCTAGCTGAATTCAATTCTTCTGACTCCTCTGATCCACATGTCTGAGAAGGAGAGGGAGCAATAAAGCATTATTGAAAGCTTATTTAGGCTACATATCCACAAAAATCAGAACCTGGAACCATCAGTGGTGATCTAGCTGCTTGTTGTTGGAAGGTACTGGTTTGAATGATAGGAGTTTTTGGTTTCTTCAACTTTAATTTATAGTTATTCAAAAAAGTTACCATATAGTCTTTCATATCTTGATTCTCTACCTCGCCCATTTGCATTCTATAGTCTTGTCACTTTTGATAATTGCCATTAAAGTTACAAGTATTTTAAAATAAATAAATATTTTTATTCAGATTTTATTTATTACAGAATAGCTATACTCAATTCATGATAACTCGATTCAATTTTAGACTTTAGGCAACAACTTCAAATGAGGGTTTTTATATATATATATTAAAATATCAATTACTTAAAAATCAAATTAATAATATAAAATTCACACCAAATGTATATAAAAATAAAAATAAAAAAATTAAAAAGTTGAGGGATAAGAAAGAAGAAGAGTGGGTTGACGACGATCGATTTTCAAGAGATGCTTTTAGAGAGAGAGTGTGTGTGGTTTGATGGTGACCAACGAGGGACAGAGGGAGAGGGGGGTTAGGAGTAGCAAAGGCTCCCCTTAACTTTTTTAAACCCCCCTTCTGCATACAATTTTTTCTATAAAATATAAAATATATAAAATTTATAAGTTATTGGCTCCTTCTGAATTTTTTTGTTTCTCTCAGCCTCTATTGCATCAAAAAAAAAAACTTTGAGTGTGAGAGCGAAAAAACAAAAAGGTATATGAATGTTTTTCATTTAGTTAGACATGGACAACTTTAAAAAAATGGATATAAAATTTATTTTACTTTAGATTGCTGCTCTATCCAATTTTGGTAATAATTTCTATAATTATTACTTTGTATATTAGGAACAAAACTATGAAGCTTTCTTCTACTTGTGAGCCTTAGCTAATCACCTAAGTGGCCTAATAAAAGAGCTGACCCCAACTCTATTGATTCTCATTATGATTTAGTTTTTCATTTGCAACTTTCAAGCGCTTTAGTTTTATACGAAGGAGTGTTGCCACTCTTGAGATGTACTTATGTATAGAATGTAAAAGATGAAAATAGATTGCTAGTACATGTGCAGCTAGAGTATTATTATTATTATATATAAATATATATTAAACTCGTTGTATCGATTAAGTTGTATGTAGAATATTTAGCGGTGGTAATTAATGCGAGAGTGAGATATCTATCTTCATTCAAATCATATAATAATGATATCTTAGGGCAATAATCATTAAATTTTAATCTAACAAAATTTTAACATTATAATAATAAATAAAAGACTAAATTTAAAAGTTTTTTTGTATTATTCTAATATTAAAATTCACATTCCTATAAAGTTTCATCTAAGGGCACTCATTATTATTATATTTATTAATCTTATTATTAATTATAAATTTATTTGTCTATCACATGTTTCAGTGAGCTTGTTAAATTATTGCGAGTTATGGAATTAATTATTTTATTATTATATAAACTTCATAACCAATATTTCTTACTCTAAGCACTAGCCTAAATATCTTTATTGGTTAAGTATCAATTGAGCTAAGAGGTTCTTAACTGCCATTGTATTGACAGTATTGTTACTTGTTAGAAAAAGTATCATGGTCATGGATAGTACTGCTTTGATATGTAGAAAAATCATCCATGGGAATGATGATGAATGATTCTCAAAGATCTACGGTAAAGGCAAGGAATAATGTTATCATTATTACATTATTTTTCTCATCAAAGGCTGTCTCATTAATTTTTGATAATTTTTTTCAGGGGGAACGTGCTAACGCTTAGTTTGACTAACCAAAGTGTTATTGGCTCCACTTCCTTTGTGGTGAAAAATATCGGACCTGATTCCCACCAATAATGATAATGTTCGGTACATGCTTCTCAAAAATCAACGGCAAAGTTAGGGAATGGTATCGCCATTATATCTGCTTCTCATGGGCTGCGCTATTCATGTTTGGTAATAATTTCTGAAAACAAAGTAAAATTTTCACCGACAAACAAAACTTTATTCCCATTCTGATCGTTTCTTTAACGAACTTCAGGTTTAATTTTAACTAATAGCATGGTCCAAAGTGGAGTGGCGGAACATCATAATTGATTTCTCCTAATTCAAAAAAGAAAATTATTTCTCCATTCATAACAAGCCGTACAATGGAGAGCCTTTACCAAAAGTTGCAACAATTGTAAATGTCCTGAATGGCATATCCGAGCATATCAACAGTTATTTTTGCTCATATTTGCTGATAACTATATCGGTCGTTTCGGAATGATTGTCATCTCCTCTTTACTATATATTATGGTAAGTTCACGTGGTTCTTATTCTTCTATAATATAGGGTCATTCTATAATTAATACACACTTTTTTTATTGGGTATAGTATCCACTCAATTGGTACCATCAAATATGATATAAGTACCATCATACGTAATGTTGGTATTATCCAATGTGATGTTGGTACTATCTGTTTTTTATATATATTAAATTTAAATAATAAATAAAATTTAGGATACCAAGTAATGTAATGGTAGGTACCATCATATGTGAGGTAGATACCATCAATGTGAGATTTTATTTATTAAAGTTATCATACCCACATGGGTATTGTAAAATTAGCCCATATTGTGAACAATAAAGCTAAGGCGACAATGTTTAACGACATTTTCACAACATTACTTAGATAGTAAATTGTAAATAGTAAACAATAAAATGGCATTAGTGGTATGTACATGTGAAAATGAATGTTAACTTGTAACTTAGACAATGTTGTAAAAATGTTGTAAAAACGTTAGGCATGTTGTATTACTATATTTTGAGAGGCCATTTGTTGAGAAAATTAAAAATGATTTGAGTTTTTCAAAAGTAGGTGGCATAAAAATAAAGGAAAGAAAAAATCATAATCATATCTATATGACCACAATTTTATATTTATATATAATAAAGACAAACGGTGTAATTAACATAAGATTTTCCAAATAAAATTAATAAAAAATAGTTTTTTTTAATTCAAATTAATAAAAATAGTTATTAAGTAGCTAAGATTTTTTTATTCCAAAAAAAAAAAAAAAAAAAACAGCAATTAGGATTGTTAGAAATATTATGACCTATGAGATCCAAACTTATTGTAAACTCATGTACTTGTATGATAAACAAACAAATCTTAGGCTAGTCTAAGATTAACCTAGCTAGTGTATAACCAATGGATGATTCGGAAATGGAAAAGGCATAATAAAGTCCTTTAAAAAAATAGACATAAAGGTTGTTACCAATTTCAAAGTGTATAACCGAATCAGTTTTGGAAAATAGATAGATGACATATACATATTAGCAGGGATAAGATTCTTTATATTTCTTAGGATAATTCTACCATTATCCTACCATGAAGTTATTCATCAACATCCTATCTATTCGTCTTGAAATGGGTGGGTTAGATTTTACCACTTCATTAACATTTCACTAAATGTTGACTTTCATTGTTTTGGTATCTATTTAAATTATTGTTGATATGACACAATCCAATCAATTCATTTCAAAATAGATCGATAAGCGATTTTAAAAGATACATGATTGAATTATCCTAAAAACTTTAGATAATCCTAATCCAACTAGTAGTCATGTTATCACGAATAGTAGAAGAATTTAAAACGGTGCTCTTTTAGAATTTCCGTGTCAAAAATTAATTGCCATATAAATAAAGCAAAAAGGTTCTTGAATTTTGGTTGTTTTATAGTTTTATATCCAAATTATATGGAAATTCTATTTAGTCCCCCAACTATTAGTTTAGATCCAATCTGTTTATTTTATTTGGTCTTCTATATATTCGACAAAATCAATTTGGTCTCTCTAAATCAAGTCAATTCCATCCTTAATTTCCTCGTAGAGTACTCATTTCTCCAGCCTACCCAAAAAAAAATTGAGTACTCAAGAATGCAATTGACGTGATTTTAAAGGTTAATGGACAAAATTATACGATATCATCTATATTTGATGGACCAATTTGAATATTTGACCAAATTTTGCAATTGTTTCCTTTGGACCTTATGCATTGGAAAACATTTACGACAGCTTAAGAGGTT
>OU015764.1:3364094-3385189 GCA_907173295.1 Fagus sylvatica | reverse complement strand
ACATTGACTTACTCCAAAATTGTCCTGTCACACTAGCATATTTAAATGTTATCCAATTGTAAATATATTATATATTTATTTTTTAATGAAGCAAAATATTCACTAAAACACATTATGAATTGATTAAATAATCCACGTGCGAAGCTTATGAAGCAAATTGATATACATGAATTGAGTTTTCTATGAGTTTTGTTTGATAATCCACATGTTCAAAGTTTTTATTTTTTGGGTAGCTCTGATATTTTTTGACATTCTTAAAAAAGATTAACAGATTCTTGTTTAACCTAATTAATAATCAATTAAAACTACTGAAGTCTTTATATTGAAAATAATGCATCCACCATTCTTCTTGTAACAACTTTCATAGAAAAGATTTACTTTATCGAAGATGCCATGGAAAATTTGAAAAAACAAAAAACAAAAATCAAATTGTCCATTATTGGATAAACAGCAGAGGTTGCAACTTGCAAGGGAACATAATTCTTGCATTTAAAAATAACTTGAATGGCCTATTCTGTAACCTTTGGCTAATTAGAGATGAATACTAGATGGCATAATTCAAGATGAAGATTCAGTATATGTATTGTTATATAGTGATGTAAGGATATGAGATTGTCTGTTTGCAAGAATGTGAAGCATACATACCCAAAATAGAGGGCTCATTTGTTGGCATTTTCAGAATTTTATCTTCTTACACTAGTTGTTAATTCAATTGCTTCCCCATAAAAAAACATATGTTAATTAAATTCCTTAATTTCCTTTATCTGTGTGCAATTTGCAGCCAGAGTTGTGATTATTATGCTAGCTATCTACTATATATGCTTAGTTGAACAAAATTTGTCATTCATAAAGAAGAATAAATAAATAAATTATTTAACTTAAGGAATTGAATAGACTTTGCAACGGCTATTGAAATTAAACCCGGGGTCCACATCTAATGAAAGGTTTTATTTGAACATGCAAACAATTACAAACAATATATGCATACTCAAGAACATAGGATACTTGAACATCTCAAATATTTTCAAACATTATTTGACAAACTCAAACCTTTCTTCTTCTTTTTTGGGTGCTAGGCAAGAGGGATTTACTCTGGTAGACTACCTAGATTCGGGGTTGTCCACATGTGAGCGTGGTTGCATACCAACCATTTCATTCTCTGAAGAGTGAGTAATAGTAGGCAAGATCTGATTTAGTTGATTCTACATTCTCTGATAGAGGCTTCATTCCGGCATACTAGATTCAGGGTTGTCCACATGTAAGCGTGGTTGCATTTGCATACCAACCATTTCATTCTCTGAAGAGCGAGTACGAGTAGGCAAAGCTGATGGAGCCTCCATGTGGACATACCGAGTTGAAACAAAAACATAAAAGTAGAGGAACACAGAACATAGTATGGCTAAAGTTAGAAAATACTTATCCAGACGACTCTCGTTTATGGTATCCTTGAACCAACTTGTTATTAGTAAAATAAAAGGTATGCTGAAGAAATTTCCAAAACCTAATATACACCCCGTGAACACTTCCCCATATCTCCACATTGATGATTTAGTAGTGACGTAGTTATCGAAGAATTCTTGAAGCCCCTCATCGGCAAATCCCTCCATTAGTCCTAACAAAAGAAATTGCGGAAGTAACCAGAGGATACTCATGGGGATAACATCTGGTTCTGTAGGAGGAAGTCCATATGGTTCTGTAGGAGGAAGTCCATATGGTTCTGTAGGAGGAGGTCTGTTAATTTCTTTCAATCTGTGGACCTCCACCTGCCAAGCTGCGACGCAACATAATATTGAACAAACCATCCCAACACCGATTCTCACCAGTGTGACATTTTGTCTTCCTCTGCTCGACGAAAACAATAATGTGCTTATGTTCTTTAGAAAGGACTTGAGTACAAAGAAAGCACCGATCGGAACCTTGATTTTGTCAGTAATTTTTTCATTCAAGTTGCTACCTTGTAAAATAAATATAGTATATGCCATAGGCCCGACCATACTATATGCGAAAAAGGTTGTCCACAAAGGTATCAATGTCAAAAGGCGCTTTACATCCGACACTTGTTCAACTGGGCAAAGATTCCTAAGATTCTCTTGTTCTCCAATTACAGCAGCTTTGTCTAACCACCTGTTTCAATATAATTAAGGATGAGACGCGTGTATGTTTGTGTGTGTGTGTGAGAGAGAGAGAGAGAGAGAGAGAGAGCACCAACGTGAAAAGTGGAACTTTTGGCAACAAAAGTATTTGATCATGGTTCCTGTAGTAGTACTCATGCCTTGGTGTATCTGTATTTTGCCAATAAAACTCACCTTCTGTACGTGGGTACCTTAGATGCCTTTTGGATACAGCTGCCTTGAAGACTCTAAAAATGATACTAGGGGCGCTCCGCCTGGCCCCGGGTTTATGGCGGTAGTAAGACTTGAAGCCACAGGAGAACAACAAAAGACTTGCTCCCATCATTAGGGCGGAAATCATGAAAGTTGTTTTCCATTTACGATACAAAAGCCAAAAGAAAGAAAGGGCGGATCCAGAAGCCCAGGCAATATACCACCAAACCTTTGCACGATCCTCTATTTGGTGCTCCTCATCTATGTTGGGAGATTCTCTTTCGTCCAACTGTTCAGTAAGAAATGCTTCTAGAAGTGAAAGTAAACCAGATTTGCTGATAATCACGATCATTGCTAGAACATAGAAATATCTATATGGAACATTCGAGTCTGCTAAAAGCCAAAACAGAACCAATCCCTGTAACAAGAAACGCAAAATGATGTTTGGACTTTCATGAAACCTCTTAAGCTGTCGTAAATGTTTTCCAATGCATAAGGTCCAAAGGAAACAATTGCAAAATTTGGTCAAATATTCAAATTGGTCCATCAAATATAGATGATATCGTATAATTTTGTCCATTAACCTTTAAAATCACGTCAATTGCATTCTTGAGTACTCAATTTTTTTTTGGGTAGGCTGGAGAAATGAGTACTCTACGAGGAAATTAAGGATGGAATTGACTTGATTTAGAGAGACCAAATTGATTTTGTCGAATATATAGAAGACCAAATAAAATAAACAGATTGGATCTAAACTAATAGTTGGGGGACTAAATAGAATTTCCATATAATTTGGATATAAAACTATAAAACAACCAAAATTCAAGAACCTTTTTGCTTTATTTATATGGCAATTAATTTTTGACAGGGAAATTCTAAAAGAGCACAATTTTAAATTCTTCTACTATTCGTGATAACATGACTACTAGTTGGATTAGGATTATCTAAAGTTTTTAGGATAATTCAATCATGTATCTTTTAAAATCGCTTATCGATCTATTTTGAAATGAATTGATTGGATTGTGTCATATCAACAATAATTTAAATAGATACCAAAACAATGAAAGTCAAAATTTAGTGAAATGTTAATGAAGTGGTAAAATCTAACCCATCCATTTCAAGACGAATAGATAGGATGTTGATGAATAACTTCATGGTAGAATTATCCTAAGAAATATAAAGAATCTTATCCCTGCTAATATGTATATGTCATCTATCTATTTTCCAAAACTGATTCGGTTATACACTTTGAAATTGGTAACAACCTTTATGTCTATTTTTTAAAGGACTTTATTATGCCTTTTCCATTTCCAAATCATCCATTGGTTATACACTAGCTAGGTTAATCTTAGACTAGCCTAAGATTTGTTTTTTTATCATACAAGTACATGAGTTTACAATAAGTTTGGATCTCATAGGTCATAATATTTCTAACAATCCTAATTGCTGTTTTTTTTTTTTTTTTGGAATAAAAAAATCTTAGCTACTTAATAACTATTTTTATTAATTTGAATTAAAAAAAACTATTTTTTATTAATTTTATTTGGAAAATCTTATGTTAATTACACCGTTTGTCTTTATTATATATAAATATAAAATTGTGGTCATATAGATATGATTATGATTTTTTCTTTCCTTTATTTTTATGCCACCTACTTTTGAAAAACTCAAATCATTTTTAATTTTCTCAACAAATGGCCTCTCAAAATATAGTAATACTACATGCCTAACGTTTTTACAACATTGTCTAAGTTACAAGTTAACATTCATTTTCACATGTACATACCACTAATGCCATTTTATTGTTTACTATTTACAATTTACTATCTAAGTAATGTTGTGAAAATGTCGTTAAACATTGTCGCCTTAGCTTTATTGTTCACAATATGGGCTAATTTTACAATACCCATGTGGGTATGATAACTTTAATAAATAAAATCTCACATTGATGGTATCTACCTCACATATGATGGTACCTACCATTACATTACTTGGTATCCTAAATTTTTATTTATTATTTAAATTTAATATATATAAAAAACAGATAGTACCAACATCACATTGGATAATACCAACATTACGTATGATGGTATTTATATCATATTTGATGGTACCAATTGAGTGGATACTATACCAACAAAAAAAGTGTGTATTAATTATAGAATGACCCTATATTATAGAAGAATAAGAACCAAGTGAACTTACCATAATATATAGTAAAGAGGAGATGACAATCATTCCGAAACAACCGATATAGTTATCAGCAAAATGAGCAAAAATAACTGTTGATATGCTCGATATGCCATCCACGACATTTACAATTGTTGCAACTTTTGGTAAAGGCTCTCCCTTGTACGGCCTGTTATGAATGTAGAAATAATTTTGTTTTTTGATTAGGAGGAATGCAACTATGATGTCCACCACTCCACTTTGGACCATGCTATTAGTTAAAATTAAACCTGAAGTTCGTTAAAGAAACCATCAGAATGGGAATAAAGTTTTGTTTGTCGGTGAAAATTTTACTTTGTTTTCAGAAATTATTACCAAACATGAATAGCGCAGCCCATGAGAAGCAGATATAATGGCCATACCATTTCCCAACTTTGCCGTTGATTTTTGAGAAGCATGTACCGAACATTATCATTATTGGTGGGAATCAGGTCCGATATTTTTCACCACAAAGGAAGTGGAGCCAATAACACTTTGGTTAGTCAAACTAAGCGTTAGCACGTTCCCCCTGAAAAAAATTATCAAAAATTAATGAGACAGCCTTGATGAGAAAAATAATGTAATAATGATAACATTATTCCTTGCCTTTACCGTAGATCTTTGAGAATCATTCATCATCATTCCCATGGATGATTTTTCTACATATCAAAGCAGTACTATCCATGACCATGATACTTTTTCTAACAAGTAACAATACTGTCAATACAATGGCAGTTAAGAACCTCTTAGCTCAATTGATACTTAACCAATAAAGATATTTAGGCTAGTGCTTAGAGTAAGAAATATTGGTTATGAAGTTTATATAATAATAAAATAATTAATTCCATAACTCGCAATAATTTAACAAGCTCACAATAAATAAATAATATGGTAGATGAAACATGTGATAGACAAATAAATTTATAATTAATAATAAGATTAATAAGATATAGATATCATTATTATATGATTTGAATGAAGATAGATATCTCACTCTCGCATTAATTACCACCGCTAAATATTCTACATACAACTTAATCGATACAACGAGTTTAATATATATTATATATAATAATAATAATACTCTAGCTGCACATGTACTAGCAATCTATTTTCATCTTTTACATTCTATACATAAGTACATCTCAAGAGTGGCAACACTCCTTCGTATAAAACTAAAGCGCTTGAAAGTTGCAAATGAAAAACTAAATCATAATGAGAATCAATAGAGTTGGGGTCAGCTCTTTTATTAGGCCACTTAGGTGATTAGCTAAGGCTCACAAGTAGAAGAAAGCTTCATAGTTTTGTTCCTAATATACAAAGTAATAATTATAGAAATTATTACCAAAATTGGATAGAGCAGCAATCTAAAGTAAAATAAATTTTATATCCATTTTTTTAAAGTTGTCCATGTCTAACTAAATGAAAAACATTCATATACTTTTTGTTTTTTCGCTCTCTCCTTCAAAGTATTTTTTGATGCTGGTAGAGGCAGAGGCAAACAAAAAAATCAGTGGAGTCAATACTTATAAATTTTATATACAATTTTTTTTTATAGAAAAAAACTGTATGTAGAAAGGGGATTCCGAAAAAATCAAGGGGAGCCATTGTTCCTCCTAACCCCCCTCTCCCTCCCCCCCCCCCCCCCCCCCCCCCCCCCCGCCCCCCTCTCTCCCTCGTTGGTCACCATCAAACCACACACACACACTCTCTTTCTAAAAGCATCTCTTGAAAATCGATCGTCTGTCAACCCACTATTCTTTTCTCTTATCCCTCAACTTCTTAATTTTTATATTTTTATATATTTGGTGTGAATTTTTTATTATTAATTTGATTTTTAAGTAATTGATATTTTAATATAATAAAAAATCCCTAATAGTTGTTGCCTTAAGTCTAAAATTGAATCGAGTTATCATGAGTTGAGTATAGCTATTCTGTAAAAAATAACAATATTTATTTATTTTAAAATACACCAACAATAACTTGTAACTTTAATGGCAATTATCAAAAGTGACAAGACTAGAATGCAGATGGGCGAGGAAGAGAATCAAGATATGAAAGACTATGTGGTAACTTTTTTGAATAACTATACATTAAAGTTGAAGAAACCAAAACCCCTATCATTCAAACCAGTACCTTCCAACAACAGCAGCTAGATCACCACTGATGGTTCTAGGTTCTGATTTTTGTAGATCTGTAGCTCGAATAAGCTTTCAATAATGCTTTATTACTCCCTCTCCTTCCCAGACATGTGGATCAGAGGAGTCAGAAGAATTGAGTTCAGCTAGCTCACAATTAAGTAGTTTTAACTTGTAAATACACGAGATGAAAGTTATGGTTTGTCTTAACCATTGTAACTACAGGGACAGAGCTAAGGAGGTCACACGGGTCATTGAAGAATAATTAAATATTCAGTCCACAACTCAAAAAGACCGGATTGAGATCCCAACGGGTGGAATTCCAATTTTTTAGCCTTTAACATTTTTTTTATTTTTCTATTATTTTACCTTTTTGCCTTTTTGACATTTTTTTTTTTATTCAAAGGCTGAATTAAAAGTTAACTTTTTAACTTTTAATCTCAGCACTTTAAATTGAATTGTACCCATGTAATATCCTAGGTATTGCATAGGATCTCAATCCAAAAAGACCAACACATGCAACGACTCAAGTGGAAGCAAGTTGGGTCAGAGACCAGCATCAACATGTTGCCTTACAAAGCAAAAGTTATTTATAAGCAGAGGGAAGATATTTTGGTTAAGGCAAGCAACAATTTTTTGGATTCTTACTCAATTTTTGTATCCCCTCCTTTTTTATTTCGGGTGAGTTTGGCAACTCATTTTTTAACTATACTTTTTGTTAAAAGAAAATTTTGAAAATAAAGTTTTGAGTTTCATTTTTAAAAGGTGATTTTTCAATACTAAAATTTTTACAAATCATGCTTTTTTTTTTCTTCTTACCAAACACAAAATTTGAATTTTACTTTTACAAAATGTGCTTTTTACCTTCCAAATGGGATTCCAAACTGCCACTTAAGCCAATTGTTCCATGTAATATTTGACTATTTTAACATATATTTTTACTTTTCAGAAAAAGAAAAAAGAAAAAAGAATAAAAAAAAAAGGTTACTACAAAAATATCTTGTGCTGAGCTACTATCCATGCAATATTTAGTTCAAAAGTTTAAAAAAGTGGAAGGTAAACATAAAAAGTTTTGCAAAATTTTTTTGATCAAATGATTGAAATTAAAGTTGACTTTTCAACTTTCAAATCTCATCCATTAAAAAAAATTACATGTTGCATTGCACCAAATCTTAATCTCCAAAAGACTTATAGCAAGTTAAAAACGAAAGTGGGCTCCATCTAAAAGGGAAAAAAGAAAATAAAAGACAAAGTGCACTGCAGATGAATAGTCAAGAATTGTGTAAAAGATTTTGTCATATAGCACCACGAAAAGCAAAGGAAAAATTGATTGGTTTTATTTATTATTCATTTGCAGAATAATGAACTTTTATTAGCCACAAAATGGAGGATCTTGAGGGCCCTCCACATCTACTCTCATATGAATTAGGGATTGAGATCAATTGTATGATGCAATTGTTATTTCAAAAAACTCCATAAGTGCAAGGACAAAAACCTCTGTACAACTAAAATCTTTATTGTAACCTCTACATATCTTCCTACCATAGTAGCCCAAGAACCTCTAGAATCTTACCAAGCAAATTTCTTCCACGAGCTCCTTGTTCATATGAACCAAAACTTCTGATGTTCCAAGAAACTTCCTTGAATATTTGGGGCAGTGAACTTACTGAACCTTGAGTTTCAAGAAATGTTTAAAAAACCCAAGATGTATAAGAACACATAATAGTTTTTCTTGTTTTTGAAACAAAGCACAAGGCTGATATCTCTGTTTAGGCTCAAGAAGAATGGAACAAAGTTAAATCTGTTTTGCTTTGGTATATGCCTCTTTTCTTGCATCTAAAAGTCATGCAACAAGAGGTTTATATTAGTGCATAGAGTAGGGTTAATTAATTAAAATTGATAAAAAAAACATTTTTTCTAATAGAATTTAGTTTGCAAATTGTGACAATTTGGCTTGAGCAAAATTCTCGGAATTAGCATAATTATGTCATCTTCAAACGGCTATACACTCATTTTGAATCCAAATTGGATTAAATTTGTATCCACTTAAAGCATCTCCAAGAGACTTTCTATTTCCTCACCTACATGTAGAGAGTTTTCTACCTTTACCTAATCATTTTTTCAAATACACTCCAACAAACTCTATACTCTTTATCAACTTTTATTAAAATAATCTTTTCATTCTTTTATTTTAACTTTGTTTCACTCTTCGCATATCTTCATTTTTATCACATCTCTCTTCACATATTTCTTCCATTCATCACCACCTAGTGACCCACAGGCCACAACTCACTCATCACCGTCGACCATCAATCCAAGTCGTCGTCCCCATTCATGCCACCACGTTCAAGCCATCGCCCAAGCCTCCTAGATCTCAACACTAACAATTGGCCCCCTCCCCTTCTAAATGACACCGTCATCATCCCCAATCTAAAATCAGGCCGAGATGCATGCCTTTGAAGAAACATATTAGAGATTATGCTGGTTTGTGAGATAGAGAAGGAATTCGGTTTGTGGGTTTGTAATTTCATATGAAATTCTTGGTGATGCGGGCTTGTGGTTTCAGGTCTGTTTGTTTGTATGTTTGTAGTTTCAGATTTGTTGGTTTGTGGGTTTGTAATTTTAGATGAAGGTTAAGAAATGGAAATGATGAAGATGAAAGAGGTGTGAAAATCTGATTTGCTGGAGTGATGGAGATGAGAAAGAGCAAGTGAGAGAGAGGAAAGGAAATGAATAAAGAGATGAAAAAAAATAATTTTTTAATCTGGTAGATAGCTACACTGACTCTCTTGGTATAAAGAGTCAAAACATTTACGAGACGGTTTTAAGAGTTCAAACATAATTTGTTGGAGGAATATTTCTTAGTTTGACTCTTTACAAACTAGAGAAAATGGTGTTTAGCTAAGCTGTCAGAAATGCTCTTAGAAACCTTATGTCTCATTTCCAATGAAACAAATTTTACTCAAAAAATCATTATGGTTTAAAAGATATAGGCAAAAGATCACTAAACTCAATATCTCATTATCTTTGAGGGGAACGGTTTGAGGGGAACGGTTTTGGACACGTGTCACGCTTGCAACAGCTCCAGTGCACTGGAGGCAAGCCGGATCCATCTTTGAGGAGATTGAAACTTTGTTATCTTTGAGGAACATCTAAACCAAACTCAACCTTAACACCATTCTATTCTATTGATACAACCCAAATTTGTTATGTTTTGGTTATGATTTGCCAATACATCTATGGACCCTAACATATTATTTAATTGATATTTTAATATAAAAATATCTCACTTAAGTTGTTGTTGTAGTATTAAGTGTTAAATTGTATGGAGCCGACCTAATTAGCAAAGTAATAATAAAATTATGAATATAGATATTTATTTCATCTAAAATACAACAACAAGAACTTCTAACTTTAATGACAATTAACAGAAGTAACGAGACTAGACTGCAGATGGGCGAAGTAGAGAATCAAGATATGAAAGACTATTTAGTAAAGTTGAAGAAACCAAAAACTGCTTTCAGTCAAACCAATACCTTCCAACAACAACAGCTAGATCACCACTGATGGTCCCTGGTTCTGATTTCTGTGGATATGTACGTAGCTCGAATAATTAACTTTCAACCATACTTTATCACTCCCTCTCCTTCCCAAACCTATGGAGGAGTCAGAAGTATTGAGTTCAGCTCATAAGTAGTTGTAAATATATAAGATGAGAGTTATGGTTCTTCTAACCGTTGCAACAACAGGGACAGAGCTAATGAAGTAACACAGGCCATTGAAAAAATCATTACTTTAATGTTCAAAATGAGATGAAATAAATAATTAAATATCCATTATCCAATCCACAACTCAGAAAGACCAATACATGCAACAACTCAACACTCAATTGAGGGGAGTGGGGTCAAAGACAGAGAGATCATATAGAAAAAACCAGCATCAACATGTTGCGTTAAAAAGCAAAAGTTCTTTTGATGCAGATTGAACAGGTTACTACAAAAATATGCGCATGGACTCCACAAGACTTGATAGCAACAAAAGTGCGCTCCAGATGAATTGTCAAGATCTGAGTTAAAGATCATTTACCACCAAGAAAAGCAAAGGAAAGTTTTATTGGGGATAACACTGAATTTGATATGTAATATGTGGTCATTAGGATTTAGGTACTGAGTACCTCTCCTGCCCCGTGTTCCGCATGTAACCTACAATAATGAAGAAAACAGAAATCGACAAAAGGAAAAGTTTTATTGGATGAGTGACAAGGAAAAGTTAAGGGGTTGATTGCTTTGTGTAAGGTTCTAGATTGTGAAGAGTCTTGATGATTCCAGTGTCAAATTGGGCTGTATCAAATATAATTGGGTTAAGGTTGAGTTTGGCTCAGAAACTGCTCAAAGATGATGAGTTGATGATTTTTACTCATATCTTTGAACCATTATTAATTTTGAGTGAAACGTGTTTAAATGGAAAGACATCTGCTCTTCAAAACGGACACAAATTTGACCCTATTTGAA
This sequence comes from Fagus sylvatica, assembly GCA_907173295.1. NCBI lineage: Eukaryota > Viridiplantae > Streptophyta > Magnoliopsida > Fagales > Fagaceae > Fagus > Fagus sylvatica. Next base: position 3,374,008 of record OU015764.1, on the reverse strand, counting down.
TATGAAATGAATGAGATATGGTCGATTAAAGTTGGCACACCTATGTTGTCTCTGCTCGAGCAAAATCGCCGCAAAGTGCAATCCTATTTCTGCTAGAAAAAGGATCCTTGCACAATTTTAATCCTACTTTGAACACGTACATAGACCACTTGTTGCACGACTTTTAAAGGGGAGAAATGATGCCATACCACAACTAAAAATATCAGATCTTGAAGCATTCTTCATGAGCCTAAATTAACAAAGAAATCATTCTTGTGTTTCAAAACAAGAAAAACGGCCATTGTGTAATCCCATACAACTTGAGCTTTAAACATTTCTTAAAACCACATAGATTCATACCAGTGACTACAACAAATCTTCAAGAAGGGTCTTTGGAGTGCCAAAGGCTCTGGTTCATACAAATGAGGTTCGTTTGGGAAAGAGATTCCCTTGGAAGGCAAGCATACCATTTGCAAAGGTTGCAAAAGAGAGTCTAACTGTGCAAAGGTTTTGTGAGTAGACTAACTATTTTTCTATAGTGAATTTTCTTCAAGACTGAACCCCCATAGTGGTTTTTCATTGAGTTTCTACTTCGTTACCAAATCTATATGCGATTTGACTATTGTTTCTTTAGATTTTGTATTTGGTATATGTGGTTGATATATCTACTTGTGTGTGAAATTCATAACAAACTTGATGAATTTTTTATTTTTTTATTTTTTTTGCTCCATAAATTGTTAGGGGTCTAAAATAGAAATCATCATGGTGCTTTGTTTTAAGAATAAGAAAAAAAAAACCTTTGTACGTTCCTATACACCTTGAGTTTTAAACATTTCTTGAAACCATAAAGATTCATTTCAGTGAAATTTACTGTAGCAAATCTTCAAGGTGGTTACTTGGAGTGCCACGGGTTCTGGTTTGTGCAGATGAAGTTCATTCATGGAGGAGATTCAATTAAGAATGCAGGATGTGCATTTGCAGAGGTTGTAATAAAAGTCTAGTTGTGCAAAAGTCTTGTGAATAGACTATTTGTAATTGTTTTTTCTATAGTGAAATTTTTATGGAAGTGGGTCCCTAGAGTGGTTTTCTCTTGAAGAAGTTCTTAATTAGTTTTTCACTTTGTTACCAAATATGTAGTTGATATATATGCTTGTTAGTGGAATTCATAACAAATTTGTTAAATTTATTACTACTAAAATAATATGTTATGATTAGTGTTAATAAAAATAGCATTAATAATGAATTAATGTGAAAACGATATTTCTCCGATCACAATTTATCATATCATCAATTAAAAAAAAAAAAAATGAAAAAATTTAATACATTTACATTTTTTTTTTTTTTTCTTCAGAACATGTGTTAAAGTGACAAATGGTGTTAGCTTTAGGCTGTTAGCCGTCTATCATAACTTGTAAAAAATGATTCACAATCTATCATAACTTGCCACATAAGTGCATCACAAAAGAAAGAAAAAGGGAATTGATTTGTGCACATGTTTATTGCACACACACAACAAACTTGTTTAGATTTTTAATGTATACATATCCAGATTTGGTGAGAGTGTACATTAACTGTTGAGCTTGGATGTGCACAAAACAACACCAACAACGCAAATCTATCTTTCATAAATATCATGCAACCACGAGCCCACAAACTCTAGAAAAGCATGCACTCCGTTTCAAAGTCTCACATGCATGAAGAGCCTCAGCCAATCCCTCAAAACCCTACTCACCAAAGGTCTCTACCCACAAGCCCTCAAAGCCTCTCTTCCAAACCCCAAGCTCACGGACCAAACCTATGCCCTCTTCATCAAGTCCGGTCACTCCCTAGAACCTTACCTCTCCACCACTCTCATTTCCCACTTCTCCAAACTTGGAGATTTCTCACGCGCTTCCAAGTTCCTTTTTGAAACCCCGAACCCCGATACAGTCACCTTCAATGCTCTCATTTCTGGGTTCGCCAGGTTTCGCCAACCCAGACCCGTTTTTGAGCTCTTTAACACTTTAAGGCATCTGGGTCTTGAACCTGATGTGTTTACGTTGAGTTCTTTGGTTAAAGCGTGTGGAAGTTTGGAGGAAAATGAGGCTGCCCATGGAGTTTGTTTGAGAATGGGGTTTGGCTCAGGAGCCTATTTGGTGAGTGGGTTTGTAGAGAACTATGCGACAGCTGGGGATGTTGAAAAGGCTGAGAAGTGTTTTGGGGAGTGTTTGGTAATGGACAATGTAGTTTGGACTGCTATGGTTTGTGGGTATGTGTGGAATGGGGAGTTTGAGAAGGGTAAGGTGGTTTTTGTGGAGATGAGGGGTTTGGGTTTGGAACTGAATGAGTTTAGCTTGACTGGGGTGCTTGGTGCATTGTTTAATGTCAGAGAAGGGGAACAGGTTCATGGGATTGGTGTTAAGATGGGTTTGTTGTGTGGTGGTATGAAACATTTGAGTAATGCAATTATGAGCATGTATTGTAAGTGTGGGAATAAGGTGGCTGCTGTTAAGATGTTTGATGAAATTCCTGACCCAGATGTTGTGTCTTGGACTGAGAGGATAGGAGCTGCTTGTGATGGTGTGGAAGCTTTGGAGTTGTTTAAAGTTTTGCACTTTGAAGGTTTGGAGATGAATGAGTATACAATGATCAATTTTTTGTCTTCCATTGCTGGCTTAAGGCTGTTGAATTCTGTTAGGCAAGTCCAAGCACTTTGTCAGAAGGTGGGGTTGTTGCAGGTAATTTGTGTTTGCAATGCATTACTATCCATGTTTGGGAAGTGTGGTCGAATGGATGATGCTAGGCGCATTTTTGATGATATGCTTCAACGAGATTCTGTTTCTTGGAATTCTCTGATTTCTGGGTATACTGAGAATGGATTTAGTAGTCAGGCTCTTGAGGTGTTTTTTCAGATGCATGATCTTTCACTACAGCCAAATGAATATACTCTGGCTAGCATTCTTGAAGTTGTTTCCACCTTCAATTCTGTGATGCAGGCAATGCAAATTCATTCGCACATGATTAAATGTGGCTTTATGTTGGATGATTCTATGGTGTCTTGCCTGATAAAAACATATGGGAAATGCAGCGGAATAGATGAAGCGAAAGAGATATTGTCAGAGATTAATAAGATCGATGTGCTACATCTCAATGCTATGGCTACTGCTTTTGTTTATTCTGGTTGTCATGCTGATGCTCTCAATTTGTTCTGCGCCTCAAGAATCTCGTACCTTGAAGTGGACAGTACAATCTTCAGTATTGTCCTTAAAGCTTGTGGTGCTATGACAGATTTGGTACAAGGAAGAGTACTTCATTCCCTTTGTCTTAAATTTGGATTTGATCAAGATAGCTTTGTGGAAAGCGCTGTTATTGACATGTACTGTAAGTGCGGAAGCATTGGTGATGCAAAAAAGGCTTTTAGGATTACATCTAAAGACAATTTGGCTGCTTGGAATGCCATGATAATGGGATATGCTCAACATGGTTGTTTTCATGAAGTTTCTGAGATTTTTGATAAAATGTGCAAATCTGGAATAGAACCTGATGAGATAACTTTTCTTGGAGTTCTTACTTCATGCTGTCATGCAGGGCTGGTAAGAGAAGCAAATGCTTACTTAAACTCTATGTTAGAACTTCATGGAGTTATTCCACATTTAGAACACTATGCCTGCATGGTTGACCTTCTTGGTCGGGTTGGACTCCTAGAAGATGCAAAGAGGACAATTGATCAAATGCCCATTCACCCTGATGCTCATATATGGCAGATTCTTCTATCAGCATGCAACATCCATGGAAATGTTGTTCTTGGGAATATTGCTGCCAGTAAACTTCTTGAGCTGCAGCCTGAAAATGAGTCTGCTTATCTTCTTCTATCAAATCTCTATGCTTCTGTGGGTATGTGGAATGATGTTGGGAAATTGAGGAAGCAAATGAAGGAAAAAGTAGTTCGCAAAGAACCTGGTTCTAGTTGGATTCAAGTTGGAGGATCCATGCATTACTTTTTTGCTGGCAACATGTCACATCCTGAGATTAAAGAAATATATATGGAGCTAATTAAGTTGTATGAGCAGATGCTAGTGTCACCAAAATTGGATCAGAACAATGCTTTCCTGATGGAAACATGAATTTATTTTTTTATTTTTTATTTTTTGCAGCAATTAACTCTGCAGGGTATTTGTGTGTTTCCAGAAATCATCAAGTGTGGTTACCTGTCATCTAAATCAGTTTGGTATATAAAATCCATTCAACATATGGATTAAGATTGGCTTCAGAAAATTTCTAACTTGTGGTCAGAGGTGCAAGTCTGAAAGAGCCATAAATTATGGCTGTGCAGCTGTGCATTGTTCACTAAAAGCTCTGCTGTTGTTGACCTACAGTGGCACTATTTGTTAGTCACGAGTGATGGGCTTAATCATTGGTTTCTACGATCATCATGGATACTGTTAACAAGTATGACATTTTTTCGACTGAAATCTGCAACATTAGAAAGAAAAAGATTAAACTGAGAATACTCGTAGTCCTTCATATAAGTGTTACATATAAATCAGCATTTATATTGCTTTCTTGGCTGCTCAAAGTGAGATTTTACGTCAGAATGTGATCATGACAAAGTTGTAGAAAAGCTCATATGATAGAGTGGAGAGTGTTTTCTGCTGTCCTCGACTTTATCTGCCTCTTTTTGACCGTGGAATTCTTCTCGTGTAATTTTTGCATAGGATAGATGAATCTTTGATCAGATCACCTTACTCTGAAATTCCCTGAAAATTGCGGATGTGGTCAGTCACTTTGTCGTGGTACTTTTTACTTATCAATGCTTAATAGTCGTGGTGGTCTATCTAGAAAAGTTCAAAAAAGGATGAAAAAGAAAAAAGAAAAATGCTTGACAGATGAGTTGGGAGTCCAGGTGAAGGTAAGCCAATATATAGTGTTAGAATAATGGTTAAATTATCAGATTAAGCTTTTTGGATAAATAGTTGTTTATCATATAACCGTACTAGATTCCTTTAAGACCAACTTGAGATTCATTGAATTGATAAAATGACGTGACATTTGACTTGATAATTGATCTATATAGTGGTTCTATGCCTATCTGATTGTGAAAACGTGTGGGTTGAGGAGAATATGGAAGATCACATTATCTTTTGTGATGGGTTATGGTTCTTGCTGTAGAAAGTTGCTGGTGGGTGAATGAGGAATCCATGATGGATAAGGATGTGGCAGAAGCTATATAATAATTAGATTTAGGACTTCATATGCTTAGGATATTAGTTTTGTTTCAAGGATCTAGTCTCATATTTTATGGCGTAAAGATAGATCGTGGAGGCTGCTTTACCCATAAACGGCCTCTTGTCTCAGTGAGAACAAGCTTGGCTAGTGGCACATTGCTACAACAAGTAACTTGTTTAATTGACATTTTCAAATTGCCTAGTAATAAATTTTTATAGTCATTGGAATTGGTTGATATGTCAATGATCGATAGCATTCATCTAATTCAACATGACAGTCTGAATTGGCAAGAAGCAGGATGTAATATCTTGACTTGAGTAAGTTGGAGGTGATATCAAGGGAACTGGCACCTAAGTTCTTAGCACACTACGTGTCATATGGTGTTTGTTTTACAGGATTTCCTATAATTTCGATCTCATATTGTTTCAGGCCTATAAATTTTGGTTTGTGCTTGGTTTTAATTATATTGTTATGCTTTCTATTGTCCCCTTTTTAACTTATAAATACTTCAGAATTGCTTGCATAATCTCTGCCAGTCATGAAATTATGCATCTCCATTTCAATGCTAATATTACCATGAATGTTGTAACCTTCTACGTTTTGGTAAATAAAATATATCAGACTAGAAACACTCCATCTGCAGACGAGAAAAAAAAAAAAAAAAAAAAGTAGAAGAAGAAAAATATGTAATTACATTAAGAAGATAATGATCATTGATCATACAGTGTCTGACATTGATCAATACTTTCATTTGTTTCAGTTCTTCCTTGTATAAGTTTTCCTGCAGGAGTGTTGGTGATCTGAAGAGGCTCTAGAGAACACAGAGACTATTGAATGGAAAGCATTTGCTGCTATTCTTGACTTTATCTGCCCCCTTTTTGGCAGAGGCCTTTTTCCCCTCAGACTTTTGGTGATTATAGTAGCAGGAACATCACTGACCTTGTTACTCATCATGTAAAAACCAAAGCAATTTCACTTTCTTCCTTCAAGCTGTTCTTTGTTTGATAAATGTGGCTATATGAATATGACACAATAGCAATTGTTATGAGTTTATATAGAGCATAACATCTGCCTTCTATAATACCAGTGTCTGGGGGTGATTGACCTGGGTGAGTGAGGCTAGAAACAGCCTTTTCAGACTAATGGGGGTTGGGGAGCATGCCAGCGAGATTGTCTGGCTGTACAAGATTCCTTTCAGCTCAGCTAGAGACAAATTGAATTCATAGGATGATTTGATGACTGATTGACTTAAAATATGATCCATAGTTTATTATGCATGATGGTTTTGAGCCTGTCTGATCATGAACACGTGTGGGTTCAGGACATATCTAGCCGCTCCCTTGTAGATATGTAAAGTGAAGGAGTACGGCAGGATGAGAATTCACGTGTAGTAAGAATTTTGAGATTTTCTTGTTTTGGTCATTTTGATAGATAGAATTTGTTGTGGTTAAATGCAACTTGGGCGGGTTTCAGGGGGCAGAGCTCATATTTATATATGTTTTTTAATGACTCCTGATTTTCAGGGAGATCTTCTTGGAAATGTCAGATGGATATATTAGTACCTTCATGTCAAGCCATCTTTGCTAATTATATGTATAATTCATGCTGGATCACATGGTGAACTAGTTTGTTTTCAGGGATAGACTCATGTACTGGAGAGAGAGAGAGAGAGAGAGAGGATAATGATGAAGATGTAAATGCTAACTATTGCAATGACAGTTAAAGTACTTCTTCCCTTTAATCTTGTATGTGTTCATTTGGTATTTGCCATAAGAAGTAGAGTTTTAGTAGTAGAGCTTTGGTAATATAGAACTTTAACTGAAAAGCTCTTAAATCACTTTTCTTAGCATTACCACACACTCTAAATCTCCTTTTTGTTTCTATTAATTGTAATTTCTGCTTGTCCCAAAATGAAAATGGTATGGCATACCACAGTTAAGATGATTATTGCAATACATTGTCCACATTATGATCTATGTATAGCCTTGAAAACTTCCCAAGAATGAACTAACATGACATGGAAAACTGCCCACTGTTTTGTGACACTATTAATATAACATTGATCAACGCCCAACCTAGTGGTTTTGTGTCTGCCTTTGCCCCATTTTTTTCTATGTTTTTGTTCATTTCACCCTGAAACCCAATGCTAACGCTAGAGCAGAAACAGGAAACATTTTTGTTCTGCATTCTGACACTTCTGCCCACTCCCTCCATGTGCTGCAGGATCAAATGCATAATAAATTTTTAAACAATAAGATTATTTAATTTCTAGGCCTCAACATAGAGATTTAGTGCGTGTTTGGTACACGCAACTGAAACCATGATTTTGGATTCAAATCCAAAAAATCGCGGGTCCCACGGTAAAAAATCTTGTTTGGTACAAAGGATTTAAATGAAGATTCAAATCCCAACTTAAATTTTATGTGGGTCCCATGACAAATTTGAGTTCACCCCTTCAGTTGTTTTTGAATCCAAGCCGGATTCAAATCCGGACTCAATTTTTTTGTGGGTCCCAGTTTTTACCGTTGCTGGGCCCACCAAATTCATTTCTCCCGTTTTCTCTCTCTCCTCCACTGCTTCTCTGCCTCTCTCTCTCTCCTCTCGGCCATTACAGGTACTGCTTCTCTGCCTCTCTCTCTCTCCCGTTTTCTCAATTCTTGTTTATGAATGCATGGGCAGCCATCCCTATTATATTATGTTTTCATATGGGCCATGCTCCTCTGTGCATTCACACAGTGATCCATTTTAGAAATTTTGAGAACCCGGAAACTATTCAATATAGAACTTCCATTCTCATGCCCCATCTCATAATTCATCAAATGGAAGAATGGAACAAAATAAAGATAGGCAGAGGAAGGAATAAAATAGGAGTGTTTTGGTGAGAGTCAAAAACAAGCCGCACCTAAACTCTTGTGCAGTATATATAATAAACATTATTGCCATATGATTCCCGAGACCTAAAGCTCTAGCCTATTGAAGCAATACATAATTTAGCTAGACTGACTGTCGTGCCTCCCAACTCCCCCACACCGTGCTAGCTGGTGATCCTATTCTACTCTCCATGGGATTGGTGCTAACAAAATTGTTGTGGGCGAGTTCAATCAAAGCAATTGGCTTTGGCTTAGTATTTAAATTTGTGCACACCTGTATAGATATCTTACAAAAACTGTAGTGCAAGAGGAAAAAAATAAAATAAATAAACTTAAGTCTCGTGAAAGTTTGTCACATTGTTAAAGATAATAAGGATGTCGCTATTGATAATACGGCAATGATTCTTTCAACTATCGATAAACACCGTACATATACACCATCTAGAATGTAAAAATATAAATTCTAAATATTTGTGAACATTAATCTCCACTATTTGTGAATATTGATATTCACAATTTAAAGATAGATATATCATGCATATCCATATTTGGTGGTATGTGCAATTGTGCACATCTTAATATACAATGATATCTACTTAAAAAGTGCTTAGACTATCTTAGAAGTTCTGTACTAAATTTATAAATTTTCCTTAATAATCTTAATTTCCTTTCATTCTTTTAAAAAGTAATTCATTTTTTTATTATTAAAACAAAAACCCTCAAATTCAAGGGAGAGCCATGTTTACATGTGCCTTAATAAAAGAGCTTTTGCATCATATGGTATAAAATTTTGTAATTGTAAGATTTCTAACAGGAAAAGTAATATAATATAAAAATTTATACCGACCGAATCAACAAGAGCACCTTGTGTCAAATAGAAAATGGCCATTACTCCAAAAACAACACCTATACAACTCTTGTTAGCCCAAAAGCCTCTTGGCTTAGTTTTTGTGACCCCTCACCTATTTTTCCCAATCTCTCAAATCTCAATATTAGGTAAAGAGAGCGTCTAATTCTAGATCTGTGAAAAACAACAAAAGCTAGCTTACACCTTCTGGTTGATATTTAATTAATTTCCATAATTGTATATTTAACAACATACTTGGAAAACCAATGCAGTTCAGATAATGGAATATAAAGAATTGTTGTTCATTTTAATTTTTCGGCTGAAAATCTTAGATAATTAAGGTTCCAAATCAACGATTGACAAAATCATCCCATGGGTTCGTGAGATAGATGCCAAACTATGCTCAATACAAGCCATATGAATTAAAGAATGCCCCGTTTGATAGCCAATAAGACATGGTAGAAAAATTGATAACTTTAAATTTCGCAAGTCCTAACAGATGGGATTTAGGCCAGCTTTCATATATTATTTTCTTTACTTTGTAGCCTCTGGCCAATAAATCCAAGAATTCGAGGTATGGAAAAGTATTCTTTTCACCTTCAATATTTATCATTCTAACTTTGATTAGTCCGTTGAAAATTCATAATCGATCCCATAATTTTGATACTAAAACTTGGTTATTGTTCTTGTTGTGATATAAGGTTTCTGCTTGGACTGAGGCATGAATGTTATTGTTAGCGTAGTCATTTGCACTACCCTCTATTTGAATTCTTACGTGAGATGTCCTCCTACAAAGGAAGTCACCAAGAGCAAATTCTTAGATTTCATATCAAGGAAACAAAACATGGGAAAGCAAAACAAATGAAAAATCCCTCCGAATAGAGATTCCTTGGTTAAACTGAGGCAGAAGACATGTCTCTTTATTCTTTGCTCCATTCTGTCACATTGGCACACCATGTATTAATATTTAACCTCCCCCTTCCTATCTTAATATTTCAATATCACAATGTATT
>OU015764.1:3186377-3363994 GCA_907173295.1 Fagus sylvatica | reverse complement strand
ACCAGTAATCGGGCTATCATTTAAACCAAAACCCAATCAAAAGAATCCAATCCCGCAAAACGATTTCCACGATTTGCAGTTTTATAGCACGTAAAGGATTCTCCACAAAGTTCCCCTTCTTTTCTTTTCTTTTTTGTGGTGAACCAAACCTTGAACAACTTATTCATATAACTCAACGTAGCAAGAAAGCACTTATAGAAATGGACCAAATTTTAATGAAATGAACATTCATTAAGTTCAATTGATAAAATATAGATATATTTAATTTTTAGCCAAAATTGATAAAAATATATTTACTGTATAACTTATAAACTCAACCGTCTCTAATAATAGACTTTTGAAAAATAGTAACAAAAAAGAAAGTAGATGTTGCTAAGAGACTTTTTTTAGTTGAAGAAGATAGATTTAAATTATAGTTCTCCCCATAAAAAAGACGAATCAGTGTCACTTGAGTTATAAAGTTCTTACAAATCCTTTACTAGTCTCATTATGTATAAGAAAGTTGATATTTGTAAGAGTTGCTCTTCTCTTATTCACTGACCTTGTTACTCATCATGTAAAACCAAGGCAATTTCACTTTCTTCCTTCAAGCTGTTCTTTGTTTGATAAATGTGGCTATATGAATATGACACAATAGCAATTGTTGTGAGTTTATATAGAGCATAACATCTGCCTTCTATAATACCAGTGTCTGGGGGTGATTGACCTGGGTGAGTGAGGCTAGAAACAGCCTTTTCAGACTAATGGGGGTTGGGGGGCATGCCAGCGAGATTGTCTGGCTGTACAAGATTCCTTTCAGCTCAGCTAGAGACAAATTGAATTCATAGGATGATTTGATGACTGATTGACTTAAAATATGATCCATAGTTTATTATGCATGATGGTTTTGAGCCTGTCTGATCATGAACACGTGTGGGTTCAAGACATATCTAGGAGCTCTCTTGTAGATATGTAAAGTGAAGGAGTACGGCAGGATGAGAATTCACGTGTAGTAAGAATTTTGAGATTTTCTTGTTTTGGTCATTTTGATAGATAGAATTTGTTGTTTTAAATGCAACTTGGGCGGGTTTCAGGGGGCAGAGCTCATATTTATATATGTTTTTTAATGACTCTCCTGATTTTCAGGGAGATCTTCTTGGAAATGTCAGATGGATATATTAGTACCTTCATGTCAAGCCATCTTTGCCCAATTATATGTATAATTCATGCTGGATCACATGGTGAACTAGTTTGTTTTCAGGGATAGACTCATGTACTGGAGAGAGGATAATGATGAAGATGTAAATGCTAACTATTGCAATGACAGTTAAAGTACTTCTTCCCTTTAATCTTGTATGTGCTCATTTGGTATTGCCATAAGAAGTAGAGTTTTAGTAGTAGAGCTTTGGTAATATAGAACTTTAACTGAAAAGCTCTTAAATCACTTTTCTTAGCATTACCACACACTCTAAATCTCCTTTTTGTTTCTATTAATTGTAATTTCTGCTTGTCCCAAAATGAAAATGGTATGGCATACCACAGTTAAGATGATTATTGCAATACATTGTCCACATTATGATCTATGTATAGCCTTGAAAACTTCCCAAGAATGAACTAACATGACATGGGAAACTGCCCACTGTTTTGTGACACTATTAATATAACATTGATCAACGCCCAACCTTGTGGTTTTGTGTCTGCCTTTGCCTAATTTTTTTCGATGTTTTTGTTACCCTGAAACCCAATGTTAATGCTAGAACAGAAACAGGAAACATTTTTGTTCTGCATGCTGACACTTCTGCCCACTCCCTCCATGTGCTGCAGGATCAAATGCATAATAAATTTTTAAACAATAAGATTATTTAATTTCTAGACCTCAACATAGAGATTTAACAATCTCAATTCTTGTTTATGAATGCATGGGCAGCCATCCCTATTATATTATGTTTTCATATGGGCCATGATCCTCTGTGCATTCACACAGTGATCTATTTTAGAAATTTTGAGAACCCAGAAACTATTCAATATAGAACTTCCATTCTAATGCCCCATCTCATAATTCATCAAATGGAAGAATGGAACAAAATAAAGATAGGCTGAGGAAGGAATAAAATAGAAGTGTTTTGGTCAGAGTCAAAAACAAGCCGCACCTAAACTTTTGTGCTGTGTATATAATAAACATTATTGCCATATGATTCCCAAGACCTAAAGCTCTAGCCGATTGAAGCAATACATAATTTAGCTAGACTGACTGTCGTGCCTCCCAACTCCCCCACACCGTGGTAGTTAGTGATCCTATTCTACTCTCCATGGGATTGGTGCTAACAAAATTGTTGTGGGCGACTTCAATCAAAGCAATTGGCTTTGGCTTAGTATTTAAATTTGTGCACACCTGTATAGATATCTTACAAAAACTCTAGTGCAAGAGGAAAAAAAAAAAAACTTAAGTCTCGTGAAAGTTTGTCACATTGTTAAAGATAATGAGGATGTGGCTATTGATAATAGGGCAATGATTCTTTCAACTATCCATAAACACCATACATAAACACCACCTAAAATGTAAATATATAAATTCTAAATATTTGTGAACATTAATCTCCACTATTTGTGAATATTGATATCCACAATTTATGATAGATGTATCATGCATATCCACATTTGGTGGTATGTGCAATTATGCACATCTTAATATACAATGATATTTACTTAATAAGTGCTTAGACTATCTTAGAAGTTCTGTACTAAATTTATAAATTTTACTTAATAATCTCAGTTTCCTTTCATTCTTTTAAATAGTAATTCATTTTTTTTTTAATTAAAACAAAAACCCTCAAATTCAAGGGAGAGCCATGTTTACATGTGCCTTAATAAAAGAGCTTTTGCATCATATAGTATAAAATTTTGTAATTGTAAGATTTCTAACAGGAAAAGTAATATAATATAAAAATTTATACCGACCGAATCAACAAGAGCACCTTGTGTCAAATAGAAAATGGCCATTACTCCAAAAACAACACCTATACAACTCTTGTTAGCCAAAAGCCTCTTGGCTTAGTTTTTGTGACCCTCACCATTTTTCCCAATCCCCCAAATCTCAATATTAGGTAAAGAGAGCGTCTAATTCTAGATCTGTGAAAAACAACAAAAGCTAGCTTACACCTTCTGATGATATTTAATTAATTTCCATAATTGTATATTTAACAACATACTTGGAAAACCAATGCAGTTCAGATAATGGAATATAAAGAATTGTTGTTCATTTTAATTTTTCGGCTGAAAATCTTAGATAATTAAGGTTCCAAATCAACGATTGACAAAATCATCCCATGGGTTCGTGAGATAGATGCCAAACTATGCTCAATACAAGCCATATGAATTAAAGAATGCCCCGTTTGATAGCCAATAAGACATGGTAGAAAAATTGATAACTTTAAATTTCGCAAGTCCTAACAGATGGGATTTAGGCCAGCTTTCATATATTATTTTCTTTACTTTGTAGCCTCTGGCCAATAAATCCAAGAATTCGAGGTATGGAAAAGTATTCTTTTCACCTTCAATATTAATCATTCTAACTTTGATTAGTCCGTTGAAAATTCATAATCGATCCCATAATTTTGATACTAAAACTTGGTTATTGTTCTTGTTGTGATATAAGGTTTCTGCTTGGACTAGGGCATGAGTGTTAGTGTTAGCGTAGTCATTTGTATTACCCTCTATTTGAATTCTTACGTGAGATGTCCTCCTACAAAGGAAGTCACCAAGAGCAAATTCTTAGATTTCATATCAAGGAAACAAAACATGGGAAAGCAAAACAAATGAAAAATCCCTCCAAATAGAGATTCCTTGGTTAAACTGAGGCAGAAGACATGTCTCTTTATTCTTTTGCTCCATTCTGTCACAATGGCACCATGTATTAATACTTAACCTCCCCCTTCCTATCTTAATATTTCAATATCACAATGTATTAACCCTCCAATCTTTAATTCTATTCTTCAATACCAAAATTGCCTGGCCAGTCTCATCCTGTTAGAGGACCATGGCTGTTGCTGTCAATTTCTCAGGCCAGGCCGCGTGGCCACAGACATGCTCTAAAGCCAAAGCCATAGCAAGGCTTTCCCATGGCACCTTGCCCTACAAAGAAACTTGTTATTTAAAGAACCACAGCAGGAGAATTCAAAAGCATGGCCTTTATGTTAAAAGGAAGGCTGAAAGCACACTGTTCAATGACCGTGTACCGGTTATAGTTATGTCATCAAACAGCAATTCAAGTTTGGTGAAAAGTTCACCATCTCCATCAGAAATAGTCAAGAAATTTTACACATGCATCAATAACAAGAACTTGATGCAACTACATGAATTCATAGCAGAAGATTGTTATTTTGAGGAGTGCTCCTTTCCCCAACCATTCCATGGAAGAAAGGTCTCATCTTCTTACAATCTTACATTCTTCTTAACTAGCATTGGAAAATTATTATATGTTTCCATAACATGGCTTAAAATGAACTATTGCAGGAAGTAATGCAGTTTTTGGAACAACTTACTGAATCCATGGGTCAGAATGTGAAGTTCAACATTGGACTTGTTTGTGAAGGACATAAGTCTACCGCTGGAGTAAAATGGCACTTGGGTAATATACCATTTATCTTGTTTCATCTAGTTGTTGTTGTGTGCCTTTAAGATGATTCATGACTAATGAGGATCTTCTATGATATGGTAGAATGGAAAAATTCACAGATACCCTTCACCAGAGGCTGCAGCTTCTTTGAGTGCTCAAAACAAGAAGAGAGAATAATTATCAAGTATAGCACAAAAACTAATACATTAAGCCTTTCTATTGCACCATTTTCTCACAAATTGGTATTTCTCTGCAGGAAAGCGCAAATTGTGATTGAATCACCAGTCAAACCAGGAGGCTTAGTTCTGGTAACTACTTCTGCAAACCAGGCTTCTCAGAGAAAAAAATAAAATAAAAATAATAATCCAAAGTATTTCAGCTTGACAATACAATGTTTTTGTGTATTCAAAATGCACTTTATGAACATCAGTGACTATTTCTATTTCTGACCCTTGGATTTTGTTAATCATATGTGCTTCCATCATTAAATTCAGACTTTGTTCAAGACTCTGACATCTTTATTTGATGAGTTCCCAAAGGCTACTGAATGTATGTGAAACTTAATCTGACATTTCAAAACTTCAGTTTATCATAAGCATCATATCTTCATTATGAAACACTACTGATACATCATATATGTCTGCTGCAGGGTTCCTAAATAGTCCCCATGTCATGCTACATTGGATACTAAGCATTTACCTCAAACTTGCGGCACCTTTTATCAATCCACTACTGAGAAGCTACATAAAGCTATGGAGTTTCACGGCTAAATTTTTTATCATCGCATTTAACATTTTGCGCTACATATTTAGAATCTTCTTCAAATAAAGGACATTGTACATAAAAGTTCTATTTCTATATCAACTCTAGCGGTAGAGGAATGGCTTCACATCACCTGTCAGTCATCATTGCTATCACGACTTGACCATGTCTCTAACAATGAGAGAGCAACCAATGGTCCAAGAACAGGTGGGAGAGGCGGAGGCCTGCTGAAGGCAACAATAGGACCATTCTTTTCCTTTGTAATTGGCCCTTCTTTGCCAGTATTATTGTTCTCTTGTTTCTTTGGCATTGAAGTGGCCACAGTACCTGATTTTAATAACATATCATTGTCAGAAACAAAGAAGTTAATATACAATTACAATTTTAAGGGCATCAAAAGATGAGTGGCCAATTACCCCATGATCCTGCAATAGGATAGATTTGTTTAAATTTGTATTTTGCAGGCGAAAACACAGCTGTTCCACGCATGTATAAGCTCTAGAATTGGGTGCCTCTTTGAGTCTTTGGCAAGCAATAATCCTTGGATACTAAGAAACAAACACTCCTGCAAGGCATATTAATGGAACAGTGTGGAAAAACACAGTCATATCTTGAAACTATATGATCTAAATCCAAATCAAAGTTAAATGAAGCGATATATAATCATGGTTGCAAAGTTTACATAGCAATATCTGGCTGCATATAAAGTCTCCAATACATACAACATATAACTAAGCAATCTACATTAATGGGTTGAACCCCAAACCTCCAACTTTGCAGGAATGAGAACTAGTACTAGGCTTCAAGCCTATTAATTACTAATTTAAGGCTGTAAATTGATTTTTATAATTTTTCTAGTTTCATTATTTGGATTCCTAATGTAATTCTAAGCAACTTCAAGTGTAAGAATGACTAATAGTGACCAATAAAACAAAAATATCTAACATAACAAAGATCAACAAAATGCTTACACTGCAGAGGGTGGTAATCGCCCTCCCCAAAAAAAAATCCCTCTATGAGGGCGTGAGTTCCATCCTTGATATTTTCAAAATATATGTGTGAGTTTAGGTTAAAATTTCTATCATTAAAAAAAATAAAAAATAAAAAATTCACTTCAAAGGAATTAGAAAAAGAAAAGTCATGGACATCATGTAAACTTGATAAGGAGAATGACTTTTAATAATCTCTTTGGTTGAAAACCCCCAGTTGGTATTGAGGAATTGGTAGGAGCTGACATAAGCTTAAATCCAAAACTTTGCATTCACAAACATAGAATTAGAAGCAGAGAACATAGTTGAAGTGAAAAAAATCAGATTAAAGAAGAGAGCGAGTGTAACAGTAGTACCTGCTATGGAATGGTTCGCTTCCTCTGCAGCTAGCAAGAGACCGACAACGTTGATATGGATAAGCCACGAAGGTTCGGGTATAATCAAGTTACTCGGATATTTTTAGGACCTTCCACAGATGGCTTTTTTTTTCTTTTTTCTTTTTTCTTTTTTTTCAATACGGAATATATTAAAGCAAATTAATCACGAAAAAAAAGTTTAAAGTAACATGTACCATAAGGCTGATTACAACATAACTTAAAAAAAAAAAAAAGTGTGTTCTTTTTCTTTCTTTCTTACAAAAGTACACTCTACCCGTGGCAAAACTATTCAAAATAAATAGAATGTATCTCGTGTATCAAATAGTTATGAAATTCACAATAGTGTAAGAAATTATACATATATTTGATATATAACAAATTAAGGGACTACCAGTTAAAAAAATTGTCTTTCTTTCATTAGTAGGACCTTGCAATATTCCTCCAATTTTTGAATATCGTAGAATCATCCACAAAATCATTACTAGGGTCAAAGTATAGATGTCAACATTTGTATCTTTTTTGATATTCATTGTGTATCAACTATAATAACAAGCTTGTGAATCTGATAAATGGATGTGCTTGGATGAGTTTATTAAAAAAAAAAATTACAATTTTTATGAGATATGTGTGTGTGATAGTTTTATACCTAGAGAAAAAAAAAAAAAAAAAAAAAAAAAAACTTACAAAATGCATGACAACAAATGTGATTAGTGTCATATTAACACCATAATAAATAAAATTTTATTATTTTATTATTTTGTGTTTAAAAGTTAACACATCAATTTATAAGACTTATATTATAAAATTTGTATTATTCTCAATGGATTCGCTTCCATGTATGCTCAGATTATGATTCAGCTGTAGACCGGATTATGGGCTGGGCTATCAAGAAATATCATATAGAGTTATAGACCCAAACCCAAACCAGTAATCGGGCTATCATTTAAACCAAAATCCAATCAAAAGAATCCAATCCTACAAAACGATATCCACGATTTGCAGTTTTATAGCACGTAAAGGATTCTCCACAAAGTTCCCCTTCTTTTCTTTTCTTTTTCGTGGTGAACCAAACCTTGAACAACTTATTCATATAACTCAACGTAGCAAGAAAGCACTTACAGAAAAAGGACCAAATTTTAATGAAATGAACATTCATTGAGTTCAATTGATAAAATATAGATATATTTAATTTTTAGCCAAAATTGATAAAAATATATTTACTGTATAACTTATAAACTCAACCGTCTCTAATAATAGACTTTTGAAAAATAGTAACAAAAAAGAAAGTAGATGTTGTTAAGAGACTTTTTTTAGTTGAAGAAGATGGATTTAAATTATAGTTCTTCTCATAAAAAAGACGAATCAATGTCACTTGAGTTATAAAGTTCTTACCAATCCTTTACTCGTCTCATTATGTATAAGAAAGTTGATATTTGTAAGAGTTGCTCTTCTCTTAGAGTCAACTTTCATAACCTCATTAGATGGAGGTTGTTTTGTTTCCTTTTATTGGATGTCAACTTCCATAACCTAATCACTCTCCAAATCCAAATCCCTTACTTGTCTCACTCCATATAAGAAAGTTGATGTTTGCAAGGGTTGCTCTTAAATTTCACTCCACTTCATAACTTCCTTGCACGCCATCTCATCCCACGTGAAGTATTGCCTTTATTAGGACGTCAAAATATCCTCACAAACATCATATTGTAAATAAAAAATAACTAAAAAAAATTGTGTAACTAATAGATTTGCGGTACAAGACAGGGTACTTTAATTAGTTGTGTTACTAACATGAGAAACATTTGGCATATGACCGAAGCCATTACGCAAGCATCTTGACTCGTGTGGTCATGACAATTAATCACCGACTACAACAAGCGGCACTTGATTTCCTCATCAGTTTCTGATATCAATTTATTATGAAGAAACATACAAAATAATAAAAGGTAAGTAATATAAGACATAAAAGTTAGCCCAATTATGTTAAGAATTTTTCAAACTTTCAGCAAGGATGCTCTAAGTTGTATTTGTAATTCTACTAAAAGAAGCTTGCTTGTTAATTTTCAAAAAATAAAAATAAAAAATTTCAAACTATTTATCTGATGGACTATAACTAAACATTCCAAATGAGCGTCCACTACTGTATGTTAGTCTTGCATTGTAAAGCAACACTTATCAAGTCAAAGAAAAATATAGTCCAAAAATAACATAGAAAAATCTAAAATATTGTTGCACTTTTTAGGTCACTACTCACTTGTGAACTTTAGAAGAAAAAAATAATAAAATCGCTAGTGAGGTTTGATGTTAGAAACAATATTTGGAGACGTAGGGGCAGTGAATTGTCACCTATGAGCACCCACTCATGGACTAGAACGACCACGGCTTTGCTTATGGTTAGTGAATTGTGCACCAATTTAAAATTAACACCACAATTACGAAAACGTTGCCCAATTGTTATACAAAATGCCACGTTGGTCCAATACCATATATAAAACCCTAAAAAATAAGATGATAATATTCATTTAAACAAAACAGACTTGTGGGACATTTTTTTATTTTATTTTTTTTTTATTTTATGGAGACTGACTGCCCATTCAATGGAACAATCTCTTTTAGTAGAAATTCTTTATCAACGTCTTGGGCCACTTCCAAAATATATTTATTAGTAATTATTTGATGTCTATAAAAGCGAAATAATATACATATCTGAATGAACGGTTAAGAGAGTGTTTGGTACGTTGTTCTCAAACTGTGATTCTGTGATTGCAATTCATAATCACTAGGTCCCACTAAAAAAAAATTTGTTTGGTACATCAAATTTAAGTGAAGTCTGAAATCCTAACTTGAGTTTTATGTGGGTCCTATGGCAAATTTGAGAACAGCCTATCAGCTGTTTTTGGATTCAAGGAGGATTCAAATACGGATTGAGTTTTATGTGGGTCCCAATTTTATTACCGTTACTGGGCTCACTAATTTATATGCCTTCTTCCCATTTTCTCTCTCTCTGAAAATTATTCCAGACTCTTCTCTTTCTCTCTTTCTCTCGGCCATTACAGAGGAGGACTCTGCCCCTTCATTAAGCCACGCCTACCCCCACAGTACACGACGGAGATGGAATTGTCGTGAATGACCTGGGCAGAGGAGCCCATAATGCTAGACTGCCTTGATCCCATTCTGTACCAACTCCCCATGTGAAGCAACGGCTTCTTCAGCTCCTCAGATTCGTCCCTGAAACTCATTTTGTGGTGTCGAGCTTCTTCGAAGCTTTTTCAGAGTCTCTGCTTTCGGTTTCAAGGATTGAAGTACTTGTTTGTTGAAATGTCTTAGAGAAAGGAAGAGACAAAATCAATCGTTACCTGGGATTACGACTTGGGTTGGTGCTGACGAGGATGGATAGATTTATGAGAGCGTGGTTCACGTGTCATAGAGAAGAAAAAACAAAGAAAGAGGAGAACTGATAGAGAGAGACGGTGAGAAGAGAAGAAGAAAAAATTGAGGAAAAAGAGTTAAAGTGATACGTGTAAAAGAGAGAAAGAAGATAAAAGGATAAGATGAGATTTGTGGAGAGAGAAAAAATAAAAATAAATATTTATTTATTTTGTATTTTTATTATTTAAAAAAATTAATTAATAATGTAATGATAAAAACTAAGTCTAAAAACCAAAACTATGTACCAAACAGAATTTTTTTACAATCTTGAATTCAAATCAGAATTAAAGTTCCAACTTCAATAAAGTAAAAAGTCACGACTTGTTTGGTACGTGTTTTTGTTTTCTATTTTGGTTTCGTAACTTTTTTTAGTATTGAAATTGAAACTTTAATCCTGATTTGAATTCAAGATTGTAAAAGAAATTCTGTTTGAGTACATAGTTTTGGTTTCACAACTGAAATCACAATTTAAAAAAAAAAAAATTGTGTTTGGTACATAGTTTTGGTTTTTAAATTTAGTTTTTATCATTACATTATTATTATTATTTTTTTTTCCCCACCACCCACGTACACCACCTCTTTATTTTTTCTTTTCTTTTTTCTTTCCTTTTTTTTTCCCCCACCACCCATGTACCCCCCCTCCCTTTCTTTTTACTTTTCCCTCACTAGACATACATCCCCCCTCTCCCATTTCTCTCTTTTTTTCTTCCCTCTCTCTTTTCCCCTCAGGCCTCAACCCCCCTCCCCCATTTCTGATCGGTGCTAGTGCACAGCCAAAGGAACGGTAACGCGTGCTCCTCTCCGACGCTGTTTCATCCCAGCACACCACTCAGCTCAACCACCGAGTCACCTCCAGGCGAGTCCACGTTGGCGAATTCGGGTTCTGCGTCGCCTTCGTCTTGTTCGGCTCCGACGACCACGACGTCAACGTCGATGATGGAGACGGTGAACGGTTCCCACCAGTTCAAGATCTCCGGGTTCCCACCACCGTAACGAAGTGGCCGTGAAATGCCCGAGAGCAAGAGAGAGAGAAGCAGCACAACATCTAGAGGAGAGAGAGAGAAAATGGGGGAGAAAAGAAGAAACGTGTGGGCCCAGTAACGGTAATAAACTGGGACCCACAAGAATTGAGTCTGGATTTGAATCCGGCTTGGATTCAAAAACAGGTGAAAGGATGAACTCAAATTTGGCATGGGACCCACATAAAATTCAAGTTGGGATTTCAATCCTCACTTAAAAATCTTGTACCAAACATCATTTTTTTTTTGTGGGACCGGTGATTATGGATTTGAATCCCAGAATCAGGATTCAAATCACGTGTACCAAATACGCACTAAGTGTTCGAAAAATTCTAGATATCCACGTTCAAATAAAAAAAAAAAAGGTGCAATATATAATTGTATATTGTTGTGAATTAGTCTGAAGCTAATAGTTTACGAAAATTAATTTAACCATATTGCGCAAATTAATATACAAGTTAAAAAAAAAAAGAAAAAAAAAGAAAAAAAGGTCACTTTCAATTGAGGTATGTTTAGATTTTAATTTTCACACGGGAGTTGACCATAATGTAATTACTATTCCTTATGAAATTATTGCTTAGCTCAATTGCCATTCATGTTATGCATCACTATGGTACACGCAATAAAATTGACACTGCCTTTGATTGTCTATAAAAAGTCAATTCGCAATGAAGGTTTCAATTAACCAAAGAAAGGATCCGGGCATTTTCCACTCACTCAAACTATTGTACAAATGAATCAATAGGAATGCCTCTTATTACCAAATGACAAAAAAAAAAAAAAAAAACTAATTCATTTTTATAATTGACTATTATAAGAACACTACGAGGGTTTAATTTCAAGTGGTTCACTTCACTATCAACCTTTGGATTGCTTAGTCCTTCGTTGGATTTCCTTTTCCAACTCTTCCAATCCCCCAACCTTTTCTAGTTCCTGCAATAGCATGGAAGAGAATTTAGTCACGCTTCTTGTAACCCATCCTTATTTGATTAATAAGTCATTGACAGAAACACAAAATAAAATAAATTCATTAGAGATAGAGCCATAGAGGTCACCTTTGGGCCCAAGAATAACCCATATGGCACACCATCAAATTTGTCGGAGTGATGAAGCTATTTTCCCAAAAAACAAAACCGAAACAATGAGTTTGTTAAAGAAAGGATGAAAATCAATGTTCATATCATAGGTGGGAAAAGTTCATTACTTGGTGGGCTGAAGCAACTCTTTGTAAATAAGGGACATCAGCGATTGGCCCTACTGGGAATCGACGGTGGACAAGTCCATCATGCACAAACATGTAGGCCATCCCATACATTGTGATTCCTAGACCCTGTTTTTAATTCCCAAAAAATTTCAAAAGGTAAACAAAATTATTTTTATTAAAAAAAAAAGGTGTAACTATCAGAAAAACGTGTCAAAGAGAAGTAGAAAATTCAGTTGGACCAGCCAAAAGCTAGTAATTAATTAATAAAGCAAAGTAAGGTGGGGGCCAATAAGATTTGGCCACGTCAAGAATCGTTAGATCCGCTGAATTAGGAATGAATTGTCAAAAAAACGACGTCGTTTGAAGGGAGAGACTCACAATGCCTAGACAGAGTCCTGGAACCAAACCCTGGTTAGAGAAGCCGTAAGAAATAAGAGCAATGGCTGGAACCGCATTGATAATGGCGAAAACATCGTTGAGCTCAAAAGGACCGTCTCTTGGTCGGTGATGGGACTGTAATAAAGCCAAACCAAATTAATCAGCAATGATCAATCTCACAAATTATGAAATTACTAATACTTTGTAGCTCAACTACTATTAAAATTCAAATGATTGTTCACTTGTATTATAAAATGAATCAAGAATCATGCAGTGATTGGATCATTGAATTATATTCCATCTGAAAATAGTAAACTAAAATTTTATCACCAACCTGGTGCATAGACCACAATGAAGCGTGCCACAGCGCTCTATGAGCCCACCGTGCCCAAAACTCCATTCCCACCTGAAAAGTGAAAATCAAGGACACCCAGAAAACAATGATTAATACTAACATAGATTTTGGTCATTTATTTCTGGGAAAATGGGCATGATGAAAAATAAATAAAGAATCTGACTTACTGCAGCACCCACAGAGAGAACAAATGTACTGAACATTTCCACAATCGGAAATTCTCCACCCTATCCATCAAAATTAATCAAACCCATATATTTAAACAAAGAGAAAAGCAATTTAAAACATTAAAAAAAAAAAAAAAAATAGTACCTCCATTTGCCAAGAAAATCTGTAATAAACAGACATGGCAGCCATGGAAGTGACTCCAAAGCTGGACATGATTGCAGCAACAAGGTACGTATATCTCTCTAATGTTTTCCTCGCTAATCTCTCTGACACAACATGTGTGGTTGTTACCTGGTTCTTTATATTATTATCAGTGTATTCGACAGTGTTTTCTTTCTCAACTTGAATAACATTATTCTCTGTGTTCTTCTCCTTGACCAAACATAATCTGAAGCTGAAACTCTTTCTCCGGAACTGGGTTGCTATAGTTGATTTAGAAAAGGGTTTTGGAACATGGTAAGTGTTTTGTTTGAAACGGTGCGTTATTGCACTTGAAGTAATTGATAATCCGGTTGCCATGGGAGTCTTTTTATTTGTTCAAAGCTAGAGTTCTCGATAAACTATGGCTTTCATATTTTCTGTTACATTGGTTACGTTACGTTTTTATACAAACGGACACCATTGGTGGTATGGTGATTTTACTAGTGTGCCCTTCTGTTTTTGGACCCCCATGGGGTCCAAGGGTGGATCATATATAGTGTGAATGAAGGTTCATTAATTTTTGTATGTTTCCAATATTTTGATATCTACAAAGTGGGTTAGCAATTAGCATATGTCAATGTTTATGACGTTGATTTGTGAGAAACTTTAGGAATGAAACGTAAGGGGGTATGTAGGTTCGAGAATATGAAAAAAAGTTAAAAATAGACATTGAGAGGAAATGTAGCAAGCACATGAGGAGGAAAGCAATAGATGGGTCTCACTAAAAGTAGTTAAAATCAGGATCTTATATATGCAAGATTGGTGGAGGGGTTTCACACATTGGATTGTAAGATCATATTTTTCATTGGAAAAAAAAAAAATGATAGTAACTGTGGGTCATGAAGCCTTCAAAAAAATAGAACCAAAAAAAAAAAAGTTTGTATCCAGAATAATTATTAAATTATTCATGAAAAATAAAGTTTATTTCAATATAAAATAATTTTTATACCCTATAGATATATTTTATTTTGAAAAACAAAATTTATTCAAAAGTTCAATAAGTGATTAATTACCATAAAAATGATTAATTAACGAATAAGTACTAAACAAATATCAATATATAATTAAGTAAAGGAAATAATTTTCCAAGTGGCAAGAACAAGATCCAAGTTCCAACTTTCA
Organism: Fagus sylvatica; assembly: GCA_907173295.1. Classification (NCBI taxonomy): domain Eukaryota; kingdom Viridiplantae; phylum Streptophyta; class Magnoliopsida; order Fagales; family Fagaceae; genus Fagus; species Fagus sylvatica. Next base: position 3,349,399 of record OU015764.1, on the reverse strand, counting down.
AGTTCCAGCTTTCAAGTTCCAAAACCATAATACCTTAATAACTAAAATAGTTTAAATTAACATTTAATAAACAAAATAAAAATGAAAATAAAGGAGGACATTCAATCATCCAATCTAACTTCTTTCTTTTTTTTAATCAAAGCCACCATCTCCATCGAATTCAGGTAAATTTAGAATGCATTTTGTTTTCAACATCTTTGCCAGCTTCATCATCCATGGGAAAGTCATCCAAATCCCTAAATTATGGCTCATTATTATCATCATTATATTCATAATTTCCATATTTTTTTTCTTTTGTTTTCTCTAAATTCCTCACCATCATCTGGCATTGAAAACAAAAAAATACTTAAAGGGGTAGACTCTATAGGCTCAATCCATACTTAGACCGTTGGGCCGAGGCCCATCAGTCTGGCAGGATAGTTTGAACCCACATCTCGTGGTCAATCAACTAGAAGGGGGTAGACTTTAGTTTACAGAGGTACCCAAAAAAAAAAATGTACCTATACTCTATCAATTTTTTCTTCAAAACCCTCTTACTAACTTGATCATTAGAACTCCCTAACCAACTCCATTGATTGGTCTCCAAAGTCGTGAGTAGATTTCATTTTTCTTTCTTTAACAATTGCTTGATTCTATAAATCGAGAGCGGTTGAGAACAACTTCACTCAAAGTCCTTGTTGTAGTTACATAAAATCCAATTCCACCACGTACATATGTATCATATTGATCATATCTCAAATATTTGTATTATTATATAAATATAAGTTATAAGGAAGACTTCAAAATTTTAAATTTATACTTTATCCATTAATTATCTAAAGACCCTAACAAAAGCAAGTAGGTCTTTTCTTTAGCCAAAAAAAACAATTAATGTTTTTTCGGTTTTTAATTTGTATACACCAAACATTGTTTTCCTCTCTTTCGGCCGTGCTCACATGCAATAGTTAGGCTACAAATCTCAACCTAAACATAATAAAATTAGTTGAGAATCAAAAAGTTTGGATATTTAAAACTTGCATCTTTAAATATAAGATCCTGATATCTCCACCCATTACCAATTGATTTTGGATTGAATGCTCTATTTTTATGGGAGCAGCGTAGGTTATTTCCTTCACGTCATTCAATATAATCCATTCACGTGTTTTGCTGGTTCCGCCATATGTGAAATAGTGAGTTGAGAATCAAGAAGTTTCACATTGAGTATTTAAAACCTTTGCATCTTTCTATATGTCATATTGGGCCTCTCCACCCCTTCCCAATTGGTTTTGGGTTGGATGCTCTGTGTCTGTATGCATGAGATAGTTGCCGCTGTATTTCCTAACCCATGGCTAACAGCAAACTGGACTAGAATCAAGTCTCATGTTGTTAACCAGTAACCAGCTGTGTAATGCGAGTGTTTGTTTCAATCCATGCAAGGCCTCCTTCAAAAGATCAACTAGGCAAATAAGCTTAATGACGTACTGGGCTCTCACTCTTCTATTTTTAACCAAAAATATTCTTATAGCTGCGAGAACATATATAGTTCTCTTGAAATTATGGACTTTTTTTGGTCTTAAATATAAAAGAGCAAAAAGCCCCAAACAAAAAAAGAACAGAATGAAAGTTAAATTAGTACTTTTGTCTTCCAATTGGACAAAGTTTAATTTGATTACTCAAGTATTAATTGTACAACTTAACTTTCAAAATTCAATAAAAGTGATCATTAGGTCTCCTCTTCATTTAAAGTTAACAAAGTTTTAATTATTGAAATTGACTTGATTTTAAAAAAATTTACACTTTTCATAATAACCTTTTAACATTTACTTCATCTATCACGTATGTTAATTTCGTTAAAATTCAAATGAAGGTGAAATCTCATAATTAAATTGACTTACATGTTGAAACCTGAGGGATTAAATTGACATAATTAAAACCAATAGAATAAATTGAACTTCACACCATAGTTGAAGGACCAAATTAGTAAGATTTTTTTTTTCTTTCACCCTAAAGTTTCACCCAATTTACAATGTCCCTCTCAAACTATCAGTTTGAAACCCAATCGAGGAAACGAAATCCCTTTTTACGGCAACAACTATCCAATGGGCTAGACCATTAGCAAATCGATGGACTTTTGAGAAACAAAGAGGCATAAGAGTCTTAGCTTATTTAGTACTAAATACTAAACCTTGGTGGGTAGAACCGTAGAGGTTATTTCTCATGAGTACAGAAAGAATGGATCAAATTTTCATTATCAGATTCAATAATAACTTTGTTTCATTGAAGCCTGTTACGTATATGGATAAGAATCCTCTCACCAAATCAAATCTCTCACTCAAGGTAGAACTCAATCTCCCATCAAGGATAATGATTAGTTATCTACTCAAGAGAAGTCTTGATGTACTCAAATACCTTTTTGTAATATTTCTGTTATCAAACTATTGTAATGCCTATATATGATACAAAACTTGAAAGGATTGTTAAGAGGACAGAATATTTTTAAGACAAACACTTATACAGTTATGTTTTCAAAAACCCAAGAAGTTATTGAAGGCATTAGGTTAGAAAAGAGTTTTGTACTTTTGTTCAGAGCCCAAGATGTGTAATTTCAGCTTGTACTGGCCCTTGTTCTATCTGGGCCTAAAAAAAATGTTAAATCAAATGAGGTGTTAGAAACAAACTTTTCTGGTATATTCGTTAAATTCATTTGCTTAGAAGTTAGAACAAGAAGTTGGGTTCATCCGCAAGCTGAATCCTTTGTTTTGGATTTTCTTATTCATTGTAGTGAAATTATGGCACGGAATTCTAGATAGTGTGGTTAAATAGAAATCCCATATCATGGGCTTAATGATTGTGAAATTACTCAATTAGTGACCTATAATTTTCATTACTATAAACTGTTTCAATCGTGTATGCATATTCGGATATAGTTTTGTACAACTTATGAAACCCATTTACATGCTTGAGTTGCAACGTTTTACTTTTACCTTGATTGTTGCTCCAGAAAATTGAAGTGGAATTTCTTTTCTAATTGCAATTTACAAACGCTCAGATGATAATCACGATTGAATGGTTTTTACCCCCATCTTTGACCATTTCTCTAGAGTAACTGTATAAAGAATTAGAGATATTAGATAAGAGAGAAAGGATACCATCCATTGTATCTTTGAATTTCTTTTAATTTTTAATTAAAATTATAATATGTGACATTTATTTGATTTTATGTAATTTTTATGAATGTTTTGAGATCATTGGATTTTTTTAATTGTTATATGTCATAATTTTAACTAAAAATTAGAGAGAGTGAAAGAATCTAACGGGAAGAATCCTCTCCCTTACGGAATATTATTTACCACACGTAGTTATGTAAGGCTCTATCTGTCTAGTATTGGTCTGGGCCCAATTTTCTGCTTTTTTGGGTCTTGTCCACTAAAGAGGGCGCATATAAATTTCACACAAAGCTGTTTTGTTGCTCAGTCTATGATTCCTATCGTCATGTCTACTTTTTTAGTTCTATCTTGCCTAGGTGAATGAATAGTTCAATCAAATTTCATTTCACTATCTTTTTTTGATGGAACATTTCGCTATCTTTATCAATGAGAGGTTCCAATATTTTTATCTAGAGTTAACATAGGATCTTTAGGAATTAGGGCAACATTATATTCCATATACAAACTCCATGGCTTAGTATTAAAATTGCTCTCAGAACTAAGTACCCTTTGTAATTTGATGGGACTTAGATATTTGGAATGTGGTACTTCATATATGCAACGTATCACAAGTTGCTTGATACATATGGCCTAAAAGTAAAAAATCAGTTTGCTTGCTCATGACAAATGAAACTAAAGGAAGAGGCTTGTGGCAATGATAGTGCTGGACCAGAGCAATGGACACCTACAACATGCTTTAATTGGTAGTGGAATATAATATTCAACCAAAACCGTGATAGTGCTGGACCAGAATAAGACCATGATTTGTGGTACTGAATCCTCAAGTTATCTTGTTGTCCAATTAATTAAGCTAACGTTAATGTCATGTCGCACTTGCCAAATTGAGTAGGTGTGTGGTCCTCTGTGATCTTTTTCTCTGGGCACATATTGCTTTCTTGCTTCTTTATAAATGTTCATTGATGCAACTCAAATTACATTTGGATCTGCAAACTCTCCCTCAATAATTGTAAGTGAAGCATTTGTGGATAATATTATTATTATTTTTTTATAATGGTTACAATATGACTTGACAGCAATTGCCAGTTTTTGTGTGTGTGTGTGTGTGTGAGAAACGTAAATACCAATTTAAAGAGCATGACATATGACAAAATCTTTAGCTGACACTTGTAAGGGAATTATTAGTTTTCTGAAAAGAAGACATTGGAGATCAGCTCTGATTCAAGATTCTTTCATCACCAATATTGCTACATACACAATAAATTATATAATTTTTTTCACAATTTGTTAAGATAACAGATTGTAACTAGTGTAATTTCACTATCACTAGAACTCATTATTTTAATTATATACCAATTATAATTTGCTACCTCACCATTGTGAAATTTATTGTGTCATTCATTCTTGTCACGGCAAAGTTGAGAGTGATGAATGCCCCATAAGACAGACTTGATTGTTTACAGCCATCTCCATCTGAGGTCTTGCCCCACTGATAATCTTTTCAGTGTACTGAAGAAACATTGGGCCAACTCCTATAGCCATCATGGTTGCTTCATCACCCACTGTATAAGATACAGACACCTCGCGTGCACCAAATTCCTCATTAGCCCTGCACATATTCATGACTAGTTCAATCTCTGCCAACTTTCTGGGACCTCAGTTAAAAATGTTCTGCATTTAACCATGTACCTTTCCATGTTAGATATATCATAGTTTACCAGAACATAACCGCTTTTTAAATCATGTTTTTCAAGCCCTTTATGCAACTATTTCTTATCTAAAGGTGGACAGGTGCCATGTTAACAAATTAGTTTGAAGGATTGCTTTGGCCTACAAACCGACCTATCATGTACCTATGTCTATGTGTAAATTAACCTAGTTACTAACTACATTTTTCCCGAGGAACATTAGTCATGACTCATGAATGGTGTCCATTTGAAACACCTGACCAACCAAGCTATAATTTTTCGCTTTTGTATTTCCTGTTAAAGTCACACATTTAACATCGCTTTAGCTCTCAAAATAATGTGGTTTAGGCCCAAGCCACCTGAGGCTGTCGTTATTGATGACAGTTACATTATAGATTACAGTAAAAATCTAAGTGAAATAAGTTTCTTGTACTTTTTATGGTGATGTATCATCACATTTGTACTATCATGGCTTGATTAGATGTAAGTTGCATGATTGCCATGTCCTTGGTAGATGTCACACTTGCCAAGTTGCCATCCAAATGGGCCTGTGTAAGGGGTTAAGATTTGATCCAGTGCATTGGATCGAACCCGATCACAATACATAGCTAAATCTGGTCACATGTCATGATCATGTTTAGTCCAGCGTACTAAAGAATTGGACCGAAATCAAATCCATGTGTTAGTGCTTGTCTCCAAGTTTATTCGCATTGATTTATTGGGTTTCAAAGAATAGTTTAGACAGAAATACAAAAACTATGACAAACAAGCAGTAAACCTATTAGACATTAGCTAATAATCTTTTATGCCAAAGTTTAAAGAAATAAAAAGAAAGAAAGAAGAAAAGAGAAAGTGTAATGATCTGTCGGCCAAGAAATCTTCCCTAATCAAGATTAATTAGGGTTGACTCCTTATCAACAATATGTAATCAAACACCACTAATCAAAAATTTTGGTTAATTGCTAAGCTAGCCCACCTGATTTTGACATTCAACCAACTTATTATTCTGTCTACTACGCAAAGCTGACCGTTGTAGAGTCATTCAGAGATGTAAGGATTATCTGATATGCCACAGCTAAGTTACATAATATAAACAATTATTTATTTGATTCTTTCTTTGAAATCTTTCATGGTATATATGCATGGTTGTAGAGATTCATGAAGTAATATTGCTAGATATATAATAAAATCCTAAATAGTTTTAGAAAGTGAACTGAAGTAGTCAGACTTTTTGTTCTAAGGAGGAACTACAGCTGCTAAAGCTTTCATAGAGTTACAGTTTTGATGAGTGAAACTTTTATAAAGTAATTATTATATAAAGTAGTACCTAATGTAATTTCATGGCTTGTTACACTACTGTTTGTGATTAATGACTGTGATTTTCGTTCGCATGACGAAAGCATCCTTAAGATTTATAACATTGTCATGACTATAACATCAATGTCTACAATGATAAATTAGTCACAACACAATGGCATATATACATTTTTACTCAAGCATCAAGCTAATTAATCTTTTGGATTACCAATGTATCATGCTTAAAGTTGGTCTTACTGTTTAATTATGAACATAAAGACCACTTAGGAAAAGTGCATCATCATTGGAACATTTAGCAACACATAAACATTGCAGCATACATACATACATACATACGGACACAATATATATTAGGGTTCTCTGGCCTTGTTCCCCTGGTTAATTTGTAATCACTTGATTAATAGATCTTAGAAGAGGCAGCCATGAGTAGAGGCGGAAGCTATGGCGGCGGGCAGAGTTCGTTGGGCTACCTCTTTGGCTCCGATGAGCAACCAAGTACTGCTTCTCCTCCGGCAAGGCCAGTTAACCCGCCTCCATATGGTATTGATAGTACTACTACCATAGAGACGAAGCCTCCTGAAACTCCTCCTGTAGAGACCCAAAAAGTTTCAAACAACTATCACCGTGCTCAAGGCCAAAATTCAGGAAACTTCATAACTGTAAGTTGTATTTATATATTTATGTATGATATTGATATGCAAATATAAGCATTTGCACCTTTATCTTACATACAATTTTTCATCTGCTGCATATGTAACACTTGATCAGGATCGTCCATCAACAAAAGTCAAATCAGTTCCTGGTGGAGATTCATCTCTTGGTTACTTGTTTGGAGATAAGTAATACATCTCTTTCTCCAAACTCTAGTAGCTGTTTTGTGGGTTTTGATTGATATGTAAAATAAGGGACTAAGTTCCCATCAGGGTTTGGATTTAAGAATATGGAGTTTGATTTTCTTATGAATGTGTGTATGTTGGATTGTCTTATGGTCCAGATAGGTCAGCCTTGTATAGGGAAGTAGTGAATGTATGTCCTACTGTCTATAATAAGGAAAAAGTTCCTGTCAGTGTGTGAATTTTCAGATAGTTTAATAAATAACACTTTGATGAAGTTTGTTGATTGTTTTTATGGCCAAATTTGGAAACAATAAAGTGAACTTTCCATTTTAGCTTCAGTTTGATACCTCTTTTTAGATGTAGACACATTAATTTAAGATGTTATTACTCTCTTTTTTAATTATTCCTTTCTGTATTGTTTACTTTGGAGTCAGTCAATAAAGATTTGTGCTTTAAATAATCTCCAAGAGATTTGTCTATGGATTTGTCTCATGATGCCAACAAGGTAAAGCATATGTTAGCTGTTTGTGTGTTAATTTTTCAAATATGCAGCATATACATTCAAAGACTCGTTTGTTTATGTTAGATATGGCCATAGAACCAATTAATTAACACTTCCATTTGAGTCTCAACCACTTATACTCTTAACTTTTTTTCCTTATCAAATAATAAGAACTTATATTAGAACTGAGTTTGGAGGTTTTATATATATATACTTTTTCTTCTTTTTCCTTTTTTTATTTTATTTTATTGTTATTATAGAAACTGAAGACTTGTGACATGAAATAGTTGTATATATAGGTTTGCCAATGAGAAATTTAACCGGTTATCAAGTGAAGTTGATGCATTCACTGAAATAGTTGAGTTGCTTCTTCTTGATTTGTACTATATCTTTTTTACTGCCATTGTTATAATCAAGATTATCATCAATATCAATATGGTGTTTAACTTAACTTAATTTTGTTATAAATTTCCTATAATATTCCACAATTCATATAAGTTTAGTACTTCTTTTTGTTCTATGATATATTTCAATGACCTTCGATACATTTTATATTTGATCATAAACATTAGGAACTGATTATTAATTACTCAGTTATCAAACCGGTGGATAACATAATCAAAATCCATAGATAGAATATACAAATAGTCGGATGAACATAACTTGAAGTTGTTTATACAATATACAAAAAGAAAGAGCTTAAAGTGTTCTAATAAATTCAAACATCAAAATTTTGTTTATATTCTCCCTACTAGTATATATGTTGTTATTTATCTTGTTAGGATAATAATGTTAAATGATTAGATTCATTATTTCCAATTAGTTTAAGCTTTTGTAACTTGCAGTAATTTATCAAAACTAACAATCAACTTATGATTAAGAATTGAATACTATATGCTATTATTCAACTGGCTGCAATAAGGATTGTGGTCAAGAAAAAAAACTTGAAGTTGGGGTATAATAGCTTTCATAGAACAATCAAATAACATTTGTTTGCACACAAAATCTCTGCCTTTTTGGGAGTTCAGTGTAGAAATATTAAGAAGCAATAATAATGTAAAAGGTGTAAAGAGAAAAGAAAGCAGAAACCGAGGGATTACGTTGTTCGGCTATGAAAGCCTACATCCACGGAAAAATAAAACCTTAAAAGAATACATCTTTATTATATTTCAATGTATTTACAATGTGTTATGAGAGATTCTATTTATACCAGAGGACCAAACACCAATTCCCACATCTAAGCAATGTGAAATTCCTTAATGTTCAGTTGTAAAATAAATGTGAAAAAAATTATTATAGAAAAGAAAAAAAAAAAAACAAAGATATACTATAGCCATCAAAAGATATGTAGTAATGACATTTGAGACCAAACACTGCATATTTGAATTTTTATTTTTTTTATTTTTTTTAATGTGTGCATATTCTTTTTATTGTTCTTTTGCGTCCTTCACATATTGACAGAAGAGGCCAAACACTGCATAATCAAATCCATGCATTAGATGAGCTATCCCAATTACCAAGGTATGATTAACCCCATGGAGTTTTGAAATCATGATTTGAGGTCTCATAGTGCCTGTTCTCTACCACTATGCCAACACTCATTTGTTGTTAGCTGTTGATTCCCATAAAATTAATTAACTGATCGTTGCACAAGTTAATTAGTTATATTACAGATAACTTAAGTTAAAAAGTTACAATAATGAAGTAAATAAGAGATGTCAACAGTAATATGCTTCATCTAATAATGAAGTTAATTTGTACATGCACAAGCATGCAGACTTATTTAATGCTGTTATCTGATCAAAGATCAATAGGGATACGTCACTATACTTACTAGTATATAAAACATATGCAACGGAAATTTAATAATTTATGCATTGATATAGCTGTGTAACCAAGGCTTTAACAGTTCCTTTCATTATAAGGGCAATAGAGCTGTTTGATACTGTTGGAATATATAAAGGCTTATTCTTAATCTAAGCCCAAGTTCAATACTTTGTGTTAATTTAGGGTTAGATTAGGATTAGTCTTCTATAAATATGTTGTTAAGCAACTCATTGTAAACACAATATTATATAGTAAAAATGTAGCCGTCAAGGACTTTTGTGTGTGGATGTAAGTCTTCATGACAGAACCAATGTATCTATTTGTTTCCGCTCTCTCTACTCTCTATTATTATTACTTTCTATTTTCCTACATGGTATTAGAGCCTCTCTTCGATCCTTGTCAAGCTCTTTGCTACTGTGTCATTTGTTGTTTCTCGAAGTTAGTAGTTGTTTCTCGGTATTTCAACATGACCCAATTGTTTCTGAACATGGTGGTCTTGTTGTTGTGATTGTAAGGAGAGATTTTCATTCCTCCTATGGGCTGCTGTGTGTTCGGTAGATTATCAAAACCTTTGTAGATTCAAGGCTTATTCAACCTTGCTTCTTCTCCAACAATTGATTTTTGATGTTTGGGCTGCCGGATCGGTAGCATTGTTCTTTGGGGTGATCTCTTTTTCAGATTTTTCTTTGTGGATCTTCATGAAATTTCAAACTCAAGTTTATGTCATGCTACACCTTGAGTTTGAGAGGGGATATTGGAATATATAAAGACCCATTCTTAGTCTAGGCCTAAGTCCAATACTTGGTGTTAATTTAGGGTTAGACTAAGGTTAGTCTCCTATAAATACGTTGTTAAGCAACTCATTGTAAACACAATATTATATAGAAAAAATATAGCCGTCAAGGGCTTTTGTGTGTGAATATAGGTCTTTATGACAAAACTACGATATCTCTTTGTTTCCACTATCTCTACTCTCTACTATTATTGCTTTTTATTTTCCTACAGATATGAAAACGACATGATGCCTCTAGAATATGGACCTAGTCTACTTTCGTTAGAGCTTTGATATTTTAATAATGTATAGTCCCAAGCAGCCACACTCGTTTAGCAATGAAGGGAAAATTTTATAGGACTAGTTATAAGACCAGTTATATTCTGTAGTATAGGATGTTAATTTGTTAAGAAGTATAGCCTAGCTGAAATTTATTAGAATATTTATATTGATGATTGGGAATAGAAGATAAGATAAAGATTGAAGTCATTCCTTCATAGGTTGGGGTAATTTCAAAATGCTTAATATGATTTAATCATGTGTAATAGAGACTAATTAATATATTAGTAAGAAGGAAAAAAAAAAGTGATTTAATTAAAGAGAGAGAGAGAGAGGCTTAAAATAGCATGGGTGTATGTGGAAGTAATGAAGAATGATATGTTAATTAAGAAAGTGAGAGTAGCTTTAGATAAGATATAATGGCAGAAATTGATATATATGCCGGCTCCGATTAATTAAGAGAATCTATTATTGATCCCAATTTAAATTGGCATTTTGAGTTGAGATATGCTATCTAATTCAAAAAAGAAACTGACAAAGCAATTCTAAAGGGAAATTCTAGACGACTAGCTATAAGACCAGTTATACTCTATAGTATAGGATCTTAATTTGTTAAGAAGTAAAGCTTAGCTGAAATTAGAATATTAATATTGATCATTGGGAATAAAAGATAAGATAAAGATTGAAGTCACTCATTCATAGGTTGGGGTAATTCCAAAATGCTTAATATGCTTTAATCATGTGTAATAGAGACTTATTAATACATTAGTAAGAAAAAAGTGATTTCATTAAAATGAGGGGATAAAAAGAGGGAGAGATAGGCTTAAAATAACATGGGTGTAAGTGGAAGTAGTGAAGAAGGATATGTTAATTAAGGAAGTGAGTGTAGCTTTAGATAAGATATAATGGCGGAAAATGATATATATGGCTAGCTCCGATTAATTAAGAGAATCTATTATCCATTATTGATCCCAATTTAATTGGGATTTTGAGTTGAGATATGCTAGGACTCAAAAGAGCAACTGTCAAAGGAAGACACTTTCTTGAAATCTCTTTCATGTCTTTGTGTTCATGACTCATCATGTAGGTTTATATCATTACCCTTTTGAATACTAGTTACTGTACGTATACTCTGCATGCACTAGAAGGGTTAAAAGCAATGACACCGTAATAATTAAACATGATTTGTTAAACACAAACGTTTCATATCCTTCTCAGGAAATTATCTTGTTAAAAAGTTTGAGGATGCAATATTGCATTAGTGGTAAGGGATTGATGCAAATTTTAGCCGCATATATTCTGGATATAACAATCTTCTTAGTAATTCTAATAAGCTTTTTAGTAGTCAAAAGTGAGATTTATACATGGGTTACGACATTTAATCTCTGCTTAGATACAACAAATGCTTCCACAGTATAAGTTAGAGTTCAGGCTCATTCCTTACAAGTGTCAATTTCACATGTGTGCAAATTTCTTAGTTAAGCTATTTCTGTTGTTAACGACTACATTTATGTGTTCATGGGAGTATGTTTTTATAATTTTAGTGATGCTATTACATGAGATAAATTAGGTTCAGTCTGCGTGGTTAACATGCTTAGCTGTTGATAGGTCAGTCTGGGGCTGTCGTGGAGCCTTGTCAGCCACTGAAAAGTTTAACCATGGCCAAATAAGCATATGCTTTTGATCAAATGGTACATTGACAAGAAAATTTAAATATGCATGCCCATTGTATTATACTCCTATTTACTTGTACTTCACTCATATATTTGCTTATATAAATACATTTCATCTTAATTAGACGTCAACAAGCAAAAGTGTCATGGTGTCTCTCTTAATAAATCCTTCTTGTTTGTATCTTAACTGGTGCCTTAGCACATGATCGATGACCAAGTAATCATATGCAGTTGATTACATATATTGAAGAGAAATATGAAATGAGCACCACCAATAGAAGCGTCATAGTGGCCGGCTCTCTGCCTCTGATACCTTAATTAATGGCACCCATCTATTCCCTATCTATAGAGTTTTCCATGCTAAGTTTCCAAGTAGAACAGATTCTATTGCCAATTGAAAACTTCCAATTGGAATTGAAGCTTCTATATATATGGCAGCATTTGACATGGAATCTTACCTATAATATTCTCATGCTTGTCATTGGAAGATTCTTATTTTTTATGTTTGTAATATATATATATATATATGTCTCTCGTTTGGAGTGCTTTTAGAAGTATTTTGTATTCCTCTCTTATGGGATGGTATCTTTTTTCTTTTTCTCTTTTTATTTGCTGAATAATCATGAGATAATATCTTGTGTAACCATGTTGTATGTCACTCACATGGTTGTATAAAACACTTTTTTCCCATAAGGATGAGTCACAAGTTTGTGTGGACCCCACCTTATGGTCCCTACATAAGAGAGAAGTTGTATACAACCGTTATATAAAATATTTTTTTTCCCACAAGATTAATACATATTAAAAATGATGGATATGAGTCATATGACCAATGAATTAACTTAACTCCTACTTCCTCCTATAATAATGGAATAGAAAGTGAGGTTAAGGTTGTAAGAGCTACTAATTGTGTATAACTTATTAATAAAAATGATTGATATGATATTGTCCCGAAGAGTATTTTATCAATTTGAAATAAAGATTTATCTTAGTGGTAGGACAATACTATTCTTTACAATGATCCTCAATCCCAAATCTATATAATATATAAAAGCAGAAGACATGAGCGTTAAAACTTAGAATGTTTCACATCATGACAAGTGGCATGTCTATCTATCGTTTAAATTTCTGAAGTGATACGTTGTTTAGATTTCTTAAGTGGTTTGCATGTCTATCTATCGTTTAAATTTCTGAAGTGATACGTTATTTAAATTTCCTAAATGATTTGATTTAATAACTGTCAAACACTTTTAAATAAAAATAGATAATAATAAATTCTTGATAATAAGTCTCCTACTACTAAAAAGATATCTTAATAAAATACCATAATAAAAATCTTTAAAATAAAAATAGATAATAACAAATTCTTTAAAATAAGTCTCCTACTACTAAAAGACATCTTAATAAAATATCATATTAAAAATATTACAATTATGACAATCTCCTAATACTAGAAGACTTCTTAAAGATTATAAAAAAAAAATTCATACGTTGTTTAAATTTCCTAAGTGGTTTGATTTAATAACTGCCAAACACTTTTAAATAAAAATAGATAATAACAAATTCTCTGTGTTAGGAGTACTCTTTTAGTGAAAATGTATTGATTGGTGAACAATCACTTAAGATATCATTTGGTGAACAGACATACTCCTTGATAGAAGGAAAATAAATAGAACACGTTAAATTGAAGGTTCCTCATTCTTCCATAATCTGCTTACGTAACATCTAAACAATGGATAATCTGGTACAAGTTTTGTTCTTCTACTTCTTTTTCTTTTTTATTTATTTATTTTTCTATCATGATCTATTTTTATTTTTGTATTTTTGTACGTTTGTATGACTGCAAGTGGATCTAAGAGGCAATTGAACTAAGGTAATCTTTTATCAATTAAAGATAACTATTTTTTCTCAATTATTATACACTATCTAATTCCTTTTATTTTTCTGTTGTTGGTACAATTCTATCTATTTGTTATTATCAGTTTTATTTTTTTTATGGAACATATTTTCCATAAAATAATTCTAAATATATATTTTGATCATATATACATTATGTGTTTATATAGAGTTTTTTTTCCGTACTTTGTACGAGTTATATATATGCTAGTTTTCATAATGGCCAAAGTATATCCCCATTTTTTCGTGGCTATATTATATATAATTAACCATGGGTTTTCTCCCTTTTAGAAGGCTATCAAGTATTAGAAAATAGGAATTAGGAATAGCATCGGGAGAATTAAAAGTATCACGGCTCAAGTTCTCAACACGGAAGCTTTGTGCTTCGGCTCATAGGTTTCAATTTCTAAGTTTTTCTTTTATTTTGAAAGATTGTAACGAGGCTGCTCTGGCCTTGGCTACAGAGGCTTTGTTCTCATCTTTGGATCAAGTGTGGCTTGAGGATCACCCTGATTGTATTACGACTATTGTACGGTTTGATTCTATTCAATAAATTGCTATCGTTTCTATCCAAAAAAAAAACACGGAAACTTATATCATCTTAAAAATGGGCTTGCTGTTGCTGGGCAATAAGTTTGCAACCCAAAAATTTATGGAAATGGGTTATTTTAAACAATTAAAATACAGTGTTATCAAAGTAAGATATAAGTTTAGAGATTAAATTCAATAAGGATCCGGTGTAAAACTGAGTTTTACACCCTCCAATCCAGAAGTACCACGTGAACATTTTACAAATAAAACAATAAACCCATACACACAATCAAAATCCAATTTTTCGGAAAAAAATCTCTTCACCGTCTCCCATGGCTCCCCCACCCCCAAAATCTATCTTCCCCTCTTCCTCTCTTCCTCTCTTTCAAAACCCACAAACCCATCAACCATGGCTAACATTGAATTCCTTTCACACTATCAAAAATCACGTTTGGTTGCTCATATATTGCAGGAGACAGTGAGAGAAGAGAGGGAAGAGAGATTTGGGGGGTGGGGGCGGCCATGGGAGATGGTGAGAGAAAAAGAAGAAACAAAGTAAAATATTTATGGATTTGCGAGGACTTGAGGTGAGGGAAAAATGGTTTTGGAGGAAGAGAGATGGGTTTGTGGGTTTTGAGAGAGAGGAAGAGAGATTTTGGGGTGGGGGCAGCCATGGATGATGGTGAAAAGATTTTTTTTCAGAAAAATTAGATTTTGATTGTGTGTATTTGGGTTTACTATTTTATTTGTAAAATGCTCACGTGACACTTCCGGAATGAAGTAATTAACTCAATTTTACAACCAGCTCCTTATTGAATTTAATCTCATAAGTTTAACTTTAAAGCAAATTCAATCCACAGGTGACAAGGGGTTAAGAGATCTACTACTTTAATTCGGGATTTAAAACTATATAATTTTGTATCTACCCATAAATAGGAGATGTTGTGTGCAAAAAAAAAAAAAAGTGAGTATCTATAGGAACTAAACTCCCAAATAAAAAAGAGAATAATAGAGTTTACCTCTAACCTAGTTTGGAGGAATCCCCCTTCTACCCACTACGTGACAAGTAAATAAACCATCCACATATGTATTTTAAAAAGTCACATGACTCATTAAAAATGTCATGTGACTAAAAGTATACGTGGATGATCTATTTACTTGACACGTAGTGGGTTGAAGGAAAATTCATCCAAATCGAGTTGGAGATAAACTATTTCCAAAGGAGAATTGATCTATAGTGTATAGTCTCTTTGTAATAAATTAATAATTAATAAACCTAATAGGAAAAAAAAAAAAAAAGATTATTCCAATTATTTGACAAGGCAGTCCGTTAGATTTGTGAAATTTGAACCATGAAATGGACATTTCCAAATGGAGAGGATCCAAGTTCAATTTTATTTTTTTTTCTCAAAAAAAAAAAAAAAAAAATTCAATTTTAGTTAGATTAGTCAACATATATATTAGATGCAACAAGATATTATTTGTAAGTTGTAACAATTAAGTAGTTTTATTGTTTGTTAATTGTCACATTTTATTTATAAAATGGGTTGGTATTAGCTAGTCTAGACCCACCAACATAATTCTATTAGATTTTATGTGCTTATTAGATCCAATAACTTTGTGTCAGAATTTTTATGGTTCAAATCTTTAGTATTATTATTACAAAAATAAAATAAAATATATTTAGTATTATCTTATTTATTACCTACTCCCCAACATTTCTGACTTCTACATAAATAGACTCATTTTTATTAAAATTACAAAACAAAAGGTAAGACTCTCACCTTCAAACCCAACAATTTAATTAAAAGAGATAGGAATAACTAGACATGGTAAGCGGATTAGGTCAAATAGTTTTAGGTTTGACCTAGTCAAGTACTGGTTAGATTGGGTACAGCCGTACAGGTAAAAAACGAGTTGAAATGAAACGGATTGCTATATCTATGACGATTTCCCAGTTTTTGATAGGTTGAGTCAAACATGTAAAACTCATATGTTTTTTCATGTTAAAAAAGTATTTAATGTAATTAATTTTCAATTTCTTTTTTTGGTATTTCTTTTCATACAAATAAAAGAACAAAGAAAACACTCAAAAAATAAAATTTCATTAATACATAATTAAGTATATAGTTCGAAAATTAATTCTAATAGTCTACTAGTCCAATAATTCCACAAAAGAAGAAGGGAAAAAAAGAACATGTACACCTTGTATACATAAAACATGAAATAAAGTTAAATCACCTTTTATATATATATATATATATATATATATAATAATATATAATAACATGATAGGTAAAGAAAAAAAATTTATGAAGAAAATTTATAATGAACTTAAGAAAAAATTACTCAATATTAGTAGTAGATCTAAAGCTGAATTTATATTGAAGAATTGTATTTCAAATTGACGAGTAATGTAATCAATATTTTTACCTAAAATATAGAAAATCTAATACAAGTTTAGCATACAAATATATATATTTAAAATGGATCAATAAAAAAAAAATCACATTATAAATATTATAATAGAGACTTGACAAAAAGATCGGGTCAACACAAGTCAAACTAAAGTGGTCTGTTATTCCTATCACTCGTATCGTTTTTTAGATGAGTAAATAAGTATTTCAAAAAAAAAGATGAGTAAATAAGTACGAGTCCAATTTTGCCAGAAATAAAAATTTGTGAAAAATTCAGACCGACAAAAGTAGATAAAATAGATACAAATGTGCTTAGGAGACTGCAAATTGATGATTGCACCCTCTACCCTCGAGGTCATATCAGTAGTTTTATAATTATGCATGAACATAGTTTGCTTTAACAAAAACGTGTACTCTATTAGCAAAGTCTAAAATTAATATTCCGATTATAATTTTATTACCAAAAGGTTTTAGAAATTTAAAATAAATTTTAATGTTTATTTTAATTTATTTTAGACAATTACCACAATTTTTTGTTTTAATAATAAATTTTAGGTATTATATTTACACATTGTTCATATGTTATGTGATTCAATGTAAGAATTACAAATTGTAAGATGTGCTTTTAGCGTGTGATGCAATATATATATACATATTTTTAACATAAAAGTCTCATTTCCACAGACAATTCAAGCTATATAGAAGTCTCAATACCACAGAAATTGAAATTTGGATGCCTCTCATGTCATATGAATCATTTACGAATCACCCTGAGCGGATTGTAAATCATTGTTAGATAAAATCGCTTCCAAAATCAATTCTTGGAAATCAAAGAACATTTCCTTTTGCTAGAAGGCTGCAGTTACTGTCATCAGTTTTGTACAGCATATAGGTCTACTAGACAAGTATTTTTGTCCTCCCCCAAGAAGCTAATCACTATGATATATAGAGCAGTAATCTTTATTTTTGCTTTCTTTTGAGTAGAATATATTTGTGGTAGGGGCTAAGGTAGCATGGAAATCAGTTTGTATGTCTAAATGTGAAAGGGCTTATTGAGTTCTTCAGCCTTAAGAGGATAGAGGATTGGAATAAGGCAGTATTATGTTTTGATTGGCTTCAAATTTCAATCCATACAAGTCATCTCATTCATATTACTTTTAAATAACAAATAAATAAATAAAATCGCCAAGTCAAAACTAAAAAAAGTAATGTCACTTTCAGAAAACAAATTAGGAATATGATACTCATAAATTAGTCTGTTTACCTCACAGATGTGAATGTCTTCCGAATTATTTTGTGTCTATAATAATTATCTTATGCATCATCTCATGCATCACATATAAAGAATCACATATATAATAATAAAAAATGTATATATTATAATTACATGAGATAACTTTTTGTGATAAAGACTAGTTGATATGTATACGCATCTTGTGATAACTCTGTCTAGGCTTTGCCTCCACAACAAAGGTTAGCCCGTGAAGGGCTGGCCATGGTGTGAGATAAGAATTTGTTCACGGGATGCCAATGGCATGCAAGTTCTGACAAGGTACCGTGACCACGTGAAACCCCACCAATTTTATTCCTACATCATAGTCTGTCAAATGCAAGGCCATAATATGCAAGTCCATTTCTACTTCATATCTACCACTAATTCGATGAGTGGCAACCACAATTGAATAATATTTTTCTGATAAGTCTCTGCTATTGCCTATTTGTACGAAATCTTATGCACAAATTGTGTAAAAACCTCATACACTCATATTGGATTACAATTCATTCATCCTTAGCACTCCGAAGGAAATAAAAACGATTTTTTTTGTGATAGGAAAAGGTAGACCAAATAATATACCATGAAGAATTGTGAGGCCACTAGGACAAAAGAAAGTTAAGTATAATTTATGCCATGTGCTCGCATATGAAACTTCTTGTGGTGTTTGAGAGCCTTGAGATTCTCCGCATGGCTGAGTAAAACAACAAAAGGACTATATAAAAGAGAGTGGAAGTTCCACGGGTAACGCAAGCACTCAGTGGGGATATACTTTCTATAGTGCGCAATACATCAGTGTATCTATTCGGTGCACCGTATCTTCAAATTAGTTATTTATCAATATGCCTTCAATATGAAATCATGAGCGTGCCACTACTCACCCCTATCGTCAAATAAGATACTTAGGTCTTGCCTACACTACATATAAAAAAAATAAAAATAGAAAAAAGGAAGAAAAAAAAAAATTGATGCTTTGGCCTCGTAGTAATGAGGAATTTATATGTAACCGACACTAAAAGTTCAAATCTTATTATATAAAAAAAATTGAGAAATAAGTAATAATGCAAAAGTCAACCTACTTTACAACTATTTCACAATTATAACAAGTTGTTGGTTTTTAGGTAAGCCCACCATTCACACCACTTTATTGTCTACCATTCACAATTTGATATAGCACTCATTGTAGTAAAAAAAATATAAAAAATAAAATAAAATAAAAATAAAAAAGTGTGAAAAAACATTGTATACATAAACTTATTGCTGAGAAATAAGAAAAAAAAAATATGAAATATAATTTATTACAACCAATAAGATTTGAAGTTACAACATTTTTTCTATGATGGTCATCAATTTCAAGACAAATTAACTGAGGCAATCGACAAATAATTGGTTATAGCAAAATAAATTAAGGTTTTGGGATTTGAAGGGGGACTCATGAATGTGAGGAATTTGGATATAGAAGAGTCAGATTGCATGACATCCAGTTCTTCAAGATTCAAATTCCACCTTTTTAGTTTCTTTTTTCTCCCTCTAAAGCGAATCCAAGTTGAACAATTGGATTCCTCGTTTTTTTTTTTTTTTTTCCTAAAGAGAATCCAGTTATTCAACATCAACATATCTCTCTCTCTCTCTCCTTCTTCAATTGGTTCACCTCTACATACATTCTAAGAATTTTCATTAATTAAGATAACGTCTCAAAGTAAAACTTCATCAAATCCATCCTTTCTCATAAAATTATTTATGCTCTAACCATAATTTGAAGAACTTCTTAATAATAGTGATTAAAGTGTATTAATTGAATGATGCCTTTTCCCAAAGATTTTTAATGAGCAAGTTGTTTTTGTTTCTCTTGTACCGGACTAGAAATACATTGAGAATTACATGTACAAGGGAAATGTTATTTAAAATAAACCTCAGTCACAGTGACAAAAGGCACTAACTTACTAACTTTCATATTATATCCCTACTTTATTTTTGAGAGGATGAAGCATTTAAAAGCCCAAAATTTAGCCAATTGCTTAAGGGTAGTTTTAGAAATTTTTATTGTTTTTATTGAAGAGACGAGAAATTAAATTATTTTCTCTTAAAAAGTTGAGTTTTCAAAACAGAATTAATAATTTGGGACGGAGAGAATAATTAATAAATTCACTTACAAATAGTAAACAAAGTCCCATACTCCCACGGTCGATCAATATATACTCACTGTCTCTGCCACAAACCAAAAGCCCCACTGCCTTTTGTACAATGGAGTTCTGGACAACTCCTAGAACAACTCAGGTTCAAATTTGGTTTTTATCTTCCCTCTTTACACTATATACTCTTGAAAATATCATCATTATAAGCATCTCTTTTGGTTGTATGCCAAACATGTTAAAACACATTTACATTTATTTCTGGTTTTGATGCAAAAAATGTTCACTTCAATGCATTCTAAACCCAAAAAACGAGCTTTTTTCCTCTTTTACTTTCATTTACACACTATAATTGGTTCTCTGTTGTGTCACATAAACCCCAACTCTCTCTTTCTATGATATTCTTACAGGTAACAGAGGTTTTAGTAGTGCTGACTCTCCTGGTTTTAATTAGCACAAATGGTGTTGAAAGCCGAAAAGCTCTGGTTAATGACTACTTTGAGTACTCAGCTATAAGTTGTAGAACTCATAGTGCATCATTGACAGACTTTGGAGGAGTTGGTGATGGAACTACATCAAACACCAAGGCCTTTCAGGCAGCTATCAATCAGCTGAGCCAGTATGCATCGGATGGTGGGTCACAGCTCTTTGTTCCTCAAGGAAAATGGTTGACTGGGAGCTTCAATCTCACTAGCAATTTCACACTCTATCTCCACAAAGATGCAGTTCTTCTTGCTTCTCAGGTTAGTATTTAGTAATTCCCAAGACTTTAACTAGCTATAATTCTCAACCATTAATAAATCTTTCTTATTCTTTCTATCTTTGATTTATTTTGCATTTTCAATCTAGCTAGCAGTACTTTCTCTCTTTAAAAAGATGTAAAATTTATAAAGTTAAGAGCTATATATATTCCATTAAAGAAACATATAGATTCCTCCTAAGCCTTATTGCTTTGATAAATTTTTATATAGAATTAATTGAAAAATAACTTTGGTCTAAAATTATCAGTATTTGCTAGGCCAAAAAAAAGTTCAAAAAAATTAGAATGTGACATCTACATCATTCACTCCCTAAATTCAATGTGCTTTGAAAAGTTGAGCTAAAATCGATGTGAACGGTTACTAATTGTAACATTTAATTGGAGCACTAATTTGACGTTACACAAATGAAAGGAATTAAGGGAATGAAGGAAATATTTCACTAAGCCAGTCTCCATGCTCCCATGGCAGGGCAGCCTAATGAAGAAGTTGTATATTTTGGTTATGAAATTGGACGGTCCACAGTAAATGCAACCCCATATGTGATATGGGGCCCACCTGATATAAATGACCCCTGGTAATCTGGGCCATCCAAAAGTCACTTTAACCGTGAAGGTTTGTGGGCCTAACTTGAAAAGTGCATCTTCCTGTTTTGTTAGGCCTCTCTAAGCCTAACCGAAAAACGACCCAGTTCACGAGCATAATAGTTCCACTGTTCGAGCCTAACTAGGGGCCCACCACCAAAATAATTACTTTCCCAAAAAGAAAAAAGAGGGTAGAATTAAGATGAACATGCTAAAGTAAATATGGCAAATAAAACTTTGCTACCACTACACGTATGATCTTTGAGGGATTGGACTTAAACATGTAGGGTCGGAAATTTTTTATTACATTTATCAATAATTTTTGAAGTATCATATGTATTAGTATTAGTTATATTGTTTAGTGTCACAACACATCATTAGAGGAGAATACATATAATTGATATATAAGATAATTTCTTTTTTATGAGGGGGTTGAACATGACAATCAATGAAAAAATCATTGATAGTAAGCAATATAACTATTATTACTGTTGTAAGATCCATATATATATATATATGAGATACTTATTATTCATATGTAGCATATATTTATTTTATTTAGTAACAAAATCGAACATGAGAGTACATTTCTTTTGACATACCTATAAGATTCATCCACGCATCTCCTTCGTTATTTAAAAAACAAAACAAACGACTTGTCACTTAAAATAGTGATTGTCAAGAAAAATACAAAAGATACACTGATTTGAAAAGGTTCAATTATTAGGATTTGGTGAATTTCTTTATTTCAGAAGTGCCTTTTAATTTTTTTAATTTTAATCCTATGTTTTCACAATTGGATTAGGATGAGAGTGAATGGCCTGTGATTGAACCACTGCCATCCTATGGTCGTGGAAGGGATGCAGCTGGTGGAAGGTTCGTCAGTCTTATTTTTGGAACCAACCTCACTGATGTTGTAATAACAGGTATCAAACATAGTTATTTGCAACTGAATAGTCAATGCTAGGAAGAAATTTATAAAATCTTGATTTTGAGCAAATGAGGAGGTCCATCTTTTTTTAATCAGGGGACAATGGCACCATTGATGGTCAAGGTGCTCTTTGGTGGGACAAATTCCACCAAGGAAAGCTGAAGTACACCAGGCCTTACTTGATTGAAGTAATGTACTCTGATAATGTTCAAATATCCAATCTCACTTTGCTCAATTCTCCATCATGGAACGTCCATCCTGTTTACAGCAGGTTCTCCTTTACTCTCAACAATTTTTGCATTTGCTTGGTTTTGTTTAGTATTTCATACTTCCTCATTTAGCATGTCATTGTGGTACACAAAATTTCATCCTTGTTTTAAGATTGCTGATCCTATAAAAGCTAATGAATGCAGCAATATTCTTGTTCAAGGCATTACAATTCTTGCACCAGTGACTTCGCCAAACACTGATGGAATCAACCCAGGTAAGCATGTGGGTATATTGTAAAGGGCCTAAAGGCTAAATAAATTGAAGGAGAATAGTGGATAAGATCCATATAAGCATACTTTAAAGCATGTGCATATATTCAAATAAAGAAGAAGAAGCATGTGTTGTATCTTCCTGTTCCTCAATTAAAATCAACCAAAGCCTTGGCCAATAAATCGCATAGTTGAATTTTAATTGTCCTTGGGTGAAAATAACATTGTTTGTGTTGCGTTACTCAATATAATCATGTGATTGAATCTAATCAGAGAAGTTAAGGTCAGCACCTAAGGAACTGTACCTAATTTTTGCACAATAATGTTTGTATCGTTAGGTTCATATAGACTGACTCTTGTATGGTTTTAAGTCTTATCCAAATAATGCTAAAAGAGAGCTTTCACAAACTGATATGATGAGTAGACAAACTAAAGTACTACTGCATAATATCAATATACAATAATCACAATAACGACTACTTGATTTGGCTTCTTTTTTTTTGGTGTTGTACAGACTCTTGCACAAATACCAGAATTGAGGACTGTTACATTGTGTCTGGGGATGATTGCGTGGCTGTTAAGAGCGGTTGGGATGAGTATGGTATTGCTTATGGAATGCCAACCAAGCAGCTGGTAATCAGAAGGCTCACATGCATTTCTCCATTCAGTGCAGTGATTGCATTAGGCAGTGAGATGTCTGGTGGGATCCAGGATGTAAGAGCTGAAGACATTGTAGCCCTCAATTCAGAATCAGGAGTGAGGATCAAAACTGCAGTAGGAAGAGGAGGCTTTGTAAAAGACATATATGTAAGAGGGATGACCATGAAAACCATGAAATGGGCGTTTTGGATGACAGGGAATTATGGCTCTCATGCTGATAACAACTATGATCCAAATGCACTTCCTGTAATTCAGAATATTAATTATCGTGATGTGGTCGCCGAGAATGTAACAATGGCAGCAAGATTGGAGGGAATTTCCGGTGATCCATTCAAGGGAATTTGCTTATCTAATGTTACAATTAAACTGGCAAAGAAGGCAAAGAAAGTTCCATGGACTTGTACTGATGTTGCTGGGATTTCGAGTGCTGTGGTTCCTCAGCCATGTGATTTGTTGCCAGACCAAGGAGTAGAGAAGATAACAGCATGTAATTTCCCAGAAGAGAGCCTGCCAATTGATAATGTTCAAGTTCAGATGTGTACTTACCAGAGGAAGCATTTGTGAGAAAATGCCACTGAACTAAAGCTTCTACATATTGGAACTAAGGCTTCGTTTGGGAGTTTAAAGGGGAATGGAATGGAATGAATAAATTATAGGGGAATGGAATGAAATGAATAAATTATAAGGGAATGGAATAGAATGGAATGAATTTAATGAATGGAATGAAATGAAACTAAGTAATCTTGTTTGGATGTTTTAAAATAGAGGAATAGAATGGAATGTAAGTAACCTTGTTTGGGAGTAATATTAAAAAGAATGGAAAGAAATCATTTTATAACAACATTACTATAATATCTTTTATTTTTTATAAAATGTAGGATTAATCTATAAAATAATACTATAGAATTACCACACCATATATGACACCTTGTGGTGTCACAATAATATTATAGAAATACCATGACAAAGTTTATTTCTTTTTTTTTAGAAATTTTAATCTAAACTCACACACATACACACACACGTATATTTGAAGATCACAGGGATTGAATCCACACCCTCATATAGAAGTGGGGCTTTTTGGGAAGGGGGATTATCACTAGGCCGAATACCCAAGTGACAGATAGTATAAAATCTGCTTAATTATAAACAAGCACAAAATCTAAGTAATATAAACTAAAATATAATCCCAATAAATGGAAATTCGAAATTCATTGTCAACAAAATAAACTTTTAAAAGAAAATTGACATTGTTAAAAGTCCATGCATAGTCATTTAGAAATACAATATTATAGAAATACCATAGAAACTAAGGAAGATAAAAAGTCAAATCTATAAGGATAATTTAGGATTTTACAAAAATACTAAGGGCATTTTGGGACGTTTGGTGAAAAAATCATTAAACCTAAATTTATTCCATCCTATTCCTCCCAATTTTAGAAGGAATAAAAATTTGGGGTTTGGAGGAAATAAGGAGGAATGAGTATTTCATTCTATTCCCTTCACTTAAACTCTCAAACAAGGGAATGGTCTTTCCATTCCCTCTACTTAAACTTCCAAACAGGGAAAAGAGAGAATATTCTTAAAATATTCTTTATATATATATTATATATATATATATATATATATAATATATATATATATTTTTTTTTTTTTTTTTTTTATATTTTTTTTTGTTCCATTCCATTTCATTCCTTTCTCCTCTCCCAAACGGAGTGTTAGTTTCTTTATGTAATGACCCTGCCAGTTACATTTACATTATATCCCAGAAGAAAAAAACCTAGTCAAATTACAGTTAATACTACTTGTAATCGCATATAACAACTTAATATGCACCAAATGTGAAACTTGACATACATTCACGTAAATACACACTCATAGAATCCACACAATCCAAGATATCACATATTATGTATAAATTTTTGTAATACAATATAGAATCTTAATTTTTTAAGCAACATTAACACTTACAGTCATTTAGTACTGCAACTACAAATAGAGAATTAAACACATTGACACACAAACATAGATCTTCATATTAATATAGTATTGATTTTATTCAATAGGTAAAATATCTTCAGATCCATGCAATACAACATCCATAATTTTTCTTGCAACCTGCACTCTTAGTTATCATGAGAAGATCTACACCATCTTTTTTTACCAAACTCGCTTCAACTTCGCTTTAACGTCCATCAGCTCATATAAGAACCAAAGTGACCATCCGCTTGGGGCTTTTGGTGAAATCTGGGGGACCCAAAATCCCTTACAAGTAAATGAGAAGATGTGTTTCAGCTCCACGCATGTTAGTTGACTTCAAGTTACAAGTAAATGAACTCTGATGCTATCTACTCTAGCAAATGTGAAGAAATTATATATGTATTCAGGGGAACAAAGTTTTTCCCATTACATCTCCACTGCATACGCAAATCATTTCTCCTAATAGGTTGGGTCTGGATTATACTTCACTGATTCCCTCCAGATGAGCTCTTTGATTTGTTCTTCAGTACATGATGGTTGCTCAAAATCAAAATTGAACGGCCTAGCGCAGACAGGCTCATCATTCATATCATGAAGAGATGACAAGTATGGATGACAAAGTGCCTCTTCAACTGCAAACAGACTCAAAGGTATAAATACAAAAGTGGAAGGGGGAAAAGGATTTGAATCAATAGCCAGTTGTTAGAGTTTTATGTAAAAATTTGAACTCTTTTCTTGTACCTGTAATGCGTTTGGTGGGATCAAAGACAAGCATTTTCTCTAGTAGATCTAAAGCCCCAGGAGACATACTAGGGAATTTAGCTGAAAGTTGTTGCTTCCGGCATTGTGGAAGCTGTCTAACATATCTTCGAGCATTATCACTTCGGAGAAATCCAAGGCTGGCATCATCAGGTGAACCTAGTAACTTTAGGAGAAAAACAAAAAAGTTCAACACATGTATAATGTTACATCTTACAAGAACGAATATATAGAGAAATTTGCTTTATAGGATGAATTGTCCTTCATTCTCATTCCAAGATTCACATAATTTAAGGATATTTTACAATATTTTATTAAAGAGGAAGAATGAGAATAGAATCCCACACACTATGCAAGATGATATGGATTACACAACCCTCAATCCCAAAGCCGGGTCCAATAAGAAGCCAAAGATCAATAGCAGTGATGCCAACAGTTTGACCCTTGATGTTACAAATTTTTAGTGTTAATAACCCACACTTTCCATGATTAATTATTTAAGCATGTTAACATATAAAACATAATTTCTCTTCAATCACCAAGGTACACTGCGTCTGCCTAGGACTATGACAGGAAATTTGTAGCTGCTTTATTGTTTTTGCATACTCCCGTATTACTAATTAGACTAGCTTTGACAAGAATAAAAGACCCGAGAATGAGAAGAGACTACCGGACATGTGTTCTAGTATGACACTATAATGGTATCTGTTAGCACCCATTATATAGATATTTGGAAATCAAATCTGACTGGGCACCTCCACCTCACCAGGGTGGTTATTCCATCCAGCAAAATCAAGTGGACTGAGTGTTTCTATAGGTGAAAGGAAGGATCTGTGCATCATTACAACCTTGCTTAAGCTATGATCAGAGTGAAAATCTCCACGCGTGAACACAGACAGAGACCAATATCAGGATAACTCAAAAAGAAACAACTAATGATGCTTTAGCAGATATTAACTCACTATGAAATCCCAAAAAACCCATACCTCCGTGATAAGCCTCAGCTGATGAACATAATCTTTTCCAGGAAACAGAGGTTCTCTGGTCACAATTTCACCAAGTATGCAACCAACAGACCATACATCAATTGCAGCAGTGTACTCTGAACAATTAAGAAGCAACTCTGGTGCTCGGTACCAACGAGTGACAACATACTCAGTCATAAAATCTGTCTCAGAAGTTGTCCTTGCCAAACCAAAGTCTCCTATTTTAAGGTCACAATTAGCATTCAGAAGCAAATTACTGGGCTTAAGATCGCGGTGCAGAACATTGGCTGAGTGTACATATTTCAGTCCTCGTAACAGCTGATACAAGAAGTACTGCAAAATTTTCACGATATATCAATCCCATGCACAGTTTTCAACGGGCAAAATTTGCAAAATAATATGATTTTAATAAAAATTGGTGTTGTTTTGAAGTTATTTAGGTATGAAACATTGTTAAATTCATGTTTCCAAAACACGATTTCACTTAAAATTATACTGAATTAGTATTGAATTGACTGAACTTGAAATTGTGTTTCCAAAACACGATTTCAAAAAAATGTTAGATTCCTAATTAACTTCAAAACAACACCACATTGCTTAGCCCGTCAGGGGTGAATGCCTCTGGATTACCCGACAACTGGTTTTGGCGGATGGGGTCAATTGCCTGTGGGTTTTACTGCCTAAAGGCAAGTCCAAAGAGCTCTTCTTTAAAAAACTTCCCTACGTTATCAAAAAAGAAAAAGACTTCAAAACAACACCAATTGAAATAATTATTATTAAAATCATATAATTTTGCAAATTTCCCCTTTTTCAATGTCAAGCAAAGGAACTGAAATCATGGACTGTATAATTAAAATGACGAGGTATAAAGCCCCAACTAGTTTGTTGGTGCCGAACCTGACAATGATCATCTGTAAGTGGTTGGTCAGAACGAATAATATGATGAAGATCAGTGTCCATCAGTTCATAAACAATGTACACATCATTGAAGGTCTCCTTTTTTGGTGGTCGTATGATGTCCTTGATGGAAATAACCTGTGAAAAGAGAAAAATGCTGAAAAATAATTCCAAGTAAATTGAGAGATTATGTAGAGCCACTCCCAAACAAGCATATCAACCTAAAAACCAATCTAAGGGAAAGTAAACTGATAAAAGCATATGAATCAAATATAGCAATCTACAAATGAATAAAACAAACACAACCACAAACACAGAGAAATAGGAAAGACAGGGAAAAATGCTAAAGCAGATGAAAGATATTATGTATTAAGATATTCAACAAAATTTCAGTGTGTAAATCCAGGGGAAAATAAGCATCATGAAAAATTAAGAAAACCAGATCATAAAAGTTATAATTTTAGGATTCATAAAGGTAACCATACTTACATTCTCATGTTCCATGTGGCTGAGAAGCTTGATTTCTCTCAATGTCCTTTTGGCATCAATTATGTTGTCAAATGCATTACCAATCTTCTTTATAGCAACCTCCTCATGTGTTTCTGAATTCACAGCAGCACTGGAAAGAAGGAAAAAAAAATCATGTTATCAACCACTCCCTCAATCAAACATGGAACTTGTCAAGTAAATGAACAATAAAAAACTCTTCTTTTGGAGTTCCTTAAGCACAGCCCCTTAGAACTATTCTAGAGAACACATGAAGAGTGTGAGCAGGGCATGGAAGCCACACTTACCAAAGTTCCAACTTCCAAGCCGTAAAGAACACAAAATTAATATATCAAAATAACATCTACTAAGTATAGAATGCAACAAGATTGATCAGTAAGTATTAATCAAACTAGACTACCAACTACGACATGCTAAATTTGATTCCAACAAAATTAGAAAATATATCAACGAATTGTGGCATACTAAGACCATAAATGTATGCCTTTGTCTTTCCTTCAGTGGAAGACATCTATCATGCTAAAGTAAGCATCATATGCTTGTCCATAATACCACCACAGTACTACTTGACTTTAAGGCAAGATATTCAATCATCTCACTAGCAAAATATCCACAAAATCACAAGTGACAAAAACTAGACAGATTCATACATATTTTCTTTATAATTACACATAAAAACTAAGGCCATAACATGCACTTTTCTTTGCTACTTTGCAACAAGCACAGTTCCACTCTATCATATCATTCACTATTCAACTTTTGTAGCAGATTAACATAAAGATGTTCCATTGATCATGACTTCACTCATTACACAACAAAACAAGATTTTTCATAAATCCCACCACACAGTGCCTTAAACCTCCAAAACCCAAATGAAATCAAAGCATAAGTATTCCATAGAAATCTCAAATCACGCCAACCTCGACCCTTATCAACCAAAAATACAAACTTTACAACACCAGAAGATTTAAAAATAAAAACAAAGAGTAACCCAGATTACAAAAATGGAATCAAAGTTCAATCAAACAAAAAAAAAATCTTACCAGACAATACCATAAGCACCTCTGCCAATTGGACGAATGGGAGGCACGTACTTTGAAGAGACCTCAAAGAAGTTTCCGTACACATTGTATTGCACGTATCTACCACCATGAGTAAACACCCTTTTGATTTTATTGTCCGTTGAAGAAGCAGAACCAGAGCTTGACTCCTTGGTCGCCATAGTTTCAAAGTTTCAAAGTTCAAAGTTTCAGCACCCCCCAAATGAAGCTCCTCTATAATATTTATTAATTTTCCAACCCACTTGTTGTTTTGGGTTATTGACCTTTCGGTATTTGGTGGCTAAAGTCTGTGTGAATTCAATAATGCATAAATGCAAAGTTTTTCTTTACCAAAGCTTTCCATCTGAAAATGGTCTGAAAATCCGTGAAGTGTGAAATAGACATTTTCAAATATTAAGTATAATATTATTTAGAAATAACAATAAATTAATGCACACACCTAATATCCGTGTAAATCGTGACGCAGCAACCAATGAGAGCTTGCATTTATAAAACCGCGTTTTCTAAAAAGTGTTCAACTAAACGTTTTCTGGGTCAATGATTTTTACTAGAAGGCTCTGCTGAAATTTTCTCTCATTTTTTCCTGATAATGATTTAACTTGGTCATCTAGTAGACTAGTATGGCTTGAGTTGAATGCATCAATTCAACTACGCTTTCTAAAGGGTCCACCATTTATGGCTGTTTAAATCAAGATGATATGCATAATAAATACATTGAAACTATAACGTAAATAATGAAATTTGATTGCATAGATTTTAAGTTTAAGTACTTTAAATTGTAAGAGTACTATGGTTCAATGATATTACTCGGTTCTTAATTATCTTTATGTGGATAATCTAGATTCAAATCTTCCACTCTTAATCAAAAATTGTGTAGCTTAACTGGTCGATAAATCTTTACACTCTTAATTATCGAATTATAAAAAAATTAAAAAAAATAGTATTATAAAACTGAGTAGCCCGATCTAATGATCGGGTCATAGGTTTAACCATTGGGTCACTAACCAAACCATATGATCAAATAAAAATAATTTTGAGAAATCATAAAATAAATTATTTAAATTGAAAAATATACATGCCTAAATTACTAATTAAAATTAAGTTTAGAAAACTAGCCACCTAATATAATTCAAAATCAAGGTTTCACAAGTAACAAAACAAAAAATATAAAATAAAATGATATCATAAAATTACAACCAAGTCTTTACTAAATAAAATCTAATTATATGTCTTAAAATTTAAGTTTAGTAATAGAGTTACTGGAGCAAGATGGTGACATGGAGCACACCGAAAACCTAAAAGTCCAACTTTAATTATCACAATCTTCTTAAACGTACCTATTTACAAAATTGATAATAATAGAGGCATAGACGCATAACATGGTATAATAGGACAATAGGGACACAACACTGTAATGCAATTTACTTATTTATTCTTTTTAGGTTTTTAACTCTAGCAAATTACTAAATTATCTCATTTTAAATTGCAAAGAAGTACAAAATGATACTACAATGGACCTATTAAGGTAATTTTGTTCATAATTACAAAATTGGCTTGGTGAAAATAAATAACCCATCTTGATTACACGGGTTGCAAAAATCCAATTGAGTTTTACCGATTAAATTGCATAAACGGTTGAATTAAAAAATTGGACCAGCTTAGGTATCGATTCAACGGGATGTTAGACCAAACCGTCGGGCTAGTTCGGGTTTGATGACTAAGAGTCAAAAACATGCTTTAATGTGAATCATATATACCATTTTGGCACTAAAAAAATGTAACAAAATAAATTAAAATTTCATAAAAGACAAATATAGTTTAATGACGATGGGATTATTTTGTGCATTTTTCTGTAATTTGAAGAGGATGAAGGTCTGGCTTCTGTTTCACATTTCCTTTGACTATCATACACTCAAACGACAATTAGAAGTTAGAACAAACTTTCTTTAATTTTCACAGTCCCTTTGACTATTATACATTCATACGGCTCTTGGAACAACCTTTTACCTAGTTTTCAATGCCATAATCTATAATAAATTACCAGTCTCTCTCAAACTCCATCAATTTTCCAAGCCCATGAACTACCCATGATATTTTAATAATTTAATTGAAGCAACTATGACTAATTCTCTGGTGCAATACTCCTTCTCACCACTTTAGTTCTTATCAATACAAAGTTTGTGCCACTATTTCCATCCCTTTCAGTGTTTTCTTTTATCTCTAATTTTTGGAAGTGTGCTATTGAGCGTGAATAAGTATAAGACAACTGTTTTCATAATTGTTTAATTGATTTAAAGTGATTGTTATATAATAAAAGTAGTGTCAATTATAGACCTATGTGAAAGCAATATTACTCCGATCACAATTTATCATCTTAACCAGTTGGTAAAAAAATTATCATACCTTTAACATTAATTAGTCTATTTCTCACAGATGAAAATAAGTAGCTGAGAACCTTAAAACTCAATTGATTGACATCTCGTAGTCTATCTAAAGAATATACCAAGATTCAAATCTCCTCCCTTCCAACTATCAAACTAAAAAACAAAAACAAAAAGTGAACCAACCAGCTGTAAAGATATTCCACAAGTATTCAAAAAAAGCAGTACTAAATATGATGTACTCCATGCTTGTTCATCTTTACAATTCATGTAATAACTTTGCCAGCTTCATAGGTACAAGATATTCCGAACATCACTATACAGTGCTCTAGAAGGAAACGAGCATTATCCATGGCTCACCCTTTTTTGGGAGTTTGGTGGTTGCACTCACGGGATTAATTTTTGGTCACTTTCTCTCATGTGTTTTGCGAAGCCTTTCAATGCTAGGCTTCTTTATTGATGGGCTACTGCCAGGTGGTATCATTGTTGTGGGATTGCTGAACTGTGGTACATACCGTAGGTTGGGCATGAAAGTTGGAACTTAAATACTTAGTTACACATGGATGTGTAGTGAGCACAACAATTGTTAGACCAATGGTGTTGTGACACTAATTCGAGGATAGATTTTATTTTGCAATTTTATGAGTTGTTACATAATAGATTGTAGTAAATTTTATTCTTATAATTACATTAAATAAGAGAATCATAACTCGTACTTGTTTTATCAGGAAATAAAAATAAAGGTAAATTTTTTTGGACTCATGTAAAATTTAAAGAACTATGCAATTAAAAACTGTAAAAGTTGATTTCCCCATTTATATTTAGAAAAAAAACCGAGAGAAAAACGTTTAAAATTGTTAAGAAGACAAAGTATTTGTTAAGGCTACTTTGTCGCCATAGATATAATTTTTGTAACGAGTTGCTTTAAGCGCGTTGTGGTAGAACTTTTCTGTTAAGCCAAGATAATTTTGTAAAGACGACTTTTGTCGTCCTAATACTTCTCAAAAACAATTTTAAAGGTCATGACTTTAAAAGCCTTAATTTTGCGTTTGTTTGTCCAGAGATTATTTTACTTTATTTCATATAATGTTGGAAGACCTATGCAACAGAAAACTGCAAAAGGTGATTTGCTTACCTAATAAACCAAAAAAAAAAAAAAAAAATAGAACCATGTGATGTATTATATGTATCTGAAATTTACTGTACTAGAACATAAATATTTGCCTTTCTTAAACAAAAGGTGAAGTGCACAACTATTGTGATGACATATACCGTTCCAAGCAAACAATATATATGTAATGCATAACAGTAAGAAAGAACATAATAAAGAAACGAATTTACAAAGTAATATTGTGGTCAATAAGCAGAGTCAATTGCAGAAAATTAATTCAATTGACTAAGTAAGAACTGAAAATTTAGGGTTATACTCAGTAAGAGATATGTGTTTTACAACATGAAAAGGAAAAGATTTAACTGTGTTGTACAACATTGACTAATGTTTTTGCTATAGTGTATGATTAACAATATTTAAAACTGTGGAGGAAGCATTCATAGGCAAGTAATTGACACTTGGGCATGATGAAATAAAATTCTTATTCATCAAGAAAGAAACTGATGCTGGTGGAATTGGACTTGTTGCAGGTCACTTTCAGTTTGGCTTCTTCATTAATTCATCAAGTGCACTCAATCTTTCAGCAAGAGGGGGATGAGAATAATGATAAGCCGAGTACCATGGATCTGTGTTCACAGCTGACTGATTACAGTTCTGAAAGCATAGTTCCAAAAACTTTCAATTAGTAGGAAATAAGAATAATCACACATTCAATACAATGAATATCAAGTGCTTTGTGCTATTGTTGGTCATATAATACCAATATTTGATCACTGAGCCACAGGGTCATTATGTGCATGCAATATTAAAGATTAACTCGCCTGAAGTTTTATAAGAACTGCTTGAAGTGCGCTGCCATAACCTAAGTCCTTGGCAAAAGCATCAGCCTGAGTCCACAAGAAACCAAATAAATGGTACAGGTTAGCACCAAAATAGAGAGAGAAAAAAGAAAAAAAATCGAGATATGTAAGATGCCAGAAACTCTGCAATAAAATAGTGTTATTTACCATAAATTCTGAAGATCTGCTTAAAAGATTCATGAAGAATTCAAGAAGGCGCTGGACAGGCATCACAATGTGCTATAAACAAGAAACAATCACATAAGATAATTAGTCCTTCAATTAAATGTTGGCAATATTTCAATAATGCAATGCATTTATCTTGACTAACACCATGGCCTATATTCTTATATGTCTCATATGACAGGACAACAACAACAACAAAGTCAAAGTCCCAAAACTATGGGATTGGCTATGAATCTTCAACAGATTAATTGGGGTTGTTCATATGTTTTCTTCTCTGCTATTCTATCCTATCCAAACAAAAGCGTACAAAAATCTTTACATCACTGAATTTCTATATCCGTACCTGATAGATGTAGAACCCAATAACTACAGTCTGTGTATCAAACCCAAATATCTGAAACAAAGCATTTGACTGCCACACAAGGGAAAATAATCCAAATTGCAAGAGTGCAGGTACCTGAATGAATGTAAATGAAGCCAAAGCCAAAGTCAGATAAACCATTAGGTCTCTCAGCTTCATTAGTTAAAGCATCTCAATAAATTAAGGAGACAAGTACTAATACAAGTAGAGAGGAATTCCATGAGCTTACCTGCATTGCCACAAATGCATGAACCGTATGATTGAGTTTCCAGTGTCCCATTTCGTGGGCAATTATTG
This sequence comes from Fagus sylvatica, assembly GCA_907173295.1. Taxonomy (NCBI): domain Eukaryota; kingdom Viridiplantae; phylum Streptophyta; class Magnoliopsida; order Fagales; family Fagaceae; genus Fagus; species Fagus sylvatica. The sequence goes on along the minus strand of OU015764.1, from coordinate 3,314,336 downwards.
CAACAATTTCATCTGTGTCCTGACACTGCAAAAAGAAAATTCGTTTGCTTAGCCATTGGAGCCATTCCTGTTAAGTTTCATTATAACCTTCACACTCAATTTTCATGAAGCTTATAAAACAAGCATCACAATGAATTCCCTTGAGTCAAAACAATGAATTGAGAAATTGTTATGATATATATCTAGCATTAATCAACAGCATAGAGCTCTTGAGGATGAGTTACAACTTACAAGTTTCCAAATAACTAACATCCTGTGTCTTATCTATTCTATGACAAAGAATTGCAGTATGAAAAGTATGGAGAAGCACATTCTGTTTCCTTGAACCTATTGTACCATATCCATAGAGAATTAAAGATACACCATTCACCAACGGAAGAAACATGATCAAATTGGAAAACAAATTAACAAAAAAGGGTGCTTTCTTACTAGGGACAAGTTAAAGGAAAAGATGAAGAAGATTTTATGCTCACAAACCTGTTTAGTTAACGTATCACTGAGGACGAGGATCTTCTTTCGAACTCCAAACATATATGCCTGCATGCATTGATAAAATAAAATAAATTAAGATGACAAAGATAAGTGACTAACATCAAGTCTGCAGCATATAGCAAATAAATAAATGAAAGTGCAAACCAAAGACACTCATGAGTCATGACCCAATATTATGGAATACATGTTTATGAGCTTCTATGTAAGGATGATTTTAAGTTGAAGTAATAATCCTTTTGTGTTTCAGTGCCCCTGAGTCACATTGGCTTTACAATTAAGGCTCATTGTAATCATTTTTATAACCCAATTTAACCTAGTAAACACCCGATGTGAGACTCAACATACTCTAGCACAAAACACGCTTATCCAATTCAATCCACATAATCTGGGGTATCACATTATGAGTTGCCATTCCGAAGTACTTCATGTAAACAACTGTCAACATTTGTTATGGACTAGGTAACCTACTTAAAAAAAAAAATTGTATATGTATAATCCTCATGTTCAGCCAGACATATCATATGATTTGGACAATTATACCTTATAAGATACACATGTGTTATCAGATAATTTGGATATTTCATCCCTCATGCTTGGACTAAAAGCTACGGAAGAGCCAAGAGCCTTGTAGCTCCATTAGCATAGTTTGTTCCCCCCTCCCCCAAACTATCGAATTCTCAACAACAAAAAAGTTTACAGAAGAAAGCAAGAGGAATTATTATGGAGTAGGAGTCCTCACATGGCTGTGTGCTGTCGTCTTGGATCCATCCTCAAAAAAGATATTTAGCAATGGAAAATTTTGGGTGGCTGCGAGATTCTCAATTTTGCTTTTGAGGTCCCCATTTTGAAGCTGTTTGAAGAAAATGGTCAGTAAAAGTGCAAAAGGGAAAACACAATGCAACAATTGAAAAGGAACACTTATTGCAATGATACATTGCACATGTTAATGTTAGGATTCTTATTCACAATAGGTACAAGTAAGTTTGGGACTAAGGCTTGATTGTTGTTATTTAGGCACATATAGATACTGACCAAGATGAACTTGTTGAAAATAGGAGCTATAAATTGAGGATACAGAATTGTTGTTGCAATAGAACCAAGGGATGAATATGCCCAAAGGTAGAAAACCCAGTGGGAACCTCCATACTGCAGCATGCCAAAGAAATGTGAGTACATGTTGTATTGCATCAATGTATTTAGGAATTAGGAATTGCATTTGATAGAAGGAAATTACCTGTTCTAGTACTATAGCTGCAGCAACAATTAGTGCTCCAAATACCCAAGTAATGCATTGTCCTAGTAACAACTCAGTTGAGAATTGCCATATTGTTTTCTGATATTGTCAGGAAAATATCTTAGGACTTTAGCAAATAAATTTGGGAAGATAATTATTAGAAAAAATTACATTTTAAACTCTATAGTTTAATTTAGGGGTGTAACAAATTAAATCTTATGATTTAATAGTAATAAATTAAACTCTCAACACATATCAATTCTTAAGTACAATGTTATTCCACTCATATGAGTTGAGATTAAATTTGTTATTTTTTAAACTATATGTATAATTTGTACATCCCTAAACTATAGGGTTTAAAATATAATTTTTTTCCTCATTATAATATATGCAGGATAATGACATTGACAAGTCCTAAGTGAGAAATACTTGAGGGTGCTTAAAAGAGAAGAATGCTTACTTCATTGGAACCATGGAGGGCTTCTATTACAAAAGTGGAGTACAGAGAAAATGGCAATTCAAAAATCTGCATGAGAAATGACAATAAATCACCATCATCAATTTCGTAAAACAAAAGAGGTCAGAGCTACTTTTGAATCTGCTTATATTCTAAATCCTATACCTAATGAGGATCTGCGATTCTTAAAGTTCTAGTTACTTTAAGCACCCTCAAAAAGCTAAAATTAACAAAACATGGGCTGATATGACACTGTACTTAATAACATCTACTAATTAAATATTTATTATATAAAACTATTATTTTTGCAAATTTTCTTATTAATAAAATAAAATGGCTATTTCTATTTCCACACCAATAAGTGCTATTTCCGTACTATTGGTGCGGAAATATCAAATTTTGGTATATTTCTGTGCACCAAGATTTGATATTTTCGCATCAATAATGTAGAAATAACACATATTGGTGTGGAAATATCATTTCCCAATAAAATTTCTCTTTCTTTCTCTCTCATCTTTCAATTGATTATTTAATAAAATGGTAACTCGTATATACTCATATTTTTCCCATCTGATTGCAATTACACCATTATTTTTGTTTTCTATAAACTTTTGTTTTCCTATTCTTAAATCCAAAAAGTTAAATCATATATATATATATATGATAACATTTGAGTCCTAGAAGTTATGGTTGCTTAGTGGTATAAATTACATAATTCTCTTACAATGGTGTGCCGTGTGGTTTCAAATTATAATCTAAATTTTTAAAAGTTTCAATTAAAATCATAAAAATTTTAAATCATTTCAATTTGTACCCTCAACTAATCATCATTAACTAAAAGTAATAGAAATTTACATAATTTGTGAATAAAACCAATCTAAACACAAAAATAATTTCATGTAAAATTATAAAACCTTTGATATGCTACATGAAAGTTGTGAAATTACAATCAGTCATTTAGCTATTCTCAGCAAAATACTCATAAAATTATAGATTATATAAAATCATATCCAAATCATATCATATACGCTATACGCCTAAACTAGGTTTATTTTCCAAAACCGTATACTATTTCTTGACTTATGTGGCAGCCAGGGTCCCCCTATAAAGACCGCATTAACAACCTTGACATTTGGAATGGAAAAATAGCAATTTCCTATGTATCACAAAATTGATCCATTTAAAATAGAAAAATGATGTTGTGTACCATAACGCTATTTTTGTAAAGGAATGGAATTAACAAAGCAGTAAGCAAATTTGTATCATACCTGTGACAACATGGTCATGGCTGCTAAGAATGAAAAGGAGTGAAGGAATTCATTTTCTGCATTAAGACCAATACACACCAAAAAGCTTCCTGACCCCTGCACCATAAAAAAACGATGACAATTAATGAGATTCAATTATATATGTTCTAGTTCAATTAAACTTTTTTTCCCTTTCAGCACCCACTATTTTATACCTCCCACAACCAAGGCAGAATATTATACAGCAATATCATGCAGTCCACCAGTATGTATGCGAATTCATGAACAAAGTGGAGGCGGCTGTGAAAAAAAATCAAGACAAACATGCACATTAAAAACAAGAATATTATTCCACATTTAATTCACAAAGGCTAAAAAATCATACTAATAATTAAGAAGAATTGGTGAAGCAGAGTGAGTCAATATCAACCTTTTATCAATACTATAAGCCCTGGATTTCCTCAACTTTTCCGGGCTTATCACGACTTGGGAAATCGGTGGCGTTGGCCGTTTTTTTAGTACAGCATATTGACGCACGTCTAGATATGTTTCAAAAAGGTACAGCAAGATCATAAAGCCTATCAAAAGATTCAAAAACAGGTTCAGTTAGTGAAAATTGTTTGTTAAAAAAAAATGACTATGACTCTAAATGGTTAAAAAGAAAGGGAAAGAGAATAGAATTGACATATGCTAACCAAGAAAACCAATAATATCACTTTCTGGATGACATAAAGATCATAAAGAAACACACACACATATATTGAAGAAAGGGCAAGAGAATAGTATTAATACAGGCTAAACAAGAAAACCAGAAATATCTTTGTGGATGACATAAAGATCATAAAGAAACACACACTAACATACACACATATATATTGAAGAATATAGGCTAACCAAGAAAACCAGTAATGTGGATGACATAAAGATCATAAAGAAACACACACACAAATATATATATATTGAAGAGAGACATAGGGTACAAAAATGGTGATAGAACAAAGGACATGCAGGCCAAAATTTGAGAGTAATTGATGAACAAGATGAAGGAAAAGTAGTTTTACCCACTACAGCTTCCATAACCAAGAATTCCATTGCATGCAAGTTCAGAGATGAACAATACAATGAAGGAAATGAATCTTTTCAGGCACTGGCTAAAGAAATATACTGTGAAGCTTTTTATAGAGAAAAAATGGTGTTCAGGGTTGGTGAAAAACGAAGGTGGGGGAGTGCTGGGGTTTGTGAATTTGAAAATACTGTAGGAGGGAAAAGTGAGATAGGCTATATTAAGCATGTAAATTAAGGCTTGGGTTGTATATAATTGTACTTTGGAAAATAAATAAACAAAATAAAAACAAAAATAGTTATAAAGTATGGTCTGCGGGTCATTTATGTAAAATGGATGAGTAAAATTGATCCATGTAAAAACCGTAAGGGCCTAGCCTAACCCATATGCTCTATTTCAACATGTGAAGGCCCAATTCTCTTCTCTAAAATTCTTCTACAAAGTCTAAAGAAATGAATTTAGCACTTACTTAAGGTTCCATATTTTAGGAAAAAAAAAAAATTCTTTGAAAAGGATATTGTTTAAAAAATCAAGTCGTTTGAATGAATTAATATGGTATGTTATGAATTGTGATATCCTGACGTAACTCAAGCGTTAAGAGAGACGTTAACATGAAGTAACAACCCACCAAAATTTTAGATAAACACAAATGACTTAATTAATTAGGTAATTTCTGTGACCGATTGCGTATAATCCGGTAAAAATCTATTATAATTTTTTATTTTTTTTGGAGTTTATGAGGTAGAATCCGGCCGCGTTTTTCTATTTGAGTAAGTAATTAAGTTGGATATATTTATTTCCACAAAATTTCACTAACCCGCGCCCATGGATTTTTTTACCAAATTTCACTAACCCGCCCCGTGGATATTTTACGGCTTTCTTTGTTTAAAATTTGATAATTTTATTTTTAGTACGTAATTTAAATTTATTTCTCTACCTTATTTTTGCATTAACTAAAGACTAGAAATTGATTGAGTTGTACCATGTGTGGGGCTGGTTAGAAATGGTACTCTTTTTTTTTATCAGTTAGAAATGGTACATTCAATGGGTGATCCATTTTGAGAAAAAATTGACCTCTTATGAATAAGTTTTTATGGTGAAAGTAATAATTGTCTTTTTTATTTAACAAAAAAAATATATTATTTTGCCTTGATGAAATGGGAAGCTTTATTCAACATCAAAAGTTTTCTATACATGGGTAGCCATTTGCAAGGCATCCTTTGTAGTATGGTACAAGAAGTTGGAACATTATATTAAAAAATAAAAACAAAAAAGTATTTAAAACCAAAATATCACTGCCTTTTTGTTGCTAGTACATCTGCACATCTATTAGCTCAATTAATTGCTTAGTGATGGAAATTAGAATGGTTCATATACTTGAACAATTGGGTTACCTTACCTCTTACGAGTATTAATTGATAGTATAGGCTGCATAGCATTGCACATTGAGTTTATATGGGCTTACGTTTTGTGAGTGATTCAATACAATTGGAACTCAGCATCCTGGGTATGGAAATGCATCCTAGATACTAGAGACATTGTATTCAAAAGGGCTTGTTCGAGAGTGGGTGATGGTGTTGGGCTAGATGTCCGACATGCATCCTAAATCCCCTTCCTGAAGGACTCAAACCAATATCAATGCAAGCAATTCCCCATTACATTCACTGGGTCTCAAAGCTAATCCAAAAACAATCCAATTTAATAGGATAGAGAAAGAGTGATTAGGTTATTGGTTTGATAGGGAGACAACAAAGAACATCCTCATAATTCACCTGACCCAAACCCATCAAGAATACAAGATCATATGGACCCCAAGCAGCTCAGGTCATAACCTATTATCCAATCCTTTAAAAAATCCCTTCCTAGCTAGTTGTGGGTACATGAAAATTACATTTTTATTGTAGGTTCTAGTTTGTTTGGATGGAAGGAAAGAAAAGTGGGAAGATAGCAAATGTTGGGAAGATATAAAATATTTGTGTTTTCCATAACATGTATTTGGTTGGGAGAATGAAAAAGTGAGTGAATAGAAAAATTAATTTATAGACAATTCCTATTATTGCCATGTTACAAAAAACAAAAACAAAAAAGTCATGTAGAAGGGAAAGGCCAAAGAAGTCTTCTGACTTCAATGGACCACACCCAACTTTTCTCTCTTGTTTTCTTTTCCAATTTTGAGAGAAATTTGTAGATCCGAGTGGAAAACTTACAGAGTTCTACCAATTTTCGCTCTCCCCTACTTTTTCAACCAAACAACATTTTCTTCCCTCTTTTCTCTCATTTCCTTTCTTTCCTCCTTGTTTTCCACCCAAACCAAAAGAAATCTTAATTCGTAAAGTCTTTTATCGTTAAATGTAGGACTTGAAGGAAAAGACCCCGTATATTCAAATCCCATCTTATATCTTAAAAATAATAATAATAATAATTAATAAATTGGTGTCTTCTGGCCCAAATCACTAACCCCAGGAAGGCCCAGGTGGGGTACATGAAATTACAATGGATTAAAAAGGGGCCTTTCTGGCCCAAACAGCACACCTGATGTGGCCCCAGGAAGACGAAAAGAAAATTCTCGATCATCATCCCGCGCAAAACGAAACCGCTTTGGGAGTGAATAAACCTCCTTATAAATACTACATTCAAGAAAATGGAAGAAAGCTCTAGAATAGATTCGATTGCCTTCCCAGTTCCCATAACTCCAACTTACTCTAGAAAACTTTGCTGGCAACGAAAGAAGCCCCTAGAACCTACTCATAACTCTCGGTCTCTCTCTCAAACGCACACGTGCATATATATAAGTAGTACTCCTTGTGCTTCGAATTTCACGAGACAAGAACAAAGACACCGCGAACCAAAAACAAAGTCCTTATCACTCAGTTTTGTGAATTTGATCGTGTACTTTGGTTACTTTTGATTCATAGGGAAAGTTGATTAAGCTGCAATGGCTGATGTTCGGATGGGAGAGACTGAGACCTTTGCGTTCCAGGCAGAGATCAACCAGCTTTTGAGCCTCATCATCAATACCTTCTACAGCAACAAGGAGATCTTTCTTCGTGAACTCATCAGCAATGCCTCTGATGTACGTAAAAACATACACACACCCACATGCTGACATGCACACACAAAAACAAACCTCTCTAAGTGTGTTATTTATTGTTTATGGTTTCTTTTGGTTGCTGAGACAGAAAACATAGGAAAAGTCAGAAGTTAATAGGAACCCAGAAAAGAAAATAAATTTAGGAGCTTTACAACTTTTACTTGAAATTGAGTTTGTTGGGTTTGTTTTAGGATTGATGCTAAGTTTTTTCTTTTGGTTTTTCTCTTTTAGGCATTGGATAAAATAAGATTTGAGAGCTTGACAGACAAGAGCAAGCTTGATGCACAGCCCGAGCTCTTCATTAGGATTGTACCAGACAAAGCCAACAAGACCCTCTCAATCATAGACAGTGGTATAGGCATGACTAAAGCAGGTACATATTTATAAACAAACAGGCTCTTTGTTTTTCGTTTGTTTTTTTATAGTATTTTTTGGGTTTTGGACACTGATTGGATTTGTCTAAAATGGGTTTTTGTTGTTGTTAGATTTGGTGAACAACTTGGGGACTATAGCAAGGTCAGGAACCAAGGAGTTCATGGAGGCATTGCAGGCCGGGGCTGATATGAGCATGATTGGGCAGTTTGGTGTTGGGTTCTACTCGGCTTACCTTGTTGCTGAGAAAGTTATTGTGACGACTAAGCACAATGATGACGAGCAGTACATCTGGGAATCTCAGGCTGGTGGGTCTTTCACTATCACCAGGGATGTCAATGGCGAGCCCTTGGGTAGAGGAACAAAGATCACTCTTTTCCTCAAGGAAGACCAGGTAAGAATAAAAAGCCCCACTTTTTTAATTATGCTATTGGGGACTTGATAGTTGATACTAGTAAATCAATGTAGCCTAACTTTCAATCTAACAAAGCCTTTAACTATACTTTTGGTCCAATGGGCTAGTTTTAATTTTGTTCCTGTACACTTATTTGTGTCATCAGTTTCATCCCTCGACTATTAATTGTGTATTGTGTCAATATCGTTCCTCAATTTTCAAAATCCTTCATCTTTTAAGTTAAAATTGACTTGATTAATTTTGAAAGTTGAGTGACGAAATTGATACATTTCATAGTTGAGGGAACTTGATTTTGAAAGTTTTAAGGACAAAATTGACATAATAAATGAATAGAGATGAAAATGGTAGTTTGGCCTTTTGGTTAAGGATGTTTTGGACAATTTTAATTTTTTTTTCAAAAGTTCTGTAATAATGGGTTGCTTTGAAAGGGGCAAAAACAATCAACCGTTTTGGTCTATTTATGAATTCCCCTGAATTTTGAGTTACCAAAGTTAATGAATTGTTTTGTCAATAGTCTTGTCCCAAATTTAAATTTGAAAAATGTCCTATGTATTTTGCGCAATTGTGCATGATCTTGACTTTTGATTAACTGCCCTGGTATTGAAATGAATGTGTTCTTAATTGATGTTGCAGTTGGAGTACTTGGAGGAGAGGAAATTGAGGGATCTTGTGAAAAAGCACTCTGAGTTCATCAGCTACCCCATCTACCTCTGGACCGAGAAGACCACTGAGAAAGAGGTTAGTGATGATGAAGATGAGGAAACCAAGAAGGAAGAGGAGGGTGATGTTGAGGAGGTTGATGAGGACAAGGAAAAGAAGTCTAAGAAGAAAAAGGTTAAGGAGGTGAGCTATGAGTGGCAGCTCATCAACAAGCAGAAACCAATTTGGCTGAGAAAGCCTGAGGAGATCACCAAGGAGGAGTATGCCTCCTTCTACAAGAGCCTCACTAATGACTGGGAGGATCATCTAGCTGTGAAGCACTTCTCTGTCGAAGGGCAACTCGAGTTCAAAGCCATCCTTTTCGTTCCAAAGAGAGCCCCATTTGATCTATTTGACACGAGGAAGAAGCCGAACAATATCAAGCTCTATGTTAGGAGGGTGTTTATCATGGACAATTGTGAAGAACTCATTCCTGAGTATCTCAGCTTTGTGAAGGGTGTGGTGGACTCTGATGATCTCCCACTCAACATTTCTCGTGAAATGCTACAACAAAACAAGATTCTCAAGGTGATCAGGAAGAACCTGGTGAAGAAGTGCATTGAGATGTTCTTTGAGATTGCGGAGAATAAGGAGGATTATGCCAAATTCTATGAATCTTTCTCTAAGAATATTAAGTTGGGTGTCCACGAAGATAGCCAGAACAGGACTAAGCTGGCTGAACTGCTAAGGTACTACTCAACCAAAAGTGGTGATGAAATGACCAGCTTGAAGGACTATGTAACAAGAATGAAGGAGGGTCAGAAAGACATCTATTACATAACCGGTGAGAGCAAGAAGGCTGTTGAGAACTCACCCTTCCTTGAGAAGCTAAAGAAGAAGGGCTATGAAGTCCTTTTCATGACTGATGCCATTGATGAGTATGTTGTTGCGCAATTGAAGGAATATGATGGGAAGAAGCTTGTGTCTGCCACAAAGGAAGGACTTAAGCTGGAGGATGACTCGGAGGAAGAGAAAAAGAAAAGGGAAGAAAAGAAGAAGTCATTTGAGGACCTGTGCAAGATAATTAAAGACATTCTTGGGGACAGGGTGGAGAAAGTTGTGGTGTCTGATAGGATTGTAGATTCACCTTGCTGCTTGGTCACTGGGGAATATGGATGGACAGCTAACATGGAAAGGATCATGAAAGCACAGGCTCTAAGGGACAGCAGCATGAGTTCTTACATGTCTAGCAAGAAGACAATGGAGATCAACCCAGATAATGGCATTATGGAAGAGTTGAGGAAAAGGGCTGAGGTTGATAAGAATGACAAGTCTGTGAAGGACCTGGTGCTGCTGCTTTATGAGACTGCCCTCTTGACTTCCGGGTTCAGTCTCGACGATCCCAACACATTTGCTGCAAGAATTCACAGGATGCTGAAGCTGGGTTTGAACATTGATGAGGATGAGACTGCTGATGAGGATGCTGATATGCCAGCATTGGAAGAGGATGGCAATGAGGAGAGCAAGATGGAGGAAGTAGACTGAGAGAGAGAATCATCATTTGGTGAAAAAATAACATGAAGACTGCTAAGAAAGAACTTAAGTCATTAGTGGGTTCCTGTTATTTGTTGCTGTGGAGTTTTGGTCTTCTTTTGGTTTTCAGTTTTTGTTTCTTGTACTTTTGTTTAGGGTCGTTGTGGATGGTTTTAATCATTGTCATCTACCATGTTACCGTTATATGTTTGGTATAAATATAATCTCAGTTCCATCAAGTATATCTGCTGGTGTTAAGTTCCATACTAACATGTCATCCAAAAGAAAAATTGAGAACCATAATATTGTTATATTCTCAGGTTCTGTTTAATGAGTCCTGAAAACCGTTGTAAAAAGTACTAAAAGATGAGATGAGAACGTTACACGAGTTAGGTAATGCCATAGTGCCTCATAAGTTGAATATTTGACTTGCATCAGTGTAGTCACGATTTCTGCACATACACAAATATGGCCAAGTTTGTATTGTGTGTGAATACACAAATCATTTCCGTTTTGATTCTAAGAATTTGAGACCCTATTTACTTGGTTCATTTGGACGGAGGTAATTCAAAATAGATTTAAATTTAATGACGCAATTGCAAAACACAGATGGTTTTTTATTAGTGCAATATCCTTTTTTAACATTTATACCAAACAATATAATAGTACGAATATTTTAAATACTTAAACCCGAATGAAATTTGAACTCAAATAATCACAACTGGTAACTTCAAACTGAGACTCAGCAGTTGCTATCCAGTAAATTTGTCCATCAATCTTAGGATCTCAAAGAAATATGAAGGTGCAATTCGATGGTCATGGGATAAAACATAACCTACTAATTTTACTTAAAAACTCCATATTTTTCAGCAGCAGTAAGGACAAATAGTTAAATTTACCCGCCAACGCAAACCAAACCCACCCCTTGCAAAGCATCCAGAATGACACAAAACTGATAATAATATTGATGACACGCTGAGAAAAGTAGTTATTAAAGACAATTCATTAATCCAAGAAAAATAAATAGTAACTTTCAAATCCGTCAACTAACATTCTCAAAAACTAGAGCAATGAAAACAACTGCTATTTAACTCCCATTTGCAGCCAGAAGTCATATTCACTCTGCTAGAAATCTTAAAAACTGTCAAAACCATGCAAAGTAGTAGGAACCATCTCTCAAGAAAGATTTGAGCTAGCTGCACCTCCACCAAAACCACCAGCACCACGACCAAAGCCTGGCCTTCCACCAGGACCCTGCAAGTTAGGAGCAACATACAAAGTAGTTAATCGCTGTATAAAAGATAACCAAACTACAATCCCATATTAGACATTTTTTTAACATAAAAATAATAATAATAAATAAATAAAACAAACTTTATTTTGCTAAGCATACTTTGATTCAGAGAGTAGCAAGCATACTTTGATTCTGGTTACATATTAGACATGTTCTTGTTACAATTACGTTAAAATACCAAAAGAATGAAAGAAAGAAAAAAAAATATCTGGTAGAATACAAATTACTGCTGTAGTGGAACACCTCAGGATTATGTTCATCTCATATTCGCTCATTTCAAGTTAGACTGTTATAGATAAGTATTCAAACAGAAATATGAAACGTTTGAAAGCCAAAGTTGAAGACATCAAAACAAATAGATAAACCAGAAAGTGAACGTCTATCAAGAGACGGCTAACAAGCATCACACAGTAATGTGAGCTACATTCTGTCGGATTGAGTAGGAGAACAGAGAGCTACAATGAAGATTGAAAAACAAAACCAACTAAAATGTATGGTAAATAAAGATTAGCTCATAGCACTAATGCAATCTTTCAGATCACAAATAAATCTGAACTTCCATCATCACAAAAAAAAAAAAAAAAAAAAATCAAGTTTCTAGGTTTAGCACTATCTTTTTTAGCTCAAATAAATCATGTCATAAAGAACCATCATAGTCTAAAACTCCTTTCCAACAAGTCAAGTCGAAAGCCTCCCACTTGTAATGGGAAGAGGTACCAGTTGGGCACTACTCAGTATGAGTCAGTAATTCTCATGAAAAATAACAAGAACTTGTCCAAACCATGTAAAGCACCGTGAAGGTATTTACAGCCCCACTAGTTAAACAAAAATTTAACTGTATACCTCTCTCAACATTCTCAAATACCTCATCCAACCTAAGCTATTTAAAGCATATTAATAGAAAAAGGAACAATACTAGAAACTAAAAGAATAAACAATTTGCTATTAAAAAGAAAGTAACAATTTGTTTGTTCCCCCACAACCTTGCCACCATTGCCATCAGGAATAAATAAATGATATAAACAGGAATTGAATCTTTCAAACATAACAGATATTAAAAGAATATGCTAAAAGACGATAAAGTAAAATTACCCCAAAGCTAGGCCTGTAATCAGCAGGAGCTCCACCCTTGTCACCAAAGTCACCACCAGGTCCACGGGGACCTGCGCGGTACCCATCTCGGTCACCACCAAATCTCCGCTCTCCTCCCTCATAACGTGGTGGACCACTAATTCAAAACCATCAACAAATAAAACACAAAATCACTTTCCAATCAATTCCACAATCCCATCGACAACAAACATATCACATAACTTATGGAAACCACATTATACCACTAACCCAATAACCCAATAATTTAAAACTAACTAAAATTGCAAACAAATCAAAAACCCATCAATTATAAACAAATTCAGCAACAAACCCAATCAATTAAAAACCCACAACATACCAACAACTGAATAACTTAAATCAACAAAATATGCAAATAAATAAATAACAATTCAAAAAATAAAAGACGAATTACCGTGGGCGGTCGCCAGATGGGCCACCATAGGGGCGACCAGCAGGCTTGACCTGTTTCTTCAAAGTGGCGGGGACAATTTCAGAAGGAAGGTTGAGGTAAGTCCTGAGGAACTCAATGCCATCGTTTGTGAGGTACCAGTAGTAGTGCATCCAAGCAAAGGTTTCACGCACATAAGCCTTGGACTTGAAGCTCTGCATGAGCTTAATCACCTGAAGATTCGGCACATCGATCTCAGGGTGCTTAGCCAAATTGTAGTCTTTCTTCGCATAGCAAACTCCCTCTGAACCCAACAAATAAATTCATTTAACATTAAATCCAACAAATAAACATATATATACATATATTGATCTATGTATGTATATTAATGTACCTTGAAAGAGGTACTTGGAGATTTCACGACGGTTCTTCTCGGAAATGATCTGAATAGGATTAAATAAACGAATCAGAAACCAAATGAAAAATCTGTTTGGATGTCGAGAAAATGAGAAAAAAAAAATATATATATATATATATTCGAGGCTTCTAGATTTCGCACTGTGTAGATCCAGATAACCCTAAAACCCTAGTCAAACACTAGAAGCCGGTTCAGCTAAAACCTTAGATTATCAAAACTAATAAGACTTATCATTTTCTTTTCTTTTCTTTTCCTACGGTTTCTCGGCAAACAAACAGAGTAAAACATAACAAATTAAATCATTCAGAGAGAGAGGAAAGTACCATGATTGCGAGAGAGGTTGAGGAAGCGACGGCGAGAGGAGGAGGAGGCGGCAACAAACGAAGTCTTTCTTCTTACGAGAGTTTTCTATCTCTCTCTCTTTCTTATCGCTTGCTAGTAAACCCTAGTTTCATGTACACTGGGTTTTATATAGCCCATTGCTGCGAAGTTAACGTAGTTGGATTTGGGCTTGATTTTGGGCCTTGTTAAGGTTTACTCTCAGGAACCTAATGTAATGGGCCTTTTATGGACCGAAAAAAAAATATATTAATAAAGGCCCTAGTTACTTGGGGGTAATGATCCACAACAGTGTTATAGGCTAACCGTATCTACTTCTACTACAACAGTGTTATAGGCTAAATATTTACAGCCCAATAACAAGCCCAAGCCCAGCAAAATAAGCTTCATGTATTCGGGCTTAAAACTATCAAGAGCTCAATTGCTCAAGATTGGCCCAAAGGCCAAGAAGGCCATTAGATGGGCCCATTGCCATTTTCTACTATGTGGTCCAATCTTGTACCAAATCTAAGGGAATATGGGAGGAGTAGTAGTATGGAAGGTTATACTGTAGTCTAGGAATAATTATCTCCTGTTTCGGATGTATACAACGTCCCCCTCACAATAAATGAGGCCCACAGGATGTATACAACGTCCCCCTCACAACAGATGGGGCCTACAGTGTGGGCCCCACCTATTGTGAAGGGGGCAATGTATACATGCGAAACAGGAGATACCCCCTCGTAGTCTAGAGGCCCACGCTTCCATATAGTGGTTTGACTTTGTGTTGTGTTTGGCAATACAAGAATAAAACAATTTAAATGTGTAGGCCCCATCTATTGTGAGGGGAACGTTGTATACATGCGAAACAGGAGATACCCCCTCGTAGTCTAGAGGCCCACGCTTTCATATAGTGATTTGACTTTGTGTTGTGTTTGGCAATACAAGAATAAAACAATTTAAATGCATGAGGGTGGTATAAAAGTAAGTGTCACTCTTTTAACCAACAATCTCTTTCTCTTTCTCTAAAAACACACTCAAACTTACGTGTTACCAAATAAAACATGTCATCTTCTACATTGTTAGAATATAAGCCCAACGGGGCAATGGCTCAACACATTTTCTTATAAAGCACTCTTATTACTTGTGCAGTACTTATATCTTTGCCTATATAAAAACATTATCTTATACACTTTTACTCAATTCAATACATAGACTTTCAGTATTTAACATACACTAATCCCTAAGGTTGGTTAAAAGGGTTTATGGGCTAGAAAACTGTGAACCATTGGATTTGTATCTCAAAAGGGACAAAGACACATGGATAAGAGGAAGGGAACGAAAGGCTGTGGGATTCAAAGAGAACAAAACTATACTTTTCCCATTTCACAAAAAGCTCCAAAAAAGTCTTATTCTTCCACCAACTTAGTTATATACATCTCCTCCCCCTATCACTCACTCATATTTCTCTTTGCTATTATATATTTTGTGTGGATTACTATACTTTTCTTGTCTTGCTTTGTATTGGTGAACGTTTTGGTTGTAGATTGGAGATGCAACAATGGAACAAAATGGTAGCTTTCTCAGAGCATTTGATAAAAGAGGGAATTTCATACTCAACTACCCCCTCTCCATAAACCCGGGACTGAAGCCAAACCGACCAAAACTCAACATGTGACAAGACAAAAAAGAAAAACGACACCAACAAATAACAATTAGACTAAGTTCAATAACAAGATGGAGTTCATCTCTCATGGATCACATCTCAATGGCAACACTAGTAGTAATCCCCATAGCTCGAGGACCCACATACCCATTGATCTTTGGTAGTTTATGAGGCGAACCTTTCTTCTTAGGGATTCGGTGCGTTAGTGTTCATAGGAAGAAGTTAAGTACATTTCTTTATACACAAGAAAAATTCTTTTTGTTCCAAAAAATTAATTGAAATTGCACAAATCTTAAGATATAAAATACGGCTGGAAACCCAGAGTTCCTAAAAAAATAATAATACATTCTCTAAGCTTTATACTAAAGCATAGAAGATATGATGGATTTTTTATTTTCTACTTGAGTTATCATATTTTTATAAATTGAAATGACCTTGGTTTAGAGTTTTGTAATTCAACTGACATTTTTTTATATTTTCAACAGGGACATCTAGTGTTCAAAAATTCAAACCGACAGACACATCTTGATTTAGCAATGTTCTTAACTTCCACTTGACTTATGATAAAAAAGATTATTTTGCCTTTGAATTATTTGATTCACCAAAAATTATAAATATAAAGTTAAGGGGGTAAATCAAGATTTCATTATTATCACAAAGCTCATGGAAAGGGACAGTCATTTCTATAAAATGTTGGATATTATTTTTGTTATTTTTTATATCTCAAGAAAGATTCTGTAAAAGAAAAAGACAAATTAAATATTTAGTGGTTATGCCATTACTAAAGGAATGTGGATGAAATTACGTCTTCTTGTCAGGGATTGGAGAAGAGTGTCGGTTCCTGCTTTATAGTCACAGAATTAATGGTCTTCCATTTGACTAACAAAAGTAAATAATTAACCATTTTCCATAAGGTACATAGTGAAATTGGAAATATTGGAAAATGGTTCATCATTTTCTATATGATACAAAGAAAAATTGAAATGTTGGATCAAGAGTGGTTAGTATCAGGTACGAAATCATGGAAATTATTTACAGATGTAAAAGTTAAGGAAAAGTTAGAATTCAAGATGAGTCGAAAATGCAGAAGAGTAGTTGGACTGGTTGTCACAATTCAAATTGACTAAATTTGCAGGCCCAATTAATCTTTCCTATGTATGTAGTTTGCGTATTATTTAAGCAAACGATTCATTTAGACTTAATTGGTTAACATGAGAGCTTTATCAACCTAAGATTAGTATATATGTTTGAAATTGAACCTGAGAACAGTGAGTTAGCACCACGATTAGCTAGTATTAGTGTATTACCAAATTTAGCATATATATGCCCTCCGAGAAAAGGAAACATTCAATAATTGAAGATTTATACCTTGTTTTTTGTAGGATAAGATGTCAAATAAGGGAGGTGGACAAAGTCAATGGATCGGATGGCTGCCAAAATTTAACATGGCTATTTCAGTTTAGAGTAAATTTCAAGCTTGATCACTCAAGCTACACTTGATGTTCAATTGAGATAGTTACACCCTTAATGTAGACGTGACGTGCATACAAACGACGATTAT
Source organism: Fagus sylvatica (assembly GCA_907173295.1). NCBI lineage: Eukaryota > Viridiplantae > Streptophyta > Magnoliopsida > Fagales > Fagaceae > Fagus > Fagus sylvatica. The sequence goes on along the minus strand of OU015764.1, from coordinate 3,297,035 downwards.
TAATTATTTGTTATACGTTGCATTAACATTAAATGTTCATAAACTTGACTGTTGGATAGATTATACTCAATTGTCATGTGACACATCAAGGCAGAGGGGTCAATTTTATCTTAACCATTTTCTTTTCTTTTTTTTTTTTTTAATTTAAAATTATGTTAGAACCAATTTTAATTCGATAGGTCCATTTATTTGCCTCTTCCCGACCCCATTTCCAAAAACAACGAAAGCGAAAAAAAAAAAAAAAAAATCATCTCATTTTAACCATTCAACAAAAGGAAAAAAAGAAAAGAAAGGAAAAACAATCATTTCGGGATAAACTTTAGGAGTGCCCTAATTTGGGAAATGTATCCATTGTCAGATATCCTTGTCTCTTTCAATTGTATCTATATGACTATGCCCTTCCATGTTATAAATTCATTGCAGATACTCCTACTCATATATGATTTGGCTATTGTAGTTACGAGGAAAAGTTATCATGACGTACACATGAAGAGTACATATAGATCGATAGGCCCAAAAGAGAAGAGGTCGAGACCATCCATCTTATATGTATTTTTTTTTATTGAAAAAAAAAATGTTTGTGGTGGGAAATTTAAGAGAAAATTTAGAACCACAAATTAAGAAGCTAGATGTTGAAGGATAATTCCCTTTGGTGAGCAAAATAGATCGAACCGTGATGTAATATTCGTCTATGTGCAATTTGATGTATCATATTGCTTAAAACACAGGGAAAGTTTAGTGCATAACAGAGACTCTTCCTCTATTTCCAATACACAGTTTTTCGAATTACAGAACTAACAACTCAAACTAGAAATCCCCAAATAATTGAATTGCATTATGATTGAGGTGATAGCCTTCTTTGAAAGATTGATTAGAGTAGTACAAACCCGTCTTAGGTGGGAACATGCATTGTAGTTATACGAAGATGTGATTCTGGACTAGTGGCCGACCAATGGTACGCTGTTTCATCTGGATAAGCCTCAGCCTCTTAGTGGACACTCATAATAAAGGACATAAACAGTTTTTTCCATGGCTGTCAAACCTTTTTGGTTCATGTCATCTCAGAATTTGGATCCATTTGAAATTAGCTAGGTTTTTGTTTGACATTTATAAAAATATATATATATATATATATATATATATCTTCACCATGCCCACTTAAAATTATAATAATAATAACTTTTATTATTAAGACAAGCTCAGATAAAGTTAATTGTGTACCTTATTTTCTCTAATTAATTCTATCATGTCGCAACATTAATGAATGTAACACAAAATGTGTTATCTTTCTCAAAAAACGATTAAATTCAACTTTATAACTTATTAAGCAATGTAGTGATTACTTGTTGAATTTAATCAAGGAACCTAATACAAAATTAAGATATATTATTTAAGTTTTGCTCTTATTTTATATAAAGATCTTGAGTTTAAATTCAATATGATTTCTATGTAAAAACTTATATTTACACTATCCAATAAAACAAAGTTACATCATAATTTTTTTTTTTCAAATAAAAGAGTAGGAACTGGCACACACAATCACGATCCCCTTAAAGACCCAATCACCCAAACATTTACTGAACATTAAAAATATATATATATATGGAAGCCATCTAAAAATTGTCTTGTCGGAGCGGAGAGGTTGACTTAGACTTCGAGAAGCTACTACCAAGGTTGTTGCCTTCAATTGGAATTTGGGACAAGCTGAAAAACCTACCACCAAGGTCGTTGCCTTCAATTGGAATTTGGGACAAGTCGAAAAACCTACCGAACTTCGCATCCACTACCACTAGCAAATCTAGTTGTTGCCAGTTGCGATTTTTTTTTTTAATATTCAGAAATATTTGGATGAATGGTTATTAATGAGATTATGATGGTGTGTATTAGTGCCTAATCCTTTTTTGAATATATATATATATATATATATATATATATATATATATTATATATATATAATTTGACATTTTTTTTTATTGGAGGATTACATCATATCCTTATTGAATTTAATCTCAAAATCTTTACTTAAACCACCATCTTAGATAGTTAGATGGGGAAAAATTCAAGCAACTAAAGAACAAGTCCATGAAATGGTCGTACAGTGTACAGCTAGCAAAGATACTGTTTTTCCTTAAAGAGTTAGTTCATGATTAATTACAATAATTTCCAATGATGCTGACGCACTGTGTGCAAAATGTCATCACCGGTTTTAGAAACTTTAAATGGCATTAGAATGAATTTTGCCTCTCCTTCAACAAAATTTCACTTCAAACTTCTATACCAATCATCAAACACCATCTATGTGTTTGAAATGTCATCACTGAGTGATACAGATATAATTGGCAGTCATGATCAAAGAGAAGGAAGTGGAAAACTGGTTGGCCAAATTGTAAAGAAAGTTTTAGAAAGCTCACGGCCATATATTTCCATGTGGGAATTAACTGATTGAATTGACAAATTACCGTACAGGAAAAAAAAAAAACACAAAAATATTCCTTTGATCCCACACAATATTGGCTATATTTTTCCTTTCTCTTTTTCAGAGTTTTTTTGTTTTTATTGTTTGTTTTGTTCCTTTCTAAAGCATGTATGAAAGAAATGCGAGCTAGGGGAGTAATGCAGGTGTTTTATTCAAAAAAGGTAAAAATGACAAGAAAGAAAAAGCAAAACCATGACTATGATCATTCATCAAGTCCATGACAATGCCAATAAACAAAGGGAATCTCATCTTCAAACTTTGCAGCTTGTTGCATTGCCTTTATTCTTTCCTCTTCCAATTTCCAAAACACCCAAATAAACATTAGTGGCATGCATCCTTATGTCGCATTTTTTACTCACAATTCATCACAATCTCACCAATAAAAAGAAAAAAAAAAAAAAAAACAAACAAACTTGTTTCAAAAGCCTGGATCATTTGAAAGCTCTTCCTAAAGAGAGAGAGAGAGAGAGAGAGAGAAAGGGAAATATGCAAGGTGGGGTACAGTGTTTCACAATCATTGTTATTATCTCATAGAGATGAAGGAAAAGCAGTCAGTGTATTAGTTCCCACATTTGATGAAGCCGGTGCAATTTCATCCCCACCTAGTGGTCCTTGATGATCATCAACATTATCCCAGAAAAGGAAGTTTGAACATTGTTGCTGGGATTCAACCCAATCATTCAATTCTTGCCTCTGCAAGCACTCCAAACCTATCTCTCCCTCCTCATCCATGCTACAAGATTGTACTACTTCAAGGGGCACCATGCTTTCCATGTTCTCTATCAATGGTGGCAAATAATTATTTGTATCGATTCCCGTTGTAAAAGCCGTATGATGATGAGGAGCAAGACCATGACCTTGACCTTGAACTTGAATTTGAACATGAACTTGATGTTGGTGTTGGTGTTGGTTCACATTATTCCATGTCTCCGTGTTCAAACCCAATGCATCTTGAAAATACTCCGAGCGTACATTATTTTCTTGAGCCCCATCAAGTGAAGTAGTGTCAAACATGAATAGAGGGCATGGAGAAGAGAATAGGGTTTCATGAACTTGTGGTTTTGGTGTCAAATCTTGATTCACAAAATCTAGTTGGTTGGTATTGTAAACCATTTGAGAATGCTCCGTGGTACTGGTCGTGGTAGTGGTTGGAGATGTTGAAGGCTTTCGTATCTTCTTTTTGATCCATGAATTCCAATAGTTCTTTATCTCATTGTCTGTTCTACCAGGCAAGTGACTTGCTATATGTGCCCATCTACAATTCCATCATGCAATATATATGTTAGGAAACAAAATTGACTATATAAAAAATTATCACAAAACAAGTGTAAGATTAACCTTAAAGAGTGATTTTGGAAGCCATTTAATCACAAATAGATGATTTGAATATTCAAATAAAATATTGATATTAATAGTTTTAGAGAAAGGTAAAAGGAAATTAACTATTCAATTAAGAATTCAGGTTGAAGTGTGACAATACAGTGCATGTGGGCATGGAATTTAGACCGGAAAATTCAGTTTCAACCACTGAAATTGCCATCTTAACGACTCACAATTTGAAGGTGATAGCTACTTTGGGAACTATTTATATGATAAACAGTGAGATTGCTTGTAGCTGCTATTTAAGACATAAATATACATAATAATCTGAAACTTATTCAAAGACTTCGCGTTAAATTTTGTTTAAAATATTAAGTTAAAGGTCCATTCCATTTTCAGTCAAGTTTGTACACATTCACATTTCATAAAAACACCCAGAAACTCACAGCATGTTTGAAAAAGTTAATAATTTTGGTGTCACAAAAAACGCCACCCACAGTTTCAGTGCAACAACCAAAAACAAACAAAAATAAATAAAAAAATTGTAATGTATGATAGAATAGAGAGTGACTTAATGAACCTGTTTCCTACAACTCCATGAAGGCTTATGATTAATTTCTCTTCCTCTGGTGTAAACCTCCCTCTTCGAATATCAGGCCTCAAATAATTAATCCATCTCAATCGACAGCTTTTACCACACCTTTGAAGCCCTGAAAAAAATGTTACACACATATATGATCATAAGCACTTTCTTTAGCCAAAAGGGCTAGCTAGCTAAAATTGGTGCATGTTTGTATGTGTGAGTGAGTGAGATAGAGAGAAAGATAAAGAAAGAGAGAGATTAACCAGCTTTTTCTGGGACTTCACTCCAACATCCATAGCCATGGGTGTTTATGTATCTGATGAGCTTTTCATCTTCCTCTGGAGACCAAAGGCCACGCTTAACCTTTTGTTGATTACAGCAAGAATGGTGACCCATATTGCAATTGCAAATTGCACACACACAATCACAGCAGTAGATATTTGTAGCTACACTATATATGATCTTTCAAATTATTCTTGGTTTTGTTTTCTTTCTGTTTGTGTTTATGTTTGTGTTTTGTTTGGGGAATATGGATTGGTGGCTAAGCTGTGCAAGAAAGTTTGGGCACTCTCTCTCCCTCTTTTAAGAGGAAGTACAACTCAGCCGACATTTACAACCGGATGGGGTCCCTAATTTCATGGGACCCATATTATTTCCATCTAACCCTAAAACGACATTCCATCAACTTTATTCCAACGTCACCGTTTTCTACGTACATTTGTAGTATTACGTAACCAACCTGCACGTAGCTCAAACTGTGCCGGTGGTTTTGGTTTCACACAGCCCCCCTCTCTCTTATTCCTCTTTGTCTCTGTTTCGGCAACCAATAAACAATTTATTAATGTCTAAATCCCCAGTGAACTTGTGACACGTTATACTATACAGAAAATGATTTGGAGAATGGACGGGTTCGGCTCTTTTTTCTTTATCAATTATTATTTCTGTGACTTTGTTTTCTTGTCAAGTTAAAATTCCAACTCTTTTTTTTTTTTTTTAAATTAAAAAAACATCATTTAATGAAAATAAAATATGTTCAAGTTTCTAAAATTATCAATTTCAATTTAAATGAAAATAAAATTAAAAGTAAAAAATCATAAGAGAGGATGGAATGAGTTTTGGGGAGGGGGGGAGTTGATAACATCCTCTCAATGGTATCCAACATTATGGGAATATTTGGACCAACGTGGGACAAAATTTTCTTATGGTTTAGATGAATATTTCTCCAATTAAGTACATGGCAATTAAAATAATTGTTCATGACTCATGACTACTTTTAAAAATAAATAACATTTTTAAAATTTTAGTGATTTATTTAAATTATTAGATGAGTACTTTAATAAAAATAGATGTAAATAAATATATGATCATCCTGCAATAGATTAAAGGGGATTTTACAATTGCTGTTTGAAGGAAATTAAACTTTGTCCCCCAACTTGGATGATCCCATCATGTATTAACTATCAAAATTTCACCTACCATTTAAAAAATAATAATAATAATAATAAAAAGCATCCTCAGATGCCGCTGGAAGAAAATGTTATCATGTCATGAAATGATTGATTAGTGATAACTAAAGGCATTTTAAAACAAGTAACATCATCCTTTTGTAATGATTAGAGAGTATACGTTGTAATCATAAATCCAATCGCACAGGTGTATGAATTGTATTTGTTTATGTAAATAATAATGTGCCGATGACATATGTAAGAAGAAAAAGGAAAGAAATAATCATCTTGGATTTAATCAAGAGCAAGAAGCATTCAAACCATGTATTTTAGGTGACTATCTTGCTGATTACTATTCCGATCCACATAGCCACTATTACTGTGTGTGTTTCCCATCACCCAGCTACTTTACTAAGATCCACTATGTTCTGTATTTTCCCAAATCATTATTAATATTAAGAAACGTACAAGTTTGTTATATGAGAATTGCAACTAAAACCATTCCAATTTAGACAATATACTCTAAATATAGCCATGTAGGAGAAAATCAGAAAACTCCTATACTTAGTATATATGTAACGGAATTTTTTTTATTTATAAAATTGTTTCCAATCATGTATGGCTTAAGTTATGTCGTGAGTAGGACCCCTCGTGGTGAATGAACATTTATATATGCAAAATAAATCAAGCTTAGGTCCCCATAAATAACTTAATTTTTATAAAATTGTTTCCAATCATGTATGGCTTAAGTTATGTCGTGATTACAATTGGAGAGTTGGACCCCTCGTGGTGAATGAAAATGTATATATGCATAATAAATCAAGCTTAGGTCCCCATATATAACTTAATTTCTATAGAGAAGTCATTTCTATCCATGGCGAGCCTTTTTTTTTCTTCTAAATAATCACAATGTCTTCATTCAAAGTATTTAGCACATGATACGATTTTAAAATTGATTAATATCATTTTCGTAGCATTGGTGTGACGATTGCATCACGTAAATCATGAAATATTCGATTCATGTTTATATCAAAGTTATGTCATTTCAGTTTTTCATGGCTTACAAAAGAATCCTTGTACGTGAGAAGGACCCAGAAAATGTCAGTTTTGTTGCTATATGATTTTTTTTTTAATTTTTTTATTATTGGTTGTTGCTATATGATTAAAGAGTAATACAGTGACCCCAATACACTAAATTAGTTTGACTTAATTATGTCTTCGCTTAATTTACAAGGTATAGCGTTTATTGTGTAGGCATAACGTCTATACGTAACATGGTCGATATCATCCAACGAATTGGTTGTTTAATCTACAAGGATTCCTCAATAAGACTCATACGTAATGTATATATAATAATTATATATACCTTAGAAATTAATCAGAGATCGTCTCGTTTTTCATATGAACCTTATGTGATTATCAAAAAAAAAAAAATATGAACCTTATGCAAAGACGTTTAGCACTTTAGCTTCAATTACTCGTACCATTTAAGTTTAACAACCTGGACCGCTTTGGAGGACTAGGTAAGTTGAATTGGGAATTGAGATTCAATTCGACATGAATTAGACTGACCTCTGTTTCCACAATCTTTAATACTTGGTTTACCCAGTCATGGATTATTAAATGTTCTATCATTAATAAATATCTCTATCCTCACTTTTATTTTTGCTGAGTTATCCTCACGTCATATTTACTTAATAACTTTCTAATTCTGTCATTGTTTTGAATAAGATGTAGGTCAGTAGTTCAGTTCCCTCCCTTTCCTCTTCGAGCCACTCCTTTTCTTTTTTTTTGGGTTGCTATAAGGGCCACTGTAGAAAAGGAAATACAATAGCCAAATCTAAACTACATCCATTAAGGCTACATTTGTTTTCGTATTGGCTAATATCAGCTTTTTTTCCTTGGGCGCTTTTTGAAAATGGACACACGAGTTCTAGCACAAAAAAGGCACTTTCTTAGGCCAAATCTCAATTTCATTCCACGTTTTTTTTTTTTTCACCAAACATAGTGGGAAGTTTTGTTAGTTTGGAAACTCGCTTTTTGGCTCTCCATTGCATTTCCAAACCGGCACTAAGTATGGGTAAATTATCATTTTCGTTCCCAACGTATTTTTTTTCAATCATTTTAGTTTTCAAATTTTAACATTTTTGTCAAATTGATTTTTTCTGTTTACTATTGTCTATAAAATTATCATTAAATCCAATTAACCATCGAAACACATATGTAAAATGTGATAGTTTTGTAGACAATAATAGACAGAATGACCAACTTGACATAAATGTTAAAGTTTAAATACTAAAACGACCAAAAAAAAATAAAAAAGGGAACAAAATTGCAAATTCACCTAGACTTAAAAAGAGTAATTTGGATTTTAAGTAGCAAAATAATTATATAACTAATGAATAAAGTTACTTCTAAACTCTTTTTTCAATCCATTATGTGATGACTCAAATAATCATTTACTTGTATTTTAGTCACATGACCTATTTAATAAGTTATAACCCAAATAATAAGTCATATGAATAGTCATATAAGTCGTCACACAGTAGGTTTCCGTAGATTCTGTGGAGGTAAACTCTATTTATACCCAAATTGTATTAGAACGGTTGATTTTATATATTGATTCACACTGAATCACGGGCTTGTATTCTACTCAGCTTAGGAGGGTCCGGCTCGTCGGCCTACCGATTAAAGTGTCTAATTATCATCTTTCTCTATATGGCCCTAAGCTGCATCACCACGTTAGCTTGGCATTGAACAAATCATTCGCCTATATTAGGCCATTAAAAATAAATAAAGCTAATTGCTCGGAACTTCTTGTTTGCTTGATTAATTATATCATCAACTTAAAAGTTTTCTGACCTGCAAAAGCGGTTCCTTTTTTCTTGCCCCTTTGATTGTGCCAAGATTAGAGTTGTCTCCAGCACCCATATTCAATATTAATCATCCCAGACCAATATATAGAAAGCACTTAATTATTAGAGTTTTCTCATAAATGAATTTACACAAGAAGGATACAAGAAACAAGGTCTTTGTCTTGCTTATAATTTATGGAAGGATTAGTTAACCGAACATAGAACTAGCTAGATATTACTTATCTGTATAGTTTAATGTGGGCATTTAACACGTTTGTATACGTAGACAGGGTTATAAAATGGAAAGAGATGTAGTGATCAAGTGAAAGCAATGGGATCTGTTGATTGATGTGAATCATTTACCACATTCGATGTGAAGATAGGAAGTGATTTTTGCTTGGATGGATCGCAAGCTGAAACTTTGAAAGTAATATACAAATCATTTTTAAAAAAGACCTTTGGGATGAAACTGATGAAAAGGGGAAATGATTATACTTAGCTTTAAGGAGGAGCAATGGAGTACCCTTTTGGGCCTACCATTTGGGATTTTAAGTAGTGATTAGTGAGAAATACATTGCCTTTAAAAGAATGGTTGGTTAAGTTATTAAGTCATGGATGAAATGTCCCTACCATAAGCCCTTTACTTAATTGTGGTCCCGTTTGAGATAATAAATAAATACTTAATTGTGGTCCTCAATCTTCCTGGAACATCCCATAATAAAAAATAAAAAATATGAGGAATAGAGACACAAAAAATTTCATAACTTTGTTTCCAACTACGAACGTTATATATTATGATTGGTGTATAATATAAGTAATGTCAGTGATGATTCATATAAAAATAATGTTAACACAAATGGTTGGTTTAGTGATTCCTAAAGTCTCATGATAAAGTGATTATTTAGTACTCCCGGAAGATAATAAATATGTACTTTCTCCTCTCACATGAATGGTGAGTCCTACTAATATGAGAGAATGGAGTACATATTTATTGTGTTATGGGAGTACTAAATAATTTTCCCTCGTTACATCCATGAGGTCTCGGGTTCGAAACTTCTAGCGAGTATCGTGGCCCATTGAGACTACGTACCCTTACGAGGTTTCTCCCTATAATTACTTGATGTATATGAAATAAGGGAGATTACATACGCCCCGATCAATGGCGTTGCCAAAAAATTCATTTAATGGGGTCATTCAATTCATATTTAGGGACTGAATCAAGATGTAAACTTGAAAGAGGCCAAAGCATAAGCGAAAAATTAATTATTGTTGCTAATTACAAAAAAGAAATAGTTAGAGATTTGTTTTCCTAAAGCCTAAAAGGAATTTGTATTATTTTAGACTCCTAGTTGTGTGATGAGCCAGATTAGCAATTTTTTTTTTTTTTTGATTTTATGGGTTCTTTTAATTTTTGTGGAAGTATGGAGACTAAGTATATATTTTGGAATCATTTTTGTTGATGTTATTTGTGCTATCTTTAAAGTTACTTGGGCTTTTCGTTTTTGTTTATAGGAAATTAAACATGATTTGATGGTAATTTTAGTAATATTAACCCCAATTTTAGTGTTTTTGTAATTTTTTTTAGTGGTGTCAAATTCTAAAATATATATCCCTAAGTAAAATTTTATTTTTCTTCTTCTTTTCTTTTATTTCAGTCCACTAGCTACTATGTAGTCCTGCCCCTGTGCTTGATGGAATAGTCAAGGACACAAAGAACTTTGGATATCCACATTAGCAAAATAAAATAAAATGTGAAAAATAATATTTTTCCAATCACAACTATCACTTTAACAAAGTATGAAAAATATTAAGAAATATATATATATATATATATATATATATTACTAGCATTGCTAAAAATAAACTTCTCTCTTACATGAATCTTTCTATAGATCTCTTTTTTCCTTCTTTGGGGTTCACTCTAACCCTATAAGGAATCCTTACATGAACCATCTTTTCCCTTTTTTATTCTTTGGGGTTCACTCTAACCCCATAAAAGAATCCTTAAATGGACCATCTTTTCGTCCAATGAAAGCCTCGCTTATCCATCCCCACTTAAGCATAAATAGTGAGACAAAGTAGGTTTGATATGATAGAAAATATGGTTTTCAATTCTATTAAAGGCTTTAAGCTCATTTAGTTAAGTCCATAAATATTTGCTTAAAATTCCAACAAATCCAGATTGGCGTTGATGCCTACATCAAATTGTCTTAAGTTAGATACAAAAATGAACTTTTGTAAAAATTTGAGGAACTTTTTAAAAAATTATGAAGATCGGACAAGAAAGTGGGGGGGATATATTCAAAGATCAAAATAGAGATCCCCAACTACTCACTACAAGCTGTAATCTAATTTGATCAACGCAGACTGATAGCTCAGATTTGATTTAATAAATCCACTTGTCAAGATGATAAACATAATTTCCGCTACTACATCGCAAGTATTTTGGTTTAGACTAAGTTATTGGGGAAAAGAAAATAATAAGTCTAGAGATACAAAATAGTGTGATTTGAATATATATTTTTAAATTTTTTAAAGTAATATGTTATAATTAGTGTATAATAAAATTTATCCAAAAAAAAAAATAGTGCATAAATAAAAATATTGTCAATATTAAGACTAAGTGAATATATATGCCTTTTGCCGACAATTGAGAGCATATTAAGTTATTAGGCGCTAACTTACTAAAGAAGTTTTTTGTTTTTTTAAAAAAAGAAAAAAAGCAAAAAGAAAAGTAAAATAAAGACTCAAGGGGATTCAATGCTCTTTTAAGATTTTGTGGAAATGGTGCCATGGATGAAGTAATGGCAGGGGGGGCCAGGAAGAGGGTTCATATTTGGCTGGATGAAGGCCAAGTGCACTAGTGGCCAACCGACTTACAGGTTACAAGTTACAACTCACACTGGCATTAATGTGTTTGTACTTGATAAGAAAGCATAACAACCGTGGCAATGTTAATATGAATATGACATGTAGATTTTTCCCAAGTGTCATTGTCCCTTAAGGCCCAACTCACCATTTAAGAAAGCCAAGCCCATCGTCATTAAAGCTTAGCATCCCATTGATTGATGCAAATCAAAATATAAGAAATTAAAGATAAAGAAAAAAAAACAAAAAAACAAAAGTACCCCCTTACAGTTTTGGATTTGGATTGGTTTGCTCAAAAAAGTTGTTTTGACCTACTGAACATAAAATAGTGTTAGTAATCTAATGATCTTTTCTTTTTCCCATTTTTCTTTTTCTTTCTTAAAGTGGAGCTTCTAAATTCAAAATGTAATCAATTGACTGTTTACAAGTTTTGGATTTTAATTTGATGTTGTCGTCTAATAGAGTTGAACATTGATTCCTACTTAAGGGAGAAGGAATTTGAAGGATAGGAAAAGAATAAAGAGAAAACCAACAAAGTTTCAATTTCCTAAAAAAACTTAACTAAACAAATTTAAGTTAAAACTAACTTGTGACCCATGCATATGCACGGATGCACTGAAGAATAAACATAATTGGATATATATTAAACTGTTTTCTAAAAATTCATTTGTTATTTTGTTATAACAAATATAGGAGAGAGGTTCGAAGCTAACTTCGCATCCCCTTCAATGATTACCTGATGGAAACTTTGGTGAAGTGTTATCTCACCGCCGCTTCTAATAGCAAGAGCCTCTACAACTTCGCATCCCTTTCATGATTTCTTGCAATCCCTGAAATACATGTTTTCCCTCACCGTGCTGCATCTACATTGATTCTAACCCATTGAACTGGGTGTGGATTCTAGCCTCCATGACCAATCCTTCTTTTCTTTGCATGGTTCGAGTTGTTGGTGCATTTTAATATTAAAGTGATTAAATAATTAATTGACTAACTAAATGAGAAAAAGTTGGAGTTTTATGTGATTAATAAGTATTAAGTGGAGGAGTTAGTGTTTTAGTAAAAAATGAATCTCATATTGATAAGGAGAGAGAGTACTTATTTTTTTTATTTTATAGAAGTACTTATTTATTTGTAAGTGTTTAAAGCTATTGAGTTTAAGCATCTAATAAAAGAGAAATGGGTCCAGCCCACGCGCATAGAACAAGGTGAAGAGAGACCCCATCAACATCATTTCCAATAAATAACACGGCAAGCTATTTAGACACACTACAATCAAACACTTAAAAACATTTGAGAGATTTTGGGCAAAAAAAATGTGCTTTGGGCTTATTCATTTGTGTAGAGTTGGTTTGATCCATTGAACTATTTGGTTGTGTCTGTTGTCACCAAGAGAGAGAGAGATTTCAACCAATACAATAAACCATAAACTAAAATTTATATCATACTTACCCTAGGCTTCTCTAGGGTTAAATAATTCTAATCAAGCCCCAATTAATTATGAATCTTCGATCTCAATAAAAAATTGATAGTTTCTTTTGTGTTTCATTGGGGTTTTTGGAGTTCATCCACTCAAAATCACGTTTTACACTCTATCTCTTAATTGTGTCGTTAATTTTAAAGAAATATCAAATGAGTAATATGTAATTTACCCTTCAACTTTTACAATTTTTTGTCATAGAAACATTTCTTTACATCCACATCCAGCATACTACTATCATGTGAAGCATGAACTTAAAATTAGTTGCAAATCTAAGAGAGTGTCATAACTCATAACTCATAAGCCATACGTTTGCAGGACATGTGAAGCAACTCAATCAAATGACCCAGCTCACGTGTAGATGGAATCTATACCGTGGTTGACGTTTGACTCACAATCACACTATTTGAACAGCTTTGGAGGTATCTGCACTAACAAGTCAATACATTTTGTCAGTTAATCATGACAGTTCCTTAAAACTTAAACCTGCATATCTCCAAAAAATCCATACTTCTATTATAATTGGTATATATGACAAATTGGTTGCAACTTGCAAACGTCTGGTTATGGGTATTGTTTCTTACATATATATGATAGTGCATGCCTCGGTGAAATTGACCCCTCCGCAGACGAGCAAGAATGGTCTTAAACAATTAGTAGTCATGCACTCAATTATTATTTGGCATGACTCAGATCATCAACAACCATGATTGTAAATCTAAGTATAATTAATCCTGATAGAGGATTATGACTTATGTCATGACTCATGACTCAGATCATCAACAACCATGATTGTAAATTCAAGTATAATCGTGATACAGGGCTATGACTTATGTCATTTGCTGAAAGTGAAAATGCATTGTTGTGCTTTAGAATAACAGTTTATTGCATATTCATTTGATGCTAATAGGTCGGTATTGGAGGTAGTTAAAAGCAGGTGCTTCACAAGCAAATAGAATCACTTTGCTGTTTGGGGTCAATTTTTTGCAGCCCAACAAACTAAGCTTCACGCATTTTGGGCCTGGAAATTACTTTGCTGCGCAAGTGCGAAATAGATAAGGCCAAGTCAAGGCCACCCGCTTAACGGAATAGGGTGAAATTGATACAAAGCCTCGAAGCCCAAACTAATCATTTCCAAACCCATTTTATTTTATTATTATTATTATTTTTTTCCCACAATGTGGTCCAACCCTACATAGAAAGCGTAAGGGAGAAGTATGCAAGATGTGGTTTTTAGGGCAATAGAGGATTTTTTTTTTCTTACCGATCTTGGGCTCTATAAGAAGCTTTGCACAAGTGTTGTGCAAAAGTGCAAAGGCCAAATACAGATGAAACACGTTTGCACCTACTGGATATATGTTCACACTTATAATCTCAAATCTATAATAAATGCTAGCATACTCACAATTAATTTTTACTGAGATGAACCCACAAATTTAACAGCTCCAAAAGATGTCAATCGCCTTATAGGCAAACCAAAGGAAACTAGGCTCACAAGATTACTCTACTTGCCGCACAAAAACAGGACAGGCTAGCTCTCTCGTAAATCTCATTGCCCAAAGCTTGAGTTTTGCCAATATCCTCCGCCTTATAGGCATATTAAAGAGAGAGTCTTGTCCCACATTGACCAAGTATTCTTGAGTTGTACAATTTATAAGTTATGAGCATCTCTCATCCCTTAAAGAGTCTTTTAAGATTGGGTTAGGCTCATTGGACTTTAACAAACAAAACCCTTTCTTTTCCTCGACATTCAGCAAGTACAAAACCGATTTCCCCTTCATTTTGGCAACACAAGTTGGATGATCCTCTTTCTCCCTTCTTACCTAATCTCCACTTCCACTATTTTATAGTAACATTTTAATGTAGAATAATGTTCATGATCAATTTGGTTTTTCTCTCCACTTTGTTTAACATGTTGACTGGATAGAGTTAAGGATGCACCACTAGGTGTTATTGATTCCAATGTTAACGTTAGTAGCAGACTCAATTCTCCTACTTTTGACATGCTTACGCAGCTCCCTTCCCCAACTATCCGATATTTTCCAATTTTGACAATTGTTCATGTGACGCAATGAAAGTTAGTCATATAAAGAAAATCATCAAATTAGCCCCAAGGCCAATCCAATATTAAATGTTGTAGTTTTCACGATGGATACATTATATATATATATTCAATTCCTAGATAGAGAGCAGCCATAGAACAGAAAATAGAAAACAAACAAGGATCCTTAATTAGAAAAATTAGAGGGCTAATAGAATATACCTCTTCTTTCCCTAATTTACAAGCTACTAAATTAATACTCTCGGATACAAGGAGATAGTGAAAGTCCCTTACTTTTGTCTCTTTTTCTCTTTCTTTCTTTCTTAATTTATTTTTAACTCTTCCCTGTTAAGACGACTGTGATGGAAAGAGAAATGTTGCTAATCCCATATTAATATTATCCAAGAATATTCCATGATGAAAATTGCAGAAGGGTGAGACAACAGTTAGCTGGTCCCGGCTTAGGGCTAACTCAATACGATAACAATTGGAAAACTGAGAGAAATTAAATGCAAGACTTTACTTGAAGTTTAATTAAAGCTTTGCCCATCCACATCCAAGGTTTTATTATGCTTGACCTTGCCCAGGTAAGGATGGATCAGCATCAATAAAGAAAAAGTTGGATCAAGCCAATTATCAGCATGTGCATCATTCCATGTTAAAAATAAATAAAAATGATGTGAATAATACGTGTTCCTACTTCCTAGTTTCTTAAGTCTTAACTACCTCCGCTTATCCCAAAAAAAAAAGAAGTCTTAACTACCTCTTCTTTCATCAACAAAGAAAAAAGAAAAAAGAGTCTTAACTACCTTTTTGTTGTTTCTTCTGGTCTCATTCCAAGCTACTATTAACGCTCTTTTTATTTTTAATGAATACTATTAACGCTCTAATGGCACGGAATTACGGATATCACATGATATAGATTTGACACTATTTTAATCTTCTTCTTTTTTAAAAAAGTTAAAAACAAAAGTAAAAACCCATTGACCACTCCAAGCTATGAGAATAACGGATAAAAAAATATTCGTTTCGTAGTTATAGAAGAAATTAGTATGACTTGTACGCATATGTGAATTAAGAATTACTATTTTATCCAAAGAAATTCAACTTTAAATTGATGTAAAATAAAAAAAAGATATTGGAGCTGGGAAGTTGATTCTGAAGATTTTCTCCATATCTATAAATATTTCAATTTCATTAATTGGGGGATTGTCCAAATCATATGGGAATTTCCTTCTTTTTTTCAATTAATTGTTTTGGTAATATGGTCAAGCGGGTATGATAGTTACCATACTATTGAGCATATTACCAAAACAATGCAATAAAAGACCGAATCTTTACCTACTTGCCAAAAGGTGCTATTTGTTTTCTTGAATTCCTCTGGATGGTCAAAACTCAAAATATCAAATTCTGAGATCACACCCAAGAAATAAAAAGATTGGGCTGGACTGTAAATTATTGCAGAAACCGTGTGTCACCTCACCACGGCCCATACAAATCTAGCCCAACAACCTAGCAATTCCCGTTGTTGCCTTTTTCCGGGGGAGGGGGTCCTAAATCCTAATAAGGATAAAAAACTATTGCATGGCGCATTAGTTTAGACATCCGAGTTTGAAACTTGTTTTTTCAATTTTTTATCTCGGTCATCTAAATAAAATATATTAAAAAATTATAAAAAGTTAAAAATTACTTCATGAACGTTCGAGAAGAAAATTTGAAAAATCAATATTTAATCTCAATTATCTAAAACTATTGCACCTGATCTCAATTTGTCAAAATATCTAACATATAAAACTCTTTTTTTTAAGATAAAAATTAGATTCAGTTTATAAAGAATTGATCTTATCATTTTCAATTAAATTTAAAGGGTAAAAAAAAAAAAAAACACCCTTGAACTTTGAGTCAAAATCAAATGGCTCCATAATTTTTTAATTTAAAAATTGAAATCCTTGAACATTGCTAAATACCAAAATTGCTCTTTTTGTCTAACATTCCATCACATTTTTGCTTAATTTATGTTAATTAGAAATTATGTTTTGTTTTATTTTATTTTATTTATCCATCAAGTTTTAAACATAATGATCAATTTGGCAAATTCTCAAAATTCATAGACTTCTATTCTTAAATTAAAAGATCACGAGACCTATTTGATTTTCACCCAAAATTTAGGACGTGTTTTTTATTTTATTCATAAATTTAATTATGTAACCTTAAAAATTGTAAACATATACAAAGAGGTGCAATATTTATTTTTTATTTTCTTGAGAAAACAAAGAGGTGCATTGGTTAAAAACCACGTCAAAAGAATTAATTATCCCTCGGTTTTTTTGTCTGTCACTGTCAAGTCTCAACTCAACTATCAATTCTATGCAGTACTGAATATAATCTACAAAAATCATTTCAAAAAAATCAAGGCCGTTTGATTCTCCAGCTCAATAGTGGGGCCAACCATGATATCATAAATAAAACATGCGTAGACAGCGTAGTAGCCGGCCGCAATGGAATGGCCTACGAGCTTGTGGGGACCGTGCGGACGCGTAGCAGTGGATCGATGAGTCTCAGGACCAAGTCAACCGCGTTTGTATTTTTCTAAACTTTTTCTTTCTTTAGCTCTAAACAATGGACCAAACTAGTACGGCTCTAGAACTACCTATGTCATCTGGCACAGAACAACGCGTGTAACGCAGCGATGAAACTATCTTCTGTGGGGCTTGCTGACTCGGCTACTCATCAATTTCTTTTTCCAGCCCTTGCCCTTGTTCTTCATATAAACCACCTACATGCCATTCTTTTTCCCAATAAGGAATATGCTCTATATTTATAACAAAAGCTCTTGGAAATCCTATAGTGGAAAGTCATATATATTTTTTAGTTAATAAGATCCAATAAAATTAATTTTCTATCACATATTCAGTCCATGTGTGATTCTTAATTTATTTTATGTAAGTGGAGCAAGATATCTCTTTTACATTTGAATGAATTTATTATCATTATTTATTTTGTTTAAATAGTTAAGATAATATTTAAACTTATAACGTCCGCTTTATAATAAAGATAAATTGTATCTAAGAAAAATAAGATTTTAAAAAGTTAAACATAAACAATATAAGTTCAAAAATAAGCTCATCCAAACAATAACTACATGAAAATATATTGTCTTATTTTTGTTGGGGATTTTGTATTTATTTCTAAGAAACCTATTTTTTTTTTAAGGTTTTTTCATTAGGCACAAGTTAAGGTGCATTTAACATTCCATTAAATGATATTGAATTGTGCAGAAATATAAAAAAATACACACAATTATAATAAATTTATGCATGAAAGCTAATAAATTATTAACACATGTATTTTTCTTTTCTGAAAAAATGAGAATTGCAACTCATATTATATATTTATTATTTCATAACATGTGCATTTGTTAACAAGACACTTTATAATTGAAATTATTAAATGATAATTATTTTTTATGCGTGAAATTATTGTTATTCACAACATGCAAGAAAGACAATTATAAGTTTTTGTGTAGATTATATGGACATGGAATTTAGTAATATCTCTAAATCAAATGAAATTTCCTGAATTTGAATCCTTCCACTAAATATATATATATATATATAATTCGTTTTAGTGAGAAGTGAGAACTAAGAGGTGCATGCAAAATTTATGAGTAAAAATCTATTAGAACGGATCAAACTTAAATATAGGGAAGTCAGTACTTTTGTGTAGCAACTAGCAACATTATCTAGAAGGTGTGATGAGAAATAAAGGGTTTACTAATCTACGTAGGAACTATTTGCAAAAGCCTCCAATATGGATAGACAAAACAAATATGGAAACTTTTCAATTATTTATAATTTATTCCGTATATGATGGGCTCCGTAATTGGCATTACTCTACAAAAAGTCAGTAACAACTAACAACTTGTTTTTATCCGGCTTTTACTTTTTCATTTTTTCTTTATAATTTTAGTACCAAAATTATGTGAGCAAATATGCAAATAGAATTTTTCTTAGAAAGAGAGGGAAATCCACCTCTTTTCCTAGTTCCATTAAAAAAAAATAAAAAATCTTCAAACAAAAGATAGAATTTTTGGGGAGAGATGTGTGCAACTTTTAAATGTGAAAATCTATTGTAACAAATCAGTTTTCTAAATAAGCAAAGATAGAAATTTTGGTAACCAAATCAAAACCAAGGAGCAGAGCACAAAAACAAAATATTAACTCACGAGCTGCAAATATTCGGAAAACATCAAAATATAGAATACAAATAATAATGGAAAATTTCCAACAATTCGTCTTTTATTCCCCTAAAATGCATGCCATAAAATAGGTATTAGTATATCTCACTCAACGGGTTCAACTATGGTACCTTGAGGTACTATGATTATCTATGTCAATGAAAGAATGATTAGATTAAATTTTCGTTTTTTTGCTTTTTTTTTTTTTTTTGAAAGAAAAAGGATAAGATTATATTAAATAATTATAATTATAATTATAAGGACAACTTTGCCACGAAAATAAGATACTATATAGCTTTTCAAGAGTTTTTCTACTGATACGGTTCCACAACAAATCCCATAAAATTTTCTCAATAAACTGAAGTTTCAGTCCACTACGATTCAAAATAAAATGAAACTAGTCGCAAACTCATGCGATATACAAAAAAATTACTTAAAACGAAATCTAAAGAATTATTGGTCTAAATTTGATTATTTATGTCTTTTATATTTTTTCTAAATATGAAAATTTATAATTATTAAAAGACATTTACTATTATTGTGTTTATATATAAAATATATTATAGTATTAGGCATTTATTATGATTGTGTTTATATATAGAACAATATCTATTAAATAAAATATAACGTGTCAAGATTCTAATGAGATGTTTAATTATAGGATAAAATTTAAATTCAATTAAAAAATATATATTAAAATAATGAGGTGTAAAATTGTAGGACCAGCTTATGTGGTATAATATTATAAGGTCAACCAAAAGTAAAAAAAGTTTCGATTTTACATTATAGTATAGATATGAGATTTATTCCAAGCCTACCACAACACATAACAAATCACTTTAATGTGTTGTAAAAAAAATATTATGACCATAGACTTTCTAATTTTACAATAGCACTTATTTAGTTTAACTTATTTTGAACTTAAAAAAGAATGTAAAACTTTTAAAGATTCATTCCTATAAAAAGAATAAGATAAAATTAAAAGCTCACATTTTTCCAAAAAGATAAAACTTAGGTACAGTTCTTTAGGTCAAGTACATTAGGTTCTCAATTGAATTCAAATACATTGAATTTAAATATTTTTGAAAAGATAACATTGTTTGTGTTTCATTGGTTAATGTAACCATGTCTTTGAATTCAATTAAAGAACCTAATGTACTTAATCTAAGAAACTGTACCTAAGTTTTACCATTTTCAAAATAGAGGTACATCTTATCTAATTTTTTTTTTAAAGTAAAATAAACCAATAAAATTAAACCTCAATTAAAAAACAATCATCACAAAACAACAAACCCTTATAAAAATTCAAATTCTTTTCTATCCATCCAAAAAAAAAACACACACACATGGTCAATTTCTCAACACCACCCACACCTTTTGTGTTTCTAATTTCAATTGTATTTTAATTATACTAGCAAATAGAGGGTAATTTGGGAAGAGCAAGCCGAGTCAGCGTCCACAAAATGAAAGAGAGAATCGGTCTACACTGAGACGAAGCCTTGTCCATCTATTTCGCTCATATATATAGATTACACAACACATCAAAACATACATACATTCCAAACCAACCCTTTATCCTTATACTGTTTGTTATACACGCCTCTCTCTCTCTCTCTCTCTTTCTTTATGACTTGTTCTTCCTCAATCTCCGTCTCAATTTTCCATCTCAAACCTCTTATTTCTCTCTAATCAAAGTAAAGAAAACATCTTTATCATTTTTTCCTACTCT
This sequence comes from Fagus sylvatica, assembly GCA_907173295.1. NCBI lineage: Eukaryota > Viridiplantae > Streptophyta > Magnoliopsida > Fagales > Fagaceae > Fagus > Fagus sylvatica. The sequence goes on along the minus strand of OU015764.1, from coordinate 3,276,004 downwards.
GTCACTTTCTGTATCCAAAAAATTCTCGAAATCGACAACAATGCGTGCAACAGATAATCAAGGTTCATTTCTGAACCGAATCAGTATTCGTCGGAACCAAGTGGTTTCGATGGATGGTAACCACGAACAAGAACTGGAGGACCTCGAGCTTTTTCAGAAACATGTAGCGGACAGGTTCTCCGATCTGTTATCTCAATCCGACGACGTTTTGGGAGATGGATTATTATCAATTTCGTGGCTAAGAAAACTCCTCGACGTGTTTCTCTGCTGCGAGGCTGAGTTCAAGGCTGTTTTGTTAATGGGTCGTGACCCATCTCAGATTTCTAAGCCCCCACTGGATAAACTCGTTCCTGAGTTTCTAGACCGAGTTGTGAAGGCTTTGGACCTTTGTAACGCGGTCTCTCATGGCGTCGAGACCGTGAGACATTATCAGAAGCTGGCGGAGATAGCGGTGTCAGCGTTCGAACAAAGGCCAATTGGTGAAGGACAGGTTCGAAGGGCTAAAAAGGCTTTGAATTCTCTGATGGTAGTGCTCGAAGAAAAAGAGGGTAGCAATCATAAAATCACGGAGCGAGCTTGGTCTTTTGGTCGAAAAGGATCAAGTACAGGAACAAGTAACAAAGACCGTTCTTCCTCTGCGAGCCATTTCAGGTCCTTGTCGTGGAACATGTCGAGGGGTTGGTCTGCCTCGAAGCAAATCCAAGCTATTTCCTCCAATCTCGTTGCGCCGCGTGGAGGTGAATCTTCCGGTTTGGCTTTACCGGTTTATATAATGAGCACCATCACTGTTTTTGTGATGTGGGCTTTGGTGGCAGCGATTCCTTGCCAAGAACGAAACGGATTGCCTAGTCATTTCCCTTTGCCTCGACAATTGGGTTGGGCCCAATCGATGATTGGGTTGCAAGAGAAGATTTCCGAGGAGTGGAAGAAGAAGAAGGAGAAGAATCGATTGGCGGGGCTATTAGAAGAGACACAAAGGTTAGAGAAATTGGGATTGTCTTTGATTGAATTTGCTGATTCGTTTCAATTCCCAGCTGAGACTGAGCGCTTGGAGGAAGTGGCGGCTCAGGTGGCTGAAATGGCTGAGACTTGTAAGAAGATGGAAGAGGGTTTGGTGCCTTTGCAGCAACAAATCAGAGAGGTTTTCCATAGGGTTGTGAGGAGCAGGACTGAGGTGCTTGATGTGCTTGACCATGGGAAAGTGACTGCACCCATTATGTAAATTCGTCATAACAACAACAAAAAAATGTGAAAGTTGAAAATTTTTCCTTTTTTTGAGGTAATTTTGTTGATCCCAATTCACAGGTTCAATTGGTTCATGGGTGTCTGTCTTTTACAATTCTGGTATTGGCCTATGAACAGAGAGGAGGATTTGAACCTTAAATTGTGGATCAGTATAGGGTTTTTTTTTTTGAAAGAGTATATAGAGCATTATAGCTTTAGCCACTATAGTTGTGGTTAGGTTTTATTATGCATTGCTTAATGCGAAATGTACTCTTTTTAGATTTTGTTTTAATTGGTAATTTGATGTTTTTTTGGGGGTACAGAAGCGTTTGGTTGAAAAGAAATGTACATATCCAATAAAGATTTTTGTTTTTTAAATTTTTGGGTATTCAAAGGGAGGAATTCTAACAGGTTCTTTTTGTGTTCAGAATGGTTGGCTTATTTGCTTGTTAATAGGTGAAAATTTGTGAAGGGATTAAAATTTTGATTTGTTTCTGAAGGTGTTTGATCTTGTTACACATAAATTCACAATTCTGTAAAGTGCAAGCATAGACAATGAGAATGCAAATTTGGAGGACTATTTTGGTGTTGCTTTATTACATTTCCATGGAAATTGAGAAATTGAGTGTCATGTAGTCTGCTGAAAATGAATCAGAAATTTTGGTTAGCATTTTATTGACTATGAAGGTCTACAAATGAGCAACAAATGTAGGTTCCTTCAGGAGTAGGGACACCATCCTTTCACAGCGGTTAATGACAAAAAAAGTGTTCATGGCTTCATGTGGGTCTAATTGGTGAGTGGTGACCCAATGAATTATGAATGTTTGAAGTAGGTGAATCATGATGTCAGATTCATGATTGTTATCGAGATAGCACAACTTTCATCAGCAGGGTTGGCTGAAGATTGAAGAACCCAAAACTAGGGTAGTAGATACCTTTATTTTTTTTCTTTTCCTGTCAAAACGGCAGAGAATTAGGGATCTTTTTGACTCTGATTTCTTGAAATTCTCTGGATTATTTTATCATATATTCCGTATCATTCATCTACTTTGTTCCGTTTGCAACTACAAAGAAAAATAGCTGGGCATGGTGTTTAGGTTTTACGGGTTAAATAGAAAACTGAACAGTCAAAAAGAGAGTGGCAAAATAGTTTCATCTTTTCTTAAAATAGTAGGAACATCTTTTTTTAGGTCTCTACCAAATAGTTCTTCAATTTTTTTTTTTTTTTAGAAGAAAACTGTCGCACAGATAACCTTTAAAATTGTAATTACGAATTGTTAAGTTGAGTTATGTCGCTTTTACAAGTCAAAACTCATTTTTGCGACAGTTTCGTAGAGCCCGTGAAACATATATTTTGACAACACTGTCAACTTAAAAAATAATTTATACCACATAGAACTTCAAAATTTATATCAAAACCAAAATAATTTATCTGAATCTATGGCTTTTAAATTTTAAATGTTTTTGAGAGTTAATAAGGCGACATTTGGGGCCTTTATGTAACGAGCTTCATGTCAGGCGCTATGAATAGATTTCTTAAGGCGACCGATTTGGCTTTTTGCTGATGCCTCAAATGTGTTCCGGTTTTAGTTTTCAATAAGACTTCAAGCACCGAATTTCCCCACTCATACTGTTGCGATGGAATGATAAATGCATTTAAAGACAGTGAAATTTTTGGTTAGAATTTCGGTACTAATAGCAGAATTGTTTAGTTTTAGCCGCCCAAATGGGCCAAAGTACGTGAAATTGGGCAAGTTGCTCAACTTGCTCTGATCATCTTTAAATTCTAATGTCTATAATCATTGACTCACTGGGACATCGTGAAGACGTGAGTCCCATTTCTCAAGTCATGCTCCTTTGGTTTTGTCATTTGTGGGATTCTTGGGAGACATACTTTAGTCTCTCTTTTTCTGACTCAAAAAACTCATTCACGGACTTACCATCCTACAAAGAACAAGCACAACTGAATTATGAGCATTGAAAGTTAGTTTAAGTGTGACATTAATTCTGGCCGGACGGCTTCCACGCAATATTTTTCCAAAAATAGTGGGACATAGTAGGTGACTCGGTAATTAATTGCCTATGTTTCGGACAACCCTGGTCAGTCTGGTGTGGCGGCTAAATTAGAGACATGACAAGTGAATTAGTGGCTTCTCCGTTAGTATTGGAATCACAAATTCTTTAGTTGCTGCATTGTAAGGACTTAGGGATGAGCTTCGATCAACTCATAGTCTTAATATTGGCAAACTTATTATAGGGATTGTTGCAAAATGGGTAGTGGACCTTCTTAGATTTAAAGAATACCACTGCCAGTCTGCCACACCCTCTCATCCTTATCTGCTTTAATCACTGATTGCACGTAACTAATCTTCTCATTTGAGAAAGCTCACCTCCAGTACAGGGCTGGCCCAACTATTTTGAGCGTCTCAAGTAAATCTCAAATTGAGGCCTTTTTTCTTTTAATAAGTAAAGGGTTTTTTTTTTTTTTTTTTTAGGATGATCCTAACTGCATAAAATGTACACACTAATGCTCAACAATGGTTGTTGGGAAAGGGAGAAAAAAATAAATAAATTGAGGCCTTGAGATAGCCAAAGAGCATTGCTTGCTGGGAGGGGGAGAAAAAACAAAAAACAAAAAATAGAAGTTGTGACCTACGTCAAACTTTTTGCTGAATATTTTCCAAAAAGGAGAGAGAACACGTTTAGGTTGGGGGGTTTGTAATTTGACTCCTTAAGAACAAATATTATATAACTATAGACATATAAAATACCTACTTTTTTTATTAAAAAAAATGGGGCCTTCTTTGGGGTGGAGGCCTCAAGCAATTGCTTGTTTTGCTTAAAGGTAGGGCCAGGTTTGCTTTAATATCAACATTGCGAAGGGCACTTTAACGCGGACCTTTTGGCAAAGGTGGGATCCAAGTCTTTGAGCTCATTTTATGACTTTGTATCTCCTTTCTCCTTTTATTTTGAGCCAATTGTTGACGGACATTTGAGACGTTTCATACCTTTAGGTATGTAATATTTAATACTATTTTTAATGCATAATTCATTTTCACCCCAAAAAAAAAATAAAATAAAATCCATACTCATAAAAACCCCTTATAGCTCTAATGACATTATCTGTTCCCTAAACTATTGAATTAAAATAATACTCCACATTGTTGCACTGGATGTTGGCCTACTTGTTTTGCTATGGTATTTTTCCTAAAGATGTGACATTGTTTCATTTCAACACTAGCATATGCAAAATTCTACTTATGCTTCTGAGTCCAATTTTTATCTTTCTTATGCTAAATTTTTTGAGTCCTAATTCTACAATGGCTTTAGATCATCCCAAAGTTATGGTATTTAAATAAACTTAAAAGAAAAAAGGTTATTTAAAAATTATAATCTGAAAAATTGTAGAGTGAAGTAGAACTTTACAAAGTCAAATTTAGTCTCAAATAAGTATTGTTTGTAATGTCACTGAAGAATCACATTATAAAAGTAGCGTTTCGAGAAAGTTTGTGGGCACATCGAATGCTTACAGGACCACAATATTTTCGCAACAAGTTTGTTGTCAGTCGTAGTGGCTCTACTATAATTTTTTTTATTTGTTTTTGAGTCGTGGTATACTTACACCTAAAAACTTGTGTTAAAATTATAGTGAGAATTTGTTATATTCATAGAAAAGTTATGGCCAAAAATTTCATGTTAGCAAACATCTTCAGTCTTAATAAGTTTCTTACTTATGAGCAAAATTTAAGTATAATTCCTTACATCTCGTAAGTTTTGGAAAATCTTGTTATAAAAGTGATGTATCAGGCCGAACATGTCGCGTTAGCAAACATCTTCCGTCTTAACAAGTTTCCGACTTTTATAACCGTGTCGTGTATTTTTTGTCTGCCATAGTGCTATGCCTATCTTGATTCTTGAGGACGCGTGGCGTCGCTTCCCACTTCACAAGTTCACAGTAGTAGTCGGTAACCCCCTCATATAGTCAAGTCAAATGGCAAAAATGCAAAATGCTGCCATAAAAACAAATCGGAATCACACAGCCCAAACCCAGGCCCAAGCCCAAGCCTAAGCCACACTTCCTCTCTTCCATTTATACTTACACACGTCCTGACTCTTCGACCTCCTCAAAAGCCAGCACCACCACGACAACCTCAACAATACTTAATTTACACACAAGCTCTCATCCTTATATATTCAAAATGTCTTCAGGTTCTATCAAACAACCTCTTCAATAACTAACAATCACATATAATTGCTTCTTAAATTTTAAATTCCTAATCTCCTCTTTGTGTTTCCTTTTACAAACCCACAGTTCGTAGATTAATGGCGACCATTTCCAACTCCTTGCCACGTAAGCACGGGCTCTCTCTCTGGTGTCCACAATCCACTTCTATTTACCATCCACGCCCTTCTTCGATCGGATTCAGAAGCTTACAGAGAAGCTACGTGGCTGCCTCGTCAGCTTTCTCTAACGAGAACCGAGAGTTAGTTATTGTTTATTTATTTATTTACATACTTTGAATTTGAATTTGAATTTGAGGTGAAAATTGATGATGTTTGAAATTGTGTTGTTTTCGTAGGTTTGTGATCGTTGGAGGTGGCAATGCCGCTGGCTATGCGGCTCGGACTTTCGTCGAACACGACATGGCCAATGGACGTCTTTGCATTGTGTCTAAAGAGGTCAGCCAAGCCTAGCTCCATTTTTAAACTTTGAATTTTGTTTGGTTGGTCACTAATAAGTGAGAATGTGTTCGAATTTAGGACTAGCTGTTCTGGTACTATGTTAAACTGTCGCGAAAATGCTAAATTTAATCACTTAACCACTATTGTAACTTTGTAACACTCAATTCGAATCATAATTTGAATTTTGAACTAAAATCCTTATATCGAAAATTTACTATTTTTTGCAGGCGTTTGCACCTTATGAGCGTCCGGCTTTGACGAAGGGTTACTTGTTTCCTCTAGATAAGAAGCCAGCACGCTTGCCTGTAAGATTGATTTACTTTATATTGCAATAGTTCATGTAACCAATGCTTCAAAATTTGTGATTCAGGGTGTTTGTTTATTTATTTATATTCTTACTATATAGGCTTAATCAGTGTTTTTATCATAGTACTATGCATTTTGGAAATTATTATAAAGATGTGAATTTATTTATTTTTGAATAATGTTGGTAATGGTATAACTGTTCTGCTTTATTAAATTTAATGTAGGGATTTCATACCTGTGTTGGATCTGGTGGGGAAAGGCAAACTCCCGATTGGTATAAAGAGAAAGGGATAGAGGTATTTCTTACATTGAAACACCCTTTTCTTATTTTATTTGTTATTTTTATTTCTGTTTCCTTAAATGGTTTTTGGGTTTCATAATTTCCTTCAGATGGGTTAAAAAATTTTAGGGGTGCTTTGGTGTCCAATGCCAGATGAAATTCAACTTAATGTAGAATTGTTGTACTGAACACTATAATGTATGAATTGAAGTTGCTTTTCTTGAAAATTTGAATTGAAAATGTATGCATAACACTTACCTATGATTGTGAAAGTTTGGAAGATACTTATTCGAACACAAGCGTATATGATTCTTTTCTCATTTATTTTGAGGTGTATATTCATAATTGTTTTGTGAAACGGTATCTATAATTCTGTGCTTTCCATTTTTTTTTGTGTGTGTAGATGCTTTATGAAGATCCAGTAACAGGTATTGATATCGAGAAGCAAACATTGACAACAAATTCAGGCAAGCTACTTAAATATGGATCACTTATAATAGCTACAGGATGCACGGCCTCGAGGTATACTTGACATTTTGAATCAGTAACCAATAAGAGTGCTTCTAGATTATGCCTACAAATGGGTCAAGCAAAGCTGCCTTCTTGGTTATCTTTTTCAGATTTCCAGACAAAATTGGAGGAAACCTACCTGGTGTTCACTACATCCGGGATGTTGCAGATGCTGATTCACTAATATCATCATTGGTAATTAATTTTTCATCCCGTTGTTAACTTGCATCCAATTTTTCTTTTGGTTATAATATTCTAATGATTAGGCATATGCTCCTTGAATCTTTGTACCAAATATTGTATGAGATTCATGGGAAATTCCATTTCATCTCTATAGGTGTTTACATTCTGAGTTATAAAGAGGTTTGATTGACAAAATATCAAATAGCTATTAAAAGGAAATACCACATTCAACTTGAATGTTTTAAGCTATTCTAGATTGAGTGGTATAGTGAAAACAACTAGTATATCATTTACATTTTTCTCTAGTGTTCTTGATGTTGAAGTTTTAAAATGAAAATTAGAAATTTTATAAAATTTTCTGCAGAAATTTCGTCTTTTATCAATCCAGAATGAAATATACTTGTATGCCTTTAAGTATTTTATTATCTCAAAAGCTGCCTACAACAAATTACTTGAATGTAGAGTAGGTAATTATTCTGCTCTAGGAAACTCAGATGTCAATTGTCAACTCTACTTCTAGAATATATGTGAGCCCATTGGGCTTTGACAAGCTAAAATTTTGATAAATTAATTTCCAGAGACTATCTTGTGCTCTGCATATTCTCAAGGATTGCTTAATAGATCGAAGCTTCTGATTCATTGTTTTAAATGGACTTTCCCTTTGAATTTTTAGGAGAGGGCAAAGAAGGTAGTCATTGTTGGTGGTGGGTACATTGGCATGGAGATTGCTGCAGCAGCCGTTGGCTGGAAACTTGATACAACAGTATGTCTTCATTTAAATCTGTTGCTTCTATGATAGTTGGCTGGACTTAATTAACGAAAGTGAATAATGTTGGAACTTTCACCACTATTTGTCATTTCTATTTATATTTGTTGGGGTATAATTGTTGTTTGGTGTATATGAGACTGCTCAAATAACCCCTGGCACCTCTAGCGTATTTCACTGTTTTCTCTAATGAACATTTAGAAGTTATATTTTCTCGTTCAGGGGATCCTTAATACCTTGATTAAAGCTATGCTTGTGCCAATGTTGTTTTTGACTTCTCAGTACACACATCATAAAGCAGTCTTTATATGATAAGCAACTTGTAAATTTTTCCTTCAACATGAATGGGAAAACTTGATGACATGACACTTAAGAAGAACCTTTACTTTGTCCATCTCACTTATGATTCTATAACCAGTATTATTTGAATTTCTCCCATCTGTTGTTGAGCAAAGCAAAGGCTATTTACTCTTTTGACATGGAGATTAATGACTTTTTTCTCTTAAAAAATAAAGATCATATTTCCAGAGAATCATCTCTTGCAAAGACTATTTACTCCTTCTCTAGCCCGGAGATATGAAGAACTCTACCAAGGGAATGGTGTCAAATTCTTAAAGGTATTCTCTCTCTCTCTCTCTCTCTCTCCACACACACACACACACATGCATTTTTTGTGTAAAATTGGTATCTGTTTTGCTAGTGAACAGCTTCATTTGGTTACAGCCATACAGTCTGACTTTCTTAACTTGTTTAATTGTTGTCCAGGGTGTCTCCATAAAAAACTTAGAAGCAGGTTCTGGTGGAAGTGTAGCTGCTGTCAAACTTGAGGATGGATCTACCATAGAAGCAGACACAGTAACGTTCTGCCCATGTTTGTGGACTAGATTTAATGAACTTTTTCATATCTAGGGACAAGTTTTGTCATCTTGCACCATATATTTTATAATTTCATGAAAATGAACATATGGTCTGCATGTTTGAACATAAGAAGGCAAGATGGAGAAGTTGATGAAATGAGAACTGCTTTTCTCTTTTGCAGGTAATTATTGGTATTGGAGCAAAGCCTGCTGTCGGTCCCTTTGAAAGGCTGGGTTTAAACTCTACTGTTGGTGGAATACAGGTAACATTGATTGTAAACTACTTTTAGGCAAAGAAAAATGAATGAATATTTGACTTGAAACTCTGATAATATTTGGTTACAAGCCAAAGCCATTAAAATAAATTCTGTGTTATTTCACAGATCATGACAATAAGTTTGTTTACAGCAGTAACTTGGCAGTTGGAATGTTAAGCCTACATTAGGGAGGAATAAAAACAAACACAAAATCAAACTTTTTCAAGACATGACATATATGTAATATCAAATCCCAGGTTGATGGTCAGTTCCGGACAAGTGTTCCGGGAATCTTTGCAATTGGAGACGTTGCAGCGTTCCCATTAAAGGTATGTTTTTCTCTACTAAGCAGGAAGATTCTTGCTTAATCTAAATGTATAAGTGGTTCACACTGAACAGATGTATGACCGTATAGCACGAGTTGAACATGTGGATCATGCTCGTCGGTCAGCACAGCATTGCATTAAAGCATTACTAAGTGCCCAAACCCACACGTATGCCAGACTTTCTTTTCTTGTATTTAATTTCTAGAGACATTACATTATAATCACTGTATTTGTCTCCCTTCTGAGTGATCCTATTTGTTGATTTGCATTACTTCATGTCTTCCAGGTATGATTATCTTCCGTATTTTTACTCGAGGGTATTTGAGTATGAAGGTTGCCAAAGAAAAATATGGTGGCAATTTTTTGGGGATAATGGTAAGAATCTTTAATGTTTTCATAGTTGCATCAAATCTTAAATTTTTTACTTATACTAGGCACTAAATGAGATGAGTTTTTTTAACAGTTGGAGAGACGATTGAAATTGGCAATTTTGATCCTAAAATAGCTACTTTCTGGATTGATTCTGGTAGTGTATTCTGTTCGAAACACACACACACACTCTCTCTCCATTTGTATATGCATCTTTGATTCTCTGTTATTGACAAAAAATGACAAAAAATGATTAGTTTATTCTTGGCTCACAGGTAAATTGAAAGGGGTTCTTCTTGAAAGTGGAAGTACCGAGGTAACTTTTTATTCCCCAAATTTTAAATACCATTTATGACAAAGTAGTACACAAAAAAAAAAAAATGTATATTGATTTCTCTGCCAAATTGAAGTTAGATAACGTTTGTGGCATTTTTGTCAATCTCGAAGAATTACAGGAAAACTTGGGATATTAGAAGTAATAGGTTACTAATATGATAGTTAGATTCTTTGATTACAAGAGAACTCATGATTAATGAATTTGCTTATAGGTCTCATCTCATACGTCTTGGTTTCTTATTTAAAAATTAATTATTTTTAAAATAATATAAAACAATAATCATAAAATTTACAAATCCCCCCCTACTCCCAATCCCTTGAAGGCCTCTCCATTATCGAAGGCGAGAGAGAGCACCTGGCTATAAAGGTCAGTGGTTATGGATTATTATTATTTTTTTCATTCCTTCAATAAAACAGATATTACAATCATAACCAGGAATACATAATCTGGTAGCACAGAAAAAACCTCTATGGGACTATACCGGCTAGGCGGCAATCATCCAGTACATATTGCAGTAGAAATGGTGGACTTTCCTCTATCCACATCTCCATCCCATTCGGTTGTTTGGAAAACCGAGCAAGAAAATGGGCTGTTTTATTGACACCCCTTGGAACATATTGTACCCAATCTTCTTCAAACTCATGCCTAAGCAGGTGGATGCTATGAATAATTGTACTCAAACTAGAGAGTTGAGTGTTGCCCGCTTTAATCGCCTGGATAAGACCCTGTGAATCTCCTTCAATAATTATCTTTGCTTAGCCCAAATCGTGTGCAAAAAGAAGACTCTCCCCCCCCCCCGCGCGTACTGCTAGAGCTTCTATTTCTTCCGGACCATGATCACCCTGCTCCTTTTGGCTCATTGCCCCCATCATCTCTCCCATGCTATCTTGAATGTAGAAATTTTATTTCACATACGTATGTATGGCATCTACTAATATATGTCTTCACATGTTTCTGATGCCCAAAGTTTAGCATAAGCAATTGACGAAAGAATAATTTGCTAGCTAAGCCTTACTTCTTGGTTAGACTTAAAATGTTAATAATAATAATAGTAATAGCAGTAGTAGTAAATCCCCAATAGTGTCATGAAAAATTTAAGTCCTGAATGCCATCTTCGTTTCTGTAAGCTGACCTTTGCGGTAATCCTAAATCAGAAAACTTGTTATAAATGTACCTGCTTAATTATTCAAACCAAGATTCTACATCATAGGCAGGAAAGGAATCCAAAACCAAGACATTTTACTGCTTGAACGTTGGTGTGGCCTTCTTAGGATTTGTAACTCTTGTTTTCTTACATCTTTTGAGCAATCAGTTGGAGCATGGAGAGTGGGAAAAAAAAAAAAAAAAACACTATAAAATTTAGATTTTGTTGTTCTTTAAATTGCTTTCAGATTATTATTGAACTATCATTATTGCCTTAGGCTCAGTAGACTAGAAAACTGACACACCTTATCATGTTGTTTAAGGAATTTGAACTCCTTCCTAAACTTGCGAGGAGCCAGCCTTCTGTCGATAAAGCTAAGCTTCAGAATGCAACTTCAGTTGAGGAGGCGCTACACATTGCTCGGACGTCCTTACAAGTTGAGACTGCAGTATAATACACTACAGATTAGTGCAAATGACTTGTGACGTTCCAATCATCAACCGAGAATGAGATTTCTTTGTTAACGGCTATGTAATTAATGATCTTTAATAGGACTTAGTATAAGAAATAATAATAATAATAATAATAATGATGATGATGATGATGATGTTTCTCAGGGTATTGTTCTTCCTCATTGTCATGTTCAATAACTTGATTATTTTATTGGTCTTATTGATCAACCTCTCCCGGAATTTAAAGTATGCAGAGAGAGTGAGATGGTGCTTTCGTATATATGGTATCATATGGTATGGTACGAATGTTGAGTAATGTTAGAAGTTAGAACAGTATTTGTATTTGAGATCAAACACACAAAACAGTTGCCAAACAAATGGTACGAATGTTGAGTAATGTTAGAAGTTAGAACAGTGTTTGTATTTGAGATCAAACACACAAAACAGTTGCCAAACAACCATGCCAATGACTGGGCCCACCATTTTGTGGATTCAAATACAGAAACTGTATTTGAGTAAAACAACCAAACATGCTCTGACATATCTGTGGCTTTCTAATGATAAATGAATCAGTCCAACGTTTCTTTACAATGTTATTTGGTTACGCTAACTAGTTTCTGTCTTTAGTATCTTTTTTTTTTTTGGATAAGTACTTCTGTCTTTAATATCTTAAAAGGGTTTTCAATGATAACGATATATGACTATTTTAATATCTTCCTCTGATACCTTATACCGTCCTGTGTTGTTTATTTCTTTTGGTTGGAGAAAGTTAGGATACGACCTAGAATTAGATCTGTCACCTAGAAAAAAAAAAAAGAAAAGAACTGGATCCGAAAATACTATCATTACAAAATGAACTGATCAAGCAAAGTAAATAAGTAATCTGCTGCTTCTTTATCATGTTCCAAATCATATTTTTATAATTTTTTATGAATTCCAAATGATGTAAGGATTTTTTTTTTTTTTGGGGGGGGGGGGGGGGGTGGGGAGGGGGGTGTTCTAGTGGAGATTTATCAAATTTGTAGACTACAGGACGGAAGGTAATTCTCTTTTTCTTTTTCTTTTTTAACAAAATTTCTATTTTTAAGTATAGGTATAATTCAATTCCAAAAGTAACAACAAAAGATTTTATCAATCAAGTTGGTTTGGTTAAACTTTTTTTTTGATGAGAAAGTTTGGTTAAACTTAAGAGTATACAACAGAAGGTAATTATCTTCTTTTTACAATACCTTTCTTTTCATGGTATGATTCAATTCCAAAAGCAACAACCAACATTTTTATGGAGTTGGATATATCTACTACCTATATAGCTACTAGCTAATGGTGGGTGCAATTATTTTCACCCACAAAGTATTTATTAGCAAAAGGAGATTCTTTTAATTTTTATTTAAAAAAAGAAGAAGATAAATTTGTTCAAGTTTGATACTTTAGTTTAATCGAGTTGAATTTAAAGAGATATTTGTTTCTCATAAATTGAGTTTAAGAGATAGATAGTAGATAGCAGATACAAAGAAGAATGACATATGCAAAGATAATAATTGAGATCGTCACTTTTCAACGTAAGCATCTTTTAACATTTTGTTTAAATGTGGAAGGATGAGGAGGATGGTCGGCATTTGATTTGAGAACTCTCGAAGGACAAGTTGAATACTTCTTGAGGATGTGTACATGTGAAGAGATAGATATGAAACAATAGCTAGCCAGATGGCTAACTTTATGAATTGTTCATTTCTTTTTTGTGGAATTATGAATTTCTAATTTCCGAAGACAATAATTTATCATATGATACAAATTATTTAGATTAACTGTCCTTTTACGGTAGGACTTGAATTTTGTTTTCTTTAATGCATATTTCTTTTTCACCAAAAAAGGGTAATTGAACGAAAGAGACGGGTGGATGATGTTTATAGAAAAAAGTCTCAAATCCACTTTAAAATGGATATTTTGATACCTAAATTACCCTTTTTATTTTTTATTTTTTTTATTATTATTTTTTAAATTCATTTTTCCACTCTCCCTAGTAATGTGTAACTAAAAATCTTTAGAGATTAGTCTCTCCTTAAGCAAAAGTTAGAGTAAGGAAGTGTATTTAAAAGTGCTTAAGTTATTTTAGAGATTAAAAGATGATATCTCGTGAATTAAGAGACGGTATCTCGTGAATCCGTTTTATGGAGCGATTCACTCATAGTGGACTCATAGTTTGTAAGTGTCCCACTAAATAAAGCGGACACAAAAGATAATTACTTTATGGTTAGAATTTGGGGCTAACACCTAGTCTCATCCATTTATCTCTTTTTTATTAGGATACTTATTTAATTCATTCACTTGGGAGAGACAATAATTGTATTCTCTCTCTTAATGTTTCTTTTTATATTAAAAATATTAAAATTGAAAGTCATACAGGATGTATCACAATTTCCTTTATATATATATATATATTCAAATTGGAAGTACACTGCCGGATTTTAAGTTTAATTATGAGATAGAACTTTCATGCTTATGTTATGTTATGTGCCCTTCTATGATGGTTGTGCTCAAAACATGCTTAAAATGCAAAGGATAAATTATTTAAGTATTGGTATGCCGACTTTTAAGTAAGCTTATGAGGTTTACTCGAAAAAATTAAATAAAAAAAGTATGCTTATGAGGTAGAACTTTTAAACCCCCCCATGCCTTAGCCCCCCCCCCCCCCCCCCCCCCCCTCTTTTTTTTGTTGATAAAGTAGAACTTTTAAGCTTAAGTGCGCTTACATGATCGATTGTGCTTATGCTTGGTATGCATCATCTGAAATCCTCCTTGAAAGTTTAAAAACAAACGAAGGATAAATAATTGAAGTCAGTAGAAATCTTCAACATGTTTGGAAGAATAGAAAGGAGGGAAGGGAAATGAAAAGAAGAGAAAAAGGAAAGGAAGAGATTTTTTTTTTTTGGATGGGGGACAGGATTCTCTCCTTTTCCACTAATCTCTTTGATCTATCCAATCCGTTCTTTTAAGAACTCCATATATTTAATCAATAAATAAAACTCCATATATAGGAAGTCATATTTCTAGACTTTCTTAGCAATCAATCAATACGTCAATTTCTAATGTAAACAAAAAAAAGCTTTTTTAAATTCTAATACGTTGAAATGTCGTTGCCTCCAAATTACAAAGATGTCTTTAGTAGTTTAGTTGTGAAATCATAAAACGATTGATGTACTACATGGAACTATTAACATGCTTCAGCTTAAAGAAGTTGAAAATTCAAAATTCTTCATAAAACATATGGATTTGCAACTACTTAAATAAAATAATATGTGGATGCTACAATAATTGAAGCATTAAAAATTAAGAGTTTGACAACACCTTTCCTTCTTACTTTTATTTACTCCTAATTTAAGAAAATAAACTAAATAATATGTTCTGATGAAAAGAGAAGTCTAAAACTTCTTTCCCCATTTCTTTCCTTCATTTCCATCCAACTAAACATAGCAAATGTTATCTTTCCATTCTTTTTCTCCCTTATCCCCTTACCAAATATAATATTAGGCTCTAAATCATAATAAATTGTATCTAAATGAGTTTAGATTTTGAATATCAAGTTTGCATAATTAATTAAACCCAATTAGTACAAATTAAATATTAATCACGTTCAACTGATAAAGTCTCTTATTGTGAGTTCGAATATCATAATCTATCCAAAATATCATCCATGTCATCCATGAAAAAGACCAACCACTTGTTTTCCAAGCCACATTCGTAGAGTTTTCCTAGCAATCAATAAGGTAGGACTGCACATCTAGCTAGAAGCGTAGAAAGTATAGTCTCCGACATGTTGGGTAAAGGAAGAAACCAAGAAATCAATTTCAAGTTTAAGTGAAACATTGTCTACTTGGGATGTTTTCCTTCAGTCCCAAATTCCAAAGGTGTCTTTAGTTGGGAAATCATAAATGATAAATTGATTGACGTACTAGGTACTAAGAGTAAGTACAAAATTGCATTAGTGTAAGGAAATTGAAATTTCAAAATTCTTCGGAAGCAATATTAACATATGGATTTGCAATTCTTTAATCAATTGGCAAAAATCTTGAAAATGTAAAAGCTCTCATGACTCATGAGGTGAACTGTTATATGCCTCTATTTTATTTTTTTCATTTTAAGATTGTATTTTTGGTTATTAAGAGTTGAGTAAATAGATTAGGGACAGATAAATTGTCAGGTTAGTCTTTAAATAAATCTTATCTTGTTGTAGTAGATTATGATGACTATTTTTTTGAATTTGAAATTATGTTTATCTCGTAAAACTATCTATTTATATGCCTTGATATCCTGGGCGGAACAAGAAATTTAATTTTAGGGGCACCATAATTGCAAAGTTATATATGTGTTTTTCATCTTAGTGATCAATTTAAAAATTAAAATCCAATCAAATGTATTTTTCCTACTACTTTATCAAATGAGATGACTTTTTTTTTTTTTTTTTTTTTTTGGGAAAAGGAAGGCTAGCCATGTGTAAAGAGAATGATAAATCTTAGCCAAAAATAAAGATAAAAGTAAAGACAAAGATGGACTTTTGGTTTTCGTAAAGTAATGGGGGTGTTAGGTAACTTACTGGGGGATCTATCCAAAAATAAATAAAGGGGAGGATTAGCCTATTACATAACTACATATAGGTGAATTATTGTTTCATTTAAGAATTATTTTATATGAAAATATTATAATAAATAAAAAACTTTCTTGTTTTTCTTTTATACGGGGTTGTTATTATTAACTAAAAGAGAGTGTGTTTGCCGTGAAAGAAAAAAAAAATGAAAAAGT
The DNA here is from genome assembly GCA_907173295.1 of Fagus sylvatica. NCBI lineage: Eukaryota > Viridiplantae > Streptophyta > Magnoliopsida > Fagales > Fagaceae > Fagus > Fagus sylvatica. The sequence goes on along the minus strand of OU015764.1, from coordinate 3,259,513 downwards.
TTAAAGTAAAAAATGGTGGATATATGAGATAATGTGATAGAAGAGTGATAAAGTGGTCACATATATATGATTTATATAATTCATAGTGTTTAAATTTCAAGTCCAATATATATATAAATATATATATTTAGAAGTTGGAAATATGTTTTGGGTTGGATTGAGTAATGAGTGGACACTTTTCAAAATTGAGGGTGGGCATGTGTCCCTTGTCATAAAGCTACATCTGCCCTTGCTTGATGTTGAATATAAATAAAGACTAAAACATTATTTTGTTGAGTGATTTCAATTTTGACGTTGGTTTTCCTCGAACAAAATCAATTGCTTTTCGTATGCTATGATTTTATCCATTTATGAGGTACCATACATAACATGAACCTTCTGTGATTTATAAACTCTACCTCTCATTTGGTCCACTCGTGGGCAAATTCGAGGTAAGTAAATGTGGTTACTGTTCGTAGTGTGTAACTAGAAAGATCTGACTTCTTCAATTTGATCAACCACTATGATGGAATTTTGAGCTCTAAGGTTGTATTTGTATTTGAAATTTATTCATCTAGAATTAGGTATTCGTTGACTTATTGTATAAATATTAAAAATGCGTAATATATACGGAATGAAGAGCCAGTTCATGGTTCATGAGTAGGAAACAACATCAATCAATAATTGCGGAACTTATTAATCAATGATTTCCAAAAATAAGAGACTAATAAAGCTCGATTATTCTAACCACAACAATATCAACTCTAAACTTTCAAACTTATAAGCTTTGATCATCTAACATTCTGACATACATAATAAAGAAGTATGGATGGATTTTGCACGTGACTTCTCATGGGAATTAAAGTAACTATCTTAATGGCACTTGGTAAATGATTGAGATTGAAGAAGGCCTGAAAAACTTAGTATTGTAGTATAAGAAGAGCAAAATGAACTAAATAAAAAGAACAAGATGAACAAAAAAACGCTGATAAAATTTGGTTGTGTAAACTAGAGTTAAGGATAATAATAGTATTAAGTGACTGTAATAAAGTCAAAAATTTTGAAACTCAACGGGATATTTTATGGTGTTTCTAAATTTGTAATGACAATTGACAAATAGAACTAACCACACTAGTGGTTTCTTAAGGAAGTCAATTTGTTTATTGCTTAATTTTTAGGGCAGTTACCCAATTAAACTGTAACTCTTTTCACTTAAATTCATGATTCTTTGTAACTATTTGGTTAGGCAATTTTTGGTTGTCATGTAATACACACATGTTTAACCGTGCTTGAGATTGACTTTCAAATTATTAGACACGCGTGACACGCCATGCTCTCTCTTATACCTTGTGTTTGTTAATTATTAATTATTGTATGCAAATATACATATAGGATTGTCCTCTTGCTTTTTTACCCCTCTAGATAATATAAAAAATAAAAAATAAAAAAATTGTTTATGCACATTGTAAACAAAAAAAGTTTATGCACATCCTAATCCACACCACACCGGACCGTGCATGTCAACTTCTCTTAATAGTTTTACTATAGACACAAAATTTCTCATAGAAAGATTCACATCTCTCTCACAAATTGACCTCAACAATTTTTTCTACCGAATAGGTAAAAGGTGTGCATTAAAAATATGCATTAGCATTAATGTACACAAATCATAACTGATATATGGGGGGACATCACAACTGCTCTCTCATACGAGTTGAATCATAATTTGACCTTTATCCTACAAAGATTCTAATAACATAAGTTGGTGACCGACGATATTGAATCCCGAGTGAACCAATCTCTTTCTCTTTTCTAGTTACTCATGAGTACAACATGAAGGGCAATATTAATAATCCTCAGTCCTTATTACTACATTAAATGCATAGAAAGCAACCCGAACAACCACGACTTGGTCTTTTGTTACGGCGTTCAATGGTTTTCCTTGAGAACCCATTTACTACACACACATACTCTCTCTCTAATCTTGTATATTTTTTTACTTGATTTGGCATTACATTAAACCTGCCTCTTATATTAAGTCCTTCCATCCTGCAAACCTTGTGAAACAAGGAAAAGCCTCGGAACTTTCTCTTCCTTCTTATTATTCTTTAAAGTCTCAAAATTGTCTCTTTCTTAGAACTTTCTTATTCCTCATCTTTTCTTATATAATCTCTGCCTATCTTTGCATAAATTATTATTCATTTCGTATATCAAGTTCTGATCAGAACTTTGGACCTAGGAAAATGAAGGTGATGTTTCTCCTCCATGCCAATATATATGCTTAGTTAATTTCTTATTAGAGTATAAATCTTTCTATGCTTGAATTCTTTTATCTTTTTTCTTCAAATTTTAAGTAATATACAAATTGCATGGCACATCTTATACTGTAGATTTCTTTACGAGTTTTGCTTTTGTTATTTCAGAATTCATTGTTTTGTGTGATCATTTCCTTTGCTCTTATAATGGCTCTTAAAATTATTCCTTCTATGAAGTTCTCTGAACTATTCTTAAGCTGACTGGAAATTGAAATTTGAAAGTATGAGTTTTGCTGGGATGATTGTCTCTGTTTCGTCCTGTTAATTCAATTGTACTAATAGTTTGGGTCACGGTCTTATTCACTGTTTCCTATCTCTAAAATATAAAGTTTTGATTTTTATTGCAGAAAGTTGTGTTGAAGCTAGACGTACACGATGACAAAGAAAAACAGAAGGCCATGAAAGCAGTTTCCTGCATTCCAGGTATTGATTTAAACCATGCCAAAGCCAAGGAAACATTATTAGTCATTTGGATCATGAGTGGATTATTTTAACCATTTGAATTAGGCTTAATTGAATGGAAATTACATTCCTAATAAATTTTTGCTCTGTTCTACAATATTTGCAGGCATTGATTCAATCGAAATGAACCTGAAGGACCAAAAATTGACTGTGACAGGGGATATAGACCCAGTGGCTGTTTGTTGCAAATTAAGAAAATGCTGGCACGCTGAGATTTTGTCTGTTGGGCCAGCAAAAGAGGAGAAGAAGAAAGAAGAACCCAAGCCAGATCCCAAGAAGTGTGAGATACCAAAATTATGCTATCCTCCTTGCAATCCTCCAATGGTCTGTTATATGCCAGTTCAAGAAGAGTACCCAAGTGGTTGTGTCATATGCTGATCGAAAGATTTGAGAGAAACAATTGAGAACTGAATGCTTAGGTGATGAAATTGAAATAATTTCTGAACCCATTGGAGATATAACCCTGAGTATTAAGGGGCACTCTTTGTGTATAATTAAGTTTGATTGTAGTAATTTTATTGTCCACAAATATTATAAAGTTGTAGAAATGAGAAAATGAATAAATGATTTTTGAATAGCTTTCTTGCTATAATTTGATATCTTTTCATTTTAAATTTTTATTATGATCACAATTCACAAGTTCACGACTTAGGAACTTTGATTAAGCATGTATAAGTAAAACATTACTTCAATAACAAAGGTTATGTGGCCGATCGATAATGTATTCAAAATCATCTTTAGAGTGGTCATTGAGTGAAAATTAGTTCTTTTTAGGTGCACTACTCACAGCAGTATCCCAAGCGTGAAATAGGATGATGCTGATAGAAACTATTATTTTAAGAGATTAAGATATATTTGAGAGTAACAAGTTAACAACCCCCACTGTTTACCAAATAAAAGCGATAAAAGAAACAACGATGTACTAGCATTCTTGCAAGTTGCAAATTGGTATGTCATGGACTTGTGTACAGAAAAAGTTATGACAAATTTGACGTTATCCGTACATCCATCTCTTAAAAATTATTTAATCCATAAAATGAATCACGTTATCCGTACATCCATCTAATATTTAAATGTCATATTTCATAATTAACCAACTTAGATCTTAGTGGAGAGCGTCATGTCATTAATTTAACACTTATATTTACACCTCATTAATTTAATAGGACTAAAATAATTATATAGGACTAATGAAATGGAAATGAAATATTGATTTTATCCATATTTTGAGAAAAAAAAAATAATAATAATAAAAGGTGATTTATTTCCTTCTAATTCCTTATTTTATAAATTGCCAAACAAACTAGAAAAACACACTCTATCACTTTCTATTCCATCCTTTTAAAAACTCACAAACGGATGATATCATTGCTAAAATGTATAATTAGCTTGTTTGGATGAACTTATTTTTCAATTTATTTGACTTATTTAATTTGTGTATCGCGTTTTAAAACTTAATATTTTATATCTAAGTTAATTTTTTAAACAAGATAAACCATGAAACTAAATCCATTCAAACGCATTAAAAAACAAAAATCAACAAATGAATCTTGAATGGGTCCTCTACAAATTAATGAATCGAGAAATAGAAACAGAAGCAAAAAATCAACCTTCCATTAACAAACAAGAATTCCCAAATTTAAACATAAAACATTTTAATGCATATGCTTGATACCAGCAAACCAATAGCCTCAAAATCAAAAGATAATAGAAAACAAACAAATCATCTATCAAGCTAATAGGACAAACAAGACTATTAATCCTGCAAGTCTTTACTGCTACAATTGTTGTTTGTGGGCTCACTAAATTTCTTATCTAAAACTTTATTCCCAATAAAAATAATGAAATTAGCTCAATAAATATTAGATAATATGCATATAATTTATGGAAGAAAGTTGGCCCCCTAAAAAAGTATGAATTATTATTTATTAGAAATTATTAATATTTAAAATATAAAATATAAAATATTAGGGAGTTTGGGGTATTAATTTAAAAATCTTAATTTTTTTTTTTTCTATTGGAGTTTTCGGTTGAATTGACTTTTGAAACTTGAACTTGGAAGGGAAAGTCCGAAGTCCTAACCGTGGAAGAGTCTCTACTTACTGTCCAGAGACTTTTTCTTCCCAAGAAAGCAATCTCCAATAATGGCTTGACTAGCCAACCCAACCCCCGAGTCTACGAGCCCATGTTCAATTAATTGAACGTCTCACTTCAATGAAGAGATCAGCAGGTTGAACATTTTAACAGTAACAGGTAGAAAGTACAAATCTTCTAAAGAAAAATGTTAAAGTTATTATCTATTTTACTATAAAATGTTTATAAATTATTAGGTCCATAATCGAGTATTCAAAATTTTAGATTAGTTCATTTAGTTTTATTCTAACACGAGCCGATAGTTCATTTAATTTTATTCTAACACGAGCTGAGCTAGAGTTTATAGCCAAACTAAATTACATATTGAAGCTTGTGTCATTTTCTTGTTGAAAATGATAAAATAACTTTCTTTGAATTTTTTTGTTGTTGAGAAAAATAGTCATTTTTGGAATCTGTCTCTTTAAGAGACTGACACTTGAATATACTGATGTGACTAAATTAATGTGTCTATTTAATACAGAGACGACATTTGTCTCTTCAAGAGATGGGCTTCAAGAAAAATATTTGGAAAAATGATTTTTTTAATGAAGAGAGGAGTTTAAAAAAATGGCTATTTTCTCAAATGTTTTTCAAACGGTACTATTTTGCAAAATATGTTTTAAAAATGTATCATTTTGAACTAAATTGGCCTTTAGTATATAATGCACACGTGACATGCCATTATTAATATAAAATAAGTAATAATAGAATTAAATAAACATTGGCCACTAATTGAATTATTTGGATTCAAGTATGAAAATAAATATTTATAAAATGAAATAGTAATATTTTTATGATGACTTCTTCTTTCATTTTCCACATTTTAAATCTCTATCCATATAGTTAACAAACGAATGTAACAGCTTAAAAGCATTGTCAAATCCTAACAATTTTATTTTAGTTAAAACTCCTTATCCTTACTCTCATATAAATGGTAGATCACATGATGAATTTAATTAGTAGAACCCACTATTATGTGAGAGGAGAAGGTAACACGTCATTGTACTTCCAGAATAGTGAATAAATATTTTGGTGACATCTATATATTTTAAGGCTCTGTTTCTTTTGTTGTAAAATGTTGTCTGGCAACTGAAAACATTTTCGGGAAACTCTTTTCTTTTGGGGGTTCTGTTGAGAGAGGAGGGGGGAGCAAAAGAATTTTTTGGTCACTTGGAAATATTTTAGATTTGACCAAGGATTTTACAACGAAACAAACACCCAAAAATGTTGAAAATGTTTATTGTAAAACATATTACAACAAAACCAACAGAGTTTGGTACTATTCCACCACGAGGTTCAGATTCAGAGCATGGTGCTCCCTCAATTGACTTGTTAAGTGTTGTCGCCCTTTCGAGGGGAACCAAAAAAAAAAAAGTTGACAACGAAACCATTTCGCCATTTCCAGCTCTTTGTGTTTGAAGTGTGTGTGTGCGTGGGTGATGGTATTGGTGATGGTCATGGTGGAATACAAATCTTTCTATCCCATTTTTTGTATTCCACTTTATATTCCACCAATTAGAATATGACATGTGTTTTTTTTCTTTCCTTATAAAATAACTCAAGTTTAAAATAGAAAAAAAAGAATCAGACACATGTTATATTACAATTAGTAAAATATAAAGTGAAACACAAAAAAGTGAGACAAATAATTTTTATTTGTCATGGTGCCTCTTAACAACTTGTAATTAATGCACCAAAATAAAATAATGTTTGCCAACTAGTAAGCAGTAAAAATCAGCAATAATGCTAAGGTCACAACAAAATTCACACCAATATCACAATAACATTCAAATTACCTATCACCCCACACCTAAATTGACCACAATCTACAACTTAATTTTTTTTAGTGGTCCATCCATGTGTAAGGTGGTAGGAAAATCAATTTTGGTTGCGAAATTGTTGTAAATTTTGTTGTGACTTATGTTTTATTGTTATTTCTCACCAGGGACAAAAGTACATTGAGGCTTTAAGCCGTTAGCCCCAAAAAGTAAATTTTGGTTTTTGCTTTCACAAATGGGGGTTCTTTATTTTATTTTATTTTATTTTTAATAATTTTGACGGTGGCCTTTCAAAAGTAAATGCATATCAAACATTTATCCCCAATTCTAAATTTCTACCTTTACTTTTTTTGTAGTATTTACTGTATTTTTCATGTTCTTAGGTCTTCAAATGTCTTAGCCCATTATGTTGTTCATTGAGCTTCTTGTTGTAAGGCAATAAGAAATATTGCCATCTCTCATATCCCTTGCTCTGTTTTCAAGGCTGTTCCTCCCCTGTTTGTTTTTTGGTCAATTCAACAAAAACAGGGAAGGTTGAATTTCTACTCGTAAAAACTAAAAACGACTCTTCATTTTCTCTGTTCTGGCCTAACCTAACATTTAAAAAAATAAAAATCCCTAATCAAATAAATAAACTTATATCTATATATATATATATATATATATATATATTTTTTATTGCGTAGCTAATTCAGCACCTACTACTTAGCCCCAAAAAGAAAAATCAGCACCTAATATACCAACGCCAAAAGCGGTCAACATCTAAAAAAAGTAGACAATAGTTTTAAATAGAAGGCCCAAATGGAATTCTCTTTCTCAGCTTGTCTTACACTTTAAATTGCTTAAATTAAGACAGGCCTTAAGGCCTAGAAACTCTACTGCACCTTTTTTTTTATTTTTTTTGAGATATGATAGAAATTCTAATTTAAACTTACACACACGAATATTTGAAGACCCCGGGGATTAAACCCACATCCTCATAGAGGAGTGGGGTTTTTTGGGAAGGGGGATTACCACTGGGCCGAATACCTAAGTGACACTCTACTGCACCTTTGTTATTTGGTTAAAGGTGTTATTGAAAATCAATCTATCTTGCATTAGTTATAGTTAGAAGAAAAAATAAAAATAAACTAAGGGAGACCAACAAACACTAGTGAATAAATCACAATCTTAATCCATGGAGACCATGCATGCCCATGTCATGTCCAGTGCCATGGTTTGTTTCTTTGCCGATGGAGTCTAGTCATTTGACAAAACAGGCCACATGATGTCATCTCTTGTTGGCTTTCATCCACCAATTCTAACTAATCTTTGGTTGTTTAAGCAAACCAATCTGATTTCCTACCAAATTCTTATCCTTTGATGGCATATAAAGGAAAATGTCTTATTATTAATTAATTGCAACAAGTTGTAAAGAGCAAAAAGAGAATTACTATTTTCATATAAGGTGATAATCAATTGGGATTGAGTGGCCCATGTGTATTTACTATTTGTACTTGTACTAATCAATTCATTACTTGTGCAACACATAATACATTGTTAGATCAACTTTTACACTAACCATTAAGCAACGACATTCTTGTTTTTATAAATCAGACTGTCCTCAAATGAAGAGGATACTTTTCTCACCATTGTGAATATATGCTAAGTTTTAAATCAAAAAATACATGTGCTTTTGGGCCTTTAGAGGTTGGAGCATATTACCCTTTTTCAGGTGAGTCAGGAAAATTATTTTGGGGTAGACTTAAAGTATTAAATAATAACAATAATTTTATTTTTATTTTAAAAAGATACACCTAGTCTAGTGGCAGCTCTAGGACTTTTTTTTCAAATGTGGTCATTAAAACATTTAAATTATATAAGCCATTGATTGTCTAATGGAGAAAATTTAAGGGTTGAGAGGATTCCCAACCATTGAGAGCCTGAGAGAGAAAATGAGCCCAAGAGTTTTTTTTTTTTAATGTATTTAACACAAAATAAATATACTTATATTTCATTATATTGTATAAACTCTATCTCTAACTAAGAGAGTGAGAATATTCGAGAGATTTACTAGAAGAGAGAATAAGTGAAAGAAAAAAAATGTCATCGTTATTGCTTTTTTTTTTAAGAGTTTAATGGGCTGAATCTATTTGTGAATGTTTAATATTTTATTTGTGGAGGTTCAATTTAGGAAGAAAAGGGTAGGGCCTATTGGCCTAATTTGAGCTGAGCTAAAATTTTAAAATAAATTATAAAGGTGAAATTTAATATAAAATAAAAAAGTTGGGCTGGCTATAGCCAACTACTAGCTGCGTCCCGGCCCTTTTTTGTTTTTGTTTAACATATTGCTCCATCCCATTCCTTTATGCAAGATTGGTGCACCAGATGTGGCTCAACTGCTCATAACAGGTCATATCTTAAAAATGGAACGCAGAAAGAGAGAAAAATGTGATACTTCTTTTTCATGATCAATGGCGACTTTCATAATTTTTGGTCTTCCAAGGTGCAACTCAATTGAGAAACTACAATGCTAGTCCACCAACATGTTTACTTTTATGAAAACGTTGGAACTTGGAAGTCTGTCTACAACTTTCTAGAGGCAATGAATGTAATTATCATGAGTTGTACCGAATTATGGTCTGACTTAGAAACATTGTTCATCATTCATTGAACATGGCTAAAGATGCACAACTTTATTGGTGATACTACTTTTCCAAGATATTGATGAACATCAATATGATCCAACTTGTCTCATTGAGAGAAATACAAATCCACATCATGCTAAAATTTGTGCAAACAACTATAACAGTTATCACACTATTGTAATCAAGAGTCTTTAATCCCATTGTAAAATAAATTAAATGAATTCTTTGAAAGCACTTTATTACAAATTACAAATGGTATGTGAAAAAAAGTAAAAAATGAATTCAAGAAAGAAAAAGAAGTACATGAACCACATAGCGGTTGTGGTTCAAACCCCCTTTTGTCAAAGAATGAATGTGTAATTAGCCTTAGAAACTAAAGAACACATCAGTCTTTTGCCTAATTCCTGGCTCGAACAAGGGGTGATTGAGGTAGAGGGGAGTGAGGCGACATCATGCATTGTGCCATCATGATATCATCCACTCTTCTAGATGAAAAGCTGAGTCTTAGGTTGGTTTGCCAACACTTTTTCTTCATAGGCACTGTGGTCTCCTTGTTTTGATGCACAAAGGCTACAATTCTTGTTAAAGCCACATCCATGGTCTTGTCATCCATGTTGGCAAAGCAAACCCTGAACCACCCTGGTGCTGAGCAATGAAAAGAAGAACCAGGAGAAACATTGAGCTTAACTTTATTTATTATCACCTTCCATAGTTCCATCTCAGCTTTAAATGTCTGCTCTTTGAGTAGGTGACGCAAATCCATCCACACAAAAAGGCCTGCATTGCTTTTCAAACAACCAATGTCTACTTGAGCAAGACCTTCAGTGAAGACCTTATGCCTATTTGCCAAACTAATAGCATTCTCTGCAATAAATTTATTGACAAACTCATCGTCTGATAGCATTGATGCAATTAGATATTGAGTTTGTGAGGAAACTAGTCCAAAACTGGACATTTTACGACAACAATTCACCACTGCATCGTTGTAGGAATAGACAATGCCGACCCTAAATCCAGGGAATCCCAAGTCCTTTGAAAGACTATAAACAATGTGGATGAGATCATGATTGCATTCGATTTCTTCCTGTATTATCTCAGCTATGCTTATGAAATCAGGCTGAGTACTAAAGACTGTGGCAGCATATATTTCATCACAGACTAAGTGGATGCTCTTTTCATTTATGAAGCTCACTACCATTCTTAGTGTCTCTTTGTCTAAGATAGTGCCTAGTGGGTTTGATGGATTGGTAATGAGCAAGCCCTTTACTCTGATGTTGGCATCTTGAGCTCCCTCATAGGCAGCTTCCAAAGCTTCTCTTGTCACCTTAAAATTGTTAGAGCTTTCACAGACAACTGGAACAAGTTGTGCTCCTGTTCTCCATCTCAAATCTCGATCAAAACTGCAATAAAAAGCCAAGATTGTGAGTATATTAGTGATACTGAAAGACGGTAAAAGTACAATTTTACTTAATATTGCTTTCAAAAGTTGGACAATGATAAATAAGCTAACAAAAAAAAAAAAAAGCTAATCCAAAATTAATTGTCGTGATGGATGATGTTTTATATATTGCTAGAGTTCTTGACCAAATTTATGTAAAAATACAAATACTTTTCATCATTTGAAGGTCATAGGAGTCATATTATTTAATTTAGCTAAACAAGAGTGACATTCGGCTCCATCATCTTAACTGCTTTGACAGCAACATTCATATATTAATATGGAATATATGAAAAACAATTCTTTACCTTCTGACCTCAAGGCCAAGGACAGTAAACTACGTGTTCTTATTATCTTGGACTGATGGTAAATTGGTAATTGACTCAAATGGGAACATGGGGCTGCTCTTTGAGGAAGCTGGGCCTCATTTTCCTCGAGAATTTTCCAATTTTGTCAAGATATGGACTGAAGGAAGCCCTTTTTTGCTTGGAGACTTCCTTCAAGTGTAATAAATTGGCTTGTATTCAAGCCCCCACCCACCAATAATGTTGCAAGTTGGTACGGGTGCTTAAGGTAGTGAATTTTAAACATTAAAGAACTTAATTGGGACGTTGACATTAGAGACGGAAAATCATTTTCAACGGTTAAGCAGGGACGTGGACTATGTCATACTCTATTTAAAGTTAATCTCAAGAAAATTGATTAAAGTAGATTCAATAGTCAAGTCTTTAAGTGTCATTATTATATGTGTTAGAAAAACAGCTCATTTTCCAAGTCAAATAACCATTCAATATGCATCTAACCTACATTATTATATATTATTTTTCTTATTATTCATTAGAATGAAAAATTAAAGGTCATAAAAGAAGTAGAAAATTGAAATGGAAAGTCTTAATTATAGTACCCTGGATAATAAGGAGTAGGTACTAGAAATGCATCCCCAGGATCAGCCAAACAAAAAGCAACCATTTCATGAGCTCCGGTTGCTCCTCCACTCATCACAATGCGGTCAGGGTCGAATTTCACTCTATTTCGTCTTGATTTTTCCATAAAATTGGCCACAGCCTGTGGAATATGCATAAAAAATTTTGATTAATTAATCTTTTATTTTATGTGAGAAGGAGGGAGAGATAGACCAAGTGGATAGTAAGTTGCATACATTTCTGAACTCTGGCAAGCCATGATAATCCTGAAAGATAGCTATATCTCTGAAGTTATTTACTCCTTCTGATGTGCAAATAGAGGCTTCTGGGTGTTTTAAAATCCACTCTTGAATCAAATCAAAAGAAAGCTGCATATTGAACAAGACATAACAAGTTAACAAACCATTAACATAAATAATGCAACTTAAATCTCTGAGTGTACTGCAAATAATGCATTTATTATTACCTGATTTTCTGCTAGGCCCATTTGGATAACCCCATTTGGGTTCTTGGTGTGATGAAATGGATTAACCTCAAAAGCCTTCCATCCATCAAAGTATGGAGAATCTTCACCATGCCCATCACCAGTTGCTATCTTAGACAACAAGTGTTGTTGATTTCTAGTCATGAGCCCAATTAGTTGTGAAATGCAGCAAGATGAGTCTACCAAGATGGGAACACAACCACTTTTACAGGGAGAAAGGAAGAGATTTAGTCCTTGGGACAGTCGTAATTGCCTGCGTTAGAATTTTGGACAGCCCTGGATAAACCCAAGTATGTTTGGTTGAGAAATGCTACTTTGTGTTTATATATAGTTGTAGCATTCTGAGGTGGCTACTGGTCCAAAAAACAGATGAAGGTTCCCATGAAGTGCCATTTGGTATAACTTTTGAAAAGTTTGGTGAGAATTCCTGTGCATGTGCGTGTGCCTTTGCGTGTGCGCTTTGAATTCATTACCAACTAGTCGCAAACTTGTGTGATGCACGAAAAAATTACTTAAAATGGAATCTAAAGAATTATTGGTCTAAATATGATTTTTTCTGTCTTTTATATTTTGTAATAATATGAAAATTAATAATTATTAAAAGACATTTATTATTATTGTGTTTATATATAAAATATATTATAGAATTAGACATTTATTATGATTATGTTTATATATATGAAATAATATATTATTTCTAGGAAAATTATAGAATACTCTGAGAGTATATTAAATGTGAACTCCCTCCTCTCACATAAGTGGTGGGTCCCACCATGTATTTAATTAACGGGATCCACCACTTATGTGAGAGGAGGGAGTATGCATTTAATGTACTTCTAAAATATTCTATAATTACCCTTATTTCTATTAAAGAAAATCTAATATGTCAAGATTCTAATGAGACGTTTAATTATAAAATAAAATTTAAATTCAATTAAAATATATATATTAAAATAATAAGGTGTAAAATTGTGAGATCTCAAAAGCTTATGTGCACAATATTATAAAGTCAACCAAAAGTAAAAAAAACTTCAGTTTTACTTTATAGTATAGATGTATAATACTATTCATTGGTCCTTACAAAAAATAAAAAGTAGTGTTACATGAAAATATTTTTCATAACAGTTGAGTAGACTATTTTTTTATTTTTTTTTATTAATTATAATATGGACCCATCATAAATAGTTTTATTATCTAGGCTAAAATATTATTGCATCCCTCAAGATTGTTTTTCATCATTAAATTTAAAAAAATTCACTCTTCATTCCTATATTTTAACCATTGAAAGTGTTACATATTTTGTCCTTAAACTTAAAAAAATGTATCCCTAAACTATTGTTAAAAATGAGTTTTTTATCCTTATTTTTGTACCTAAACTATTGAAAAACTACATTTAAAAAGTTTAGGAATAAAAAACGAATTTTTTTAAATTTAAAGACTAAAAACAAACTTCATACAAATTTTAGAGACGAAAAAAATATTCTAACTTATTATTTACTATTCATGATTTCACATCCCATCCCTCCAACAAATGTTGTCCTTAACTTTATTATTTAAAAAAAAAAAAAAAACTATTCATTAGGGTTAAACAGCTAAACTTAAAATAACACGGTTAGAGCATTCTCATTAGGCTCCTCAAAATTTTAGTCAAATGGGTTTTAAAACACCCACTTTTTCTAGTTTAGCTAAAGCACAATTACATCAGACTCTCTATTTTATTTTTTAATATATTTTTATTATTTTGTTTTTATTTATTTATTTTTTTCACAACTCCCAAAATACCTCTCTTTCTCGTTTTCCTCTTCCCTCTCCCTCTTTTTCTCTCTTCTGTCTTCTCCAGCCCCATTATTTTTCTCTATGTTTTCTCCAACCCCTCCCTACCCATTCTTTTTCTCTCTCTGTTTTCTCCAACCCCTTTGTTTCTCCAGAGTCAATGCACAAGTCAAGTCTTCATCTTCATCAAAAGCCGCCATTAAAATGGCTCACCATCAACCACAAATCACCAAACTAGTAACCCACAACAAACACAAATCACCAGTAACCCACAAATCACCATTATCAACCACTTCAAGCACCAGTAACCCACAACAAACACAAATCACACACCCAACTTCAAGCATCAAGCATCAAGCACAAAACCACAAAACCCACCAAACCCTAGCAACGATTCTCACCCACAAAACTCAAATCAATGAAGACAATATAGCAAAACACAAAACCCACAACCAAACCCATAAATCAAAGCCAAACCCATTGCAAGGAGGACTATTGGATCCAAACCACAGCCAAATTGTGAACGAGATTGAGGTTTTTTTGCACACCACAAGCTGGTCTTCCTCTCGCTGGTGAGATCGGCACCATTATTCTTGGCACAAAGTTAAGGGAGAGAACGCGGCAGAAAAAATGAAAGAGAGAGAAAAAAAGAGTATTTAATTGGTTTGAGGATGAATAGTAGTTCCACGGTTTAGGCGAGCTACTGTACAAAAGCTTGAGAGCTCTAGCTGAATGTTGAGACTAATGTGCGCTGTTTTTGTGGATTTTTTAAGTGTTTATACAGTTTGATGCGGCAGCTACTGTGAATACTCTTACCTCTTCGAGCAAGCAGAGAGGCACACTCGCTTGGTACTTGGAAAAAAGTTAAGGTACGCAATCAATGTGGTCACCAATACGTAATCAAATCATAAGAAACACAAAATTGGTACAAAGTATTGACATCCGCTAAATCAAATCATGCAGACATCATAGGCATCAAACAGTGTATAGAAATAATTGCGAATACACCACATATTTTTCTTGTGAAACTTCATATTCCATTTCCATCAACTGCCACAACGTGGAAATTGGCAAGTTACCCCTATTATTATTTCTACATATGGTGGGTTCCAGTTAGCTCAATTGGTAAAGTCTCTTGTCGTCGAGCAAGAGACCTGGGTTCAAATCCCGCCTACACCAAAAACCGATTGGTGTCTTGACCTGATGGTAAAGAGCAATCATTATGAGCGGACGCCATAGGTTTAAATGCTATCGTAACTATAAAAAAAAAAAAATTTCTACATACCATCATAGAAAGTTACCTCATTACTTTTCAAAAAAAAAATAGAAAGTTACCTCATTACTTTTTTTTTTTTTTTGCTAATCAGTTACCTCATTACTTACTTCTATAGTTCTATGTACTAGGGGACAAACCGCGTGATGAACGGGTACCCTATTCACTTCAAAATTATTACAAGAAGGTCTAGCCACGTGTCACTTTTGCAAGTTGCAACAGTACTACTACTGTGACCACATCTTCAACATCATAACTGAGGAAGGCGAAAAATGCAATCATAGAAAAAAAAAAAAAAAAAAAAACCCACTTTACACCTTTTTTTTTTAAATTATGGAGTAAAATATGAATGATTCCCATTCAAAAGCAGCCCATAAAAAAATAAATTCGTGTATTTGCAAAGTTGAGCAAGCCTCCTTTTTTATTATATATACGATTAACTACTAATATCATATATGAATAATTATAATTCAAGCAGTTTCAAAAAGTTTGGAATGTAGTATATATATCCATGTAGAATTTGATAATCTTAATTACAATTGCTACATTCCAAAAATCGAATTTAAGTACAAATGTTCGGTATTTAGAAGAATACAAAATGAATGCTAAAAAAAAAAAAAAAAAAAACGAAACTTAAGCAAATCGTTATCATGTTCATAATTAATGTGCAAGACACTAATCTAAACCTCCATTAATTAAATTAAGGGGTGGCATGTGTCATGATAAGACTATTAATTGATTGTTGTTGCAGTTTATTTTATCTATTGTTTAGTGGTGTTCTCTTCTCTCCACTTGATCCTCATCCATCTTTGAGTGTGTGGGTTTGAACCCTCATATGCACACATATTTAAATTAGACTAGTTAAAATTTTTTATCTTCATTCCAAAGAAAGAATCTAAAAAACAAATCATCTTAACAATATCACATAAACAGTTTATAAATTGATATTAAAACACTGTTGAGGTGGAGGACTAAGTGAAAAACATTCTAATTCCCTATTTCCTTGGCATGACACATGACAAAAACTCACAAATTGAGTTCCTACTTCTATTTATAGATATATCATATATGTATATGTGGTTTAGATTTTTTTTTTTTTGTTTGCTGAATATATGTGGTTTAGATTTAGGTTTGGCCACTTTTCATATTAATTGGAAGGGTGACTAATTATGTGGAAGAGATTCTAGCCACCAGTTCGTTAATGACACTTCATTAACAACTATGCACCCCAAACTAAACGGCTACACCCATCTGATCAGGGGTATGCAAACCATTTTGGCCCAAAAACGGAAATCAAGAATAGCTATGGTGCTTACACGTGGGTATACATTATCAAATTAACACATATCACTTTACAATTAAAAAAAAAAAAAAGATGCAGCTGCATTTGATAACTGTGAAAGACAGCAGTGGCCTACACAGCTATGGTGTGGTCCTCTCCAATGATGGACTTACTAAACACTAACAAACATACACAGATGCTGATTCTGATTTTCTTTCCAGGGCTCACAAAATCAAAAGCGGACCTCAATCCACTTCTAATCCATCTAGAGCGTTGAACCACTATTGGCCCCATATTTTTTTAATGCACCTAATTAAGAGTTTTATTACCATAAATAAATTATTTAATTACAATCCCTCTCTGCTAATCTTGCTATTGGCAGCTCCAACCCACTTTCTCTAGGAATCTCAAGTCTATCCTCTAATTAGAAATTAAATAATTCTCCCACATATGAAGTGATTTTGTCTATAGTTTAGGTACTCCACCGCATTATGTGGCTAATTTTGGAGCAAGTCTTATGGTCTTTACATTTTAGTCAAACATGTGGGTGGCTAATATGGGTCGTGGTCGGCAAAAGCATTCAAGCCCTCGAGGTATCCCAGTGGACCAGCTTTGTCAGGTTAAGTTCCATTCTTGGGGTTTTTGTTTTTATTTTTTTGGTTCTGATTGACTTCTTATTCAATTTTAACACTATACTTGTCAAAAGTCATACACATGACTATTGCACTTTTACGTGGATCGTTCATCGTTGAATCTCTAAATTCTAATCCGTACATTTATTTACATTAAGAAAAGATAAATCATAAAACAATTGACTTTGGCTTTGAAGTTTGAAGTTTGAACTGGTCGAGCCTAGTTTGAGTTCGCTAATATGTTATTCTAATAACTCTATCAGACAGACATATACCTTACTCATTATCTTATGTAGCTTATCTGCCGACAAAAGTTGGCCTAAAATTATTGCATTCATCACTACTAATTTTATGCTAATGCTGCACGAATTAATAAAAAATAAAAAAAAAAAAATTTAAATTTAAGAAAAATATTTTAATATTATAGTTTTTATTTTTTATTTTTTTAATGAAAACGATAGAAATAGATAATAAAAATAAAATAAATATATATAAGCTTGTAGATGGAGTTTTTTAGTATTTGGAAGTCATGGCCCCTAAATTAGTTTTTAAGCATTCTTGTATAATGGCTCACAGCTAGCCCACAATCTTATTCCAGCTCATAATTTCTAAAGTTAATTAAAATACAAATAAGGATTCCTTAACCAAAAAGTTAAAGAAAATAATTTTTACACTTCGCTTTGATGATTGATCATGGGATAGTTATTTGTTTACACTTTGATTTTACAAGTTGTGACAAGTGGTGGAGTCTCGCTGCCGCAAATCTTTCATGCCATAATATCACTATCTCATATTAGGCTATAGCAAGAATATGTAATTTTTTAATTTCCTTATCCCTGAATTTTTAATTGATTTATTTTGTTTAAGGCAAAAAATATATATTAATTCTCATTCATATTTTATTCCATTGAAAATAATTTATTACTTCAATATATTTATGCTAAATTCTTGAGTTTTTAAATCTAGTCTTATTAAATCTAACTAATATTACCAATAACTAGGATTTTTTTTTATTATTAATCCTTATTGTAGTTTAACACTTAAAAATTTAGGTATGACCAAGTTAAGAAGTATTGATACATTCTTTCTAAAAAAGATTGATGACATTTAGAAAATAACATACTTTTAGATTTTATTTCTAAATTTCAATTCCCAAAGAATGTCCTTCCAATCTCAAAGGATAAGTTTTTTTGGAAAAATAAGATGATAGGTGTGATAGCATTGGGATACCTGAGATTGTGAGATTCGTTTTGAAAATAGCACTGATAGGTGGACAGTTGGGTTGGCGAAGAAATGACGAGTATTCACGCCGATTCAACAGACCATCAAATCTAATCTATATCTATATTTATTTAGGATTTTGTGAACGGATGTTAATGGATAAAATCACTATTTTACTTCTATTTCATTTACAACTCATATAGGAGAGGGAAAATGGGGGACATAAAGGAAATGAAATGGAATCTTTAGGCAAATATTCCTTGTATTCTCCTGTTTGAGAGTTAGGTTGAAAGGAATGAACAATTATAACAAAATGTCAATTCCATTCTATTTTCTCATGGATATTCCTCCTAAAAGTGAGAAGAACACTGAGTTACGCAAGGGAAAAGAAAAGGGGAAACTTCCAACATAAATCCAGCCCTCTAATTGAAAACATAAATAAATAAAATGGGTTTGATAGCATATAGGACAAAAGAAAATAAAAAATTTTGTGTTGACAATTTAAGGAAGTAATAGAGAGTGACTTTGAATAGAATAAAATTACAAAAATAATATATGTGATCCACTCTAACTAAACTGTTTGACGACCCATAAAATTTTGAGACTAAGATTTGATTGTTGTTGTTATATTAGGGATGACCCTAAGATTTCAAATTTTCTCATCATTTTTACCAACTACCTTTTTTAATTTTTTTTAGGATGAGCGGTTCTGACCATTTCAACTGCTGAAATTCTCTTTTTCTATATTTCAATTGTCAGGTACAAAGTTGAGATAATAAGGCTGCATGTTTTTCCAAAATAATGTCTGAAATAGTTCAGAAATGTGGAATACAAGATAGTCGTGTATGGTAAGGATTTAAGAATGCAAGTTCACTGACAACGGGTTGAACAACTATTTTCAATGACTACAAAATAATCACGTGCAGTCAATAATTCACACATTTAAAATTTATGGTGGGAGATCTGGGCATAATCAAAATCTTCCAAAATTCCACCATGAATCTTAACATATAATGTCTGAAGTAGTTCAGAAATGTGGAATACAAGATAGTCGTGTATGGTAAGGACTTAAGAATGCAAGTTCACTGACAACGGGTTGAACAACTATTTTCAATGACTACAAAATAATCACGTGCAGTCAATAATTCACACATTTAAAATTTATGGCGGGAGATCTGGGCATAATCAAAATCTTCCAAAATTCCACCATGAATCTTAACATATAGACTTCGAAATTGGAAATATGAAAGCTGGTGGACAAAGTACAAGGTGGAAATAGAGACTGAGGAAACGAAATATTGACTGGCAACAAGTTTGAATTCAAATTAGGCAAACTGATTATATAGTTCTTATGAAATAGAGAATGTGCATGTTGCCCTGTTCACAACTTATCAAGATTGGTCAAAATGTTATGCATGGCCAATATAGAGCACCTGGTAAAGCCTCTTTATTTTAAGACAACTAAAAAGATGCTTTGAATAGACTATCCTGACTGTGCATGTTGCCCTGTTCACAACTTATCAAGATTGGTCAAAATGTTATCCATGACCAATATAGAGCACCTGGTAAAGCCTCTTTATTTTAAGACAACTAAAAAGATGCTTTGAATAGACTATCCTGACTGTGCATGTTGCCCTGTTCACAACTTATCAAGATTGGTCAAAATGTTATCCATGGCCAATATAGAGCACCTGGTAAAGCCTCTTTATTTGAAGACAACTAGAAAGATGCTTTGAATAGACTATCCTGACTGATTTTAGAGAGCTCATACATATCTGAAAAGTGTACACAACTTCGTTCAAGTGTACAAAGAGCAACAACTCAATGGTATTCTATCCCAACCAAATCATTAGTTTGGTCAAGTACGTAATTGGATATGTGTAACCAGTGTACAACTATGCTAACAGCACACAATCCTTATTTTTACACACAATTCCTGGTCCCTTTCTATTTCCTCATAAGAAGAACCACAGTGTGAGCAGCAATACTCCGATTCTCCCCAAGGCTATCAACCTTCTCATGAGTTTTTGCTTTTAGATTTACAACAGAAGGGTCTGCTCCAAGCAGTGCAGACAAGTTTGCTTTAATAGCCTCCTTGTGAGGGCTCACTTTTGGTCTTTGAAGAATCAAAGTGGCATCTAAGTTTCCAAGTTCATAACCAGCCTCATGCATGAGTCTCACCTGAAATGATTGATATCGAGGGGGTAAACTGGATAAGAAAATTCTTCGTAGTTGCTTAGAAGAGTTCTTTTACATTCACACATGTTCCCAACAAAGAAGATGAAACAGATAACTTTTATTACTTTGGAAATCAAAAACAATCTGTTATATGGCAAACTCGTGCACAACTTGAAGCATGATGCACCAGAGAGACTATCCAAAACATTAGTAATTAAAAATAATTCCCATGATGGATTATTTAACCACATTGTCATTTATAAGGTATTCCCCACAGCAAAAATGTCATGTAAATAGTAACATCGATTTTATAACATCAGTTACTCATAAGCATTCATTTTATTCAGTCACTGAAATCTATTAGCTGACGAATCCTGAAACCAAGTTCAGAACATTTGTGATTCATTCTGAATTGTATCATAATCCTATATGTTATAATCTACTATATGTTCTATGCTTTCTTACCCTTTCTCAAAACTAGGGGAACCCCTTCCCAATTCCTTCCTCCCCATGGTTGAATACTTGAACCCCAAGACCTCACCCTCCCAAAGGGGAGAGGTACGACTTAACCACAAACACACAGGCCGAAGGACTGGTATATAAAATGTCATCCAATATGTTAGGGCCATAATTTTTATCAGCACGTACTAGCACTATTCTCCTGTTGAAAATTGAAATGGTGCCATCTTTATACCTAGTGACCACTGACCAGAGAGCAGAATAAATTTAATATGTCCTCCAATTCTCATAAATATAACGACATGAGAAAAAGACGACTCTGTGATATTATCCTACTCTATGTCTATCTCCTTGTTTGCTAGGATATGCCAATACTTATCTCAAGAATGAGGTTAACAACTTATAAATTGCCTCTGATATTCTCAAATTTATGAAACAAGGTTCAATAGCATGATAGCATGGTATTTAAACCATTACATTCTAAATTCTACATAACTCATAAAAGAGGATGTGTGTCTATAGATATTGGATTGACACTCATTGAACTAGTGAGAAAAGGAAAATATACTTGACCACATGAGCTTATGCAGGGGTGGAAAAAAAGAATTTCAAGACTATGAAAATTTAAAGCTATGAGCTACACTTTAATGTGGTTCAATATACTGAAATCAAACGCTTAAGATTCATATAGAAATCAGTTTCTGTCAAGTTTAACAAAGACAGACCAATCCACCAACCCAAGTCAATGCAACATTACCCAAATTTGCAAGTCTAGTTCACATGCTGATTTCCCAATAACAACAAACACCCATGCTTGCATTTTCAAATCATTCAATGTTGTTAAGTTCCTAAAAGTGTTCCACAAAGAGATGCTGGAATCTCTATTATACAGAGCGAAATTATACGTGATATACCAAAAGCTAAAACACAAACAAAAATAACTCACAGCTTCTTTGATGAAAACTGAAGATGCCGCTCCCTTCCACTTGGGATCATTATCTGGAAATATCTGCCCAATATCAGGAAGTCCCAAGGCACCCAAAATTGCATCAACCACACAATGCAGTAACACATCTCCTGTAAAAATAACATTAATATAAATAAAAAGAAAACGACCACCTTCAACAACACATTTCTATTCCAAAAACATATAAAAAAATAGCTAAACTATTTCCTTTGGTCCGTCATCCCTGAAATATGGGATAGGTTCCAATTTGATAAATCTGGATTGACCCCAGCTAAGCTAAGTAAGGGATTAATTGTTGCTTATACCTAACATTAACAGTTTAACAAATAACACGCCCATAGTAATGATCACTACAATTCAAGGCAAACATAGATTTTTGGTGGCGAAGTGGAAAACTTTTGAAGAACTCTTCAAAAGAAAAACCACTCCAGGGGCAACCAACCCCTACAAGAAATTTCCACTATAGAAGAAACAATTGTTACAATCCATTTAGGCATTTATACTTACAAAACCTTGTAGACTAAACACGACTTGTAACTCCAGCTAACGACCTATTTACTTCCTGCCTCAGCGGCTCCAAAACTTAGACCTTCTTCTATAGAACTTCCTCCACGAACGAACTCGTCCGCATAAACCTGGAATTTCAATGCACCAATGAACTCACTCGTAGAGGTTTTAGAATTTATGTGGTTGCATGAAATAATCTTGGAGAAGTTTTGGACAGGGTTTTCTCGTCGATATTTAGTCTCTCTTGATGAACATGGGATGGCTACCTCTCTCAATGAACAACGTGCATGGGACGGGTATTTATATGTAGGTTAAGACCATTAAGGTTGACAAGTGTTTAAGAAAGATCAGGAGTCTAAATTCTGCAAACTCGCTCAAGTGAGGGTCGAGCAAAGTTTCTGGCTGACTAAAATGATTGCTCGAGCGAGTCTTCACGAACTCACAGTCTTCAAGCAGTAATTGACCAGTACTTAACCTAACAAACTTGCAGTGTATACAACCCTCACTACACCACGTTTTGGCACAGTAATTTGCCAACATAAACCTACATCCTAACACAATTTAGTCCCAAGTTTTCAAAAGCTTCTAATCTCATCCTCAATATTCTTATGGCAAACTCTAAAACAAGCCATGACATCATCATTATCAATTTGGACGAAAGAACCATACTTTAAAATACACACACAAATTCACAATATTTTTCGCAACTTGTTGAGGTGGTTAATCACTAATACTACTTCTACATGAACCCACCACTTTCACATGACCCTATAGTGGCAATACACTTCAACAAATTATGAAAAATGTTGTGAATTTGTGTCTCTAAACTTATCGAATTAGAATCTACCTTATATAGCAAAATTATACTATAGTCTTAAAATTTTGTAGTAGTTGTAGCATCACTTCAACTTTTTTCACAACTTCACTAAGCTAAACATTAGTGAGAAAGGTAATTTTGTGTGTAACTACAATTAAAGAAAATTACGAAATTATCCAAGGGAGCTACGAATTTACGAAATTACCATCGGAGTGTGCCTCGCAGCCTCTTTCGTGTGGTATGTTGATCCCACCGATGATGAGAGGGTACCCGGGCTCCAAGCGGTGCAGATCGAACCCGTGCCCGACCCGAAATGGCAAAGATTTGGCGGGAGTGGAGGAGTGTGGGGCCTGGCCGAGTTCAAAGGCGGTGGTGGTTGCGGAGGCTGACACGGAAAGCCTAGGCGTTTTTGTTTTTATCGGTAGTGGTCGGAGAGAGAAGGTGGAGGAGATATTAGAGAGTGGTTTATTAGGAGAGAGAGGTTTGGTGGAGATTGAAATTGAAGAAGAGGCATAGAGTGTAGTTGCTGATGCTGCCGTGGCCATTGAATTTTCAGGGAGTTTGGAGACAGAGAGAGAGAGTGCAAAGAGGTGTGTGTGTGGTTTCTGTTTAAACACTGACTTTTTAGTTTTAGGACTTGTCTCCAAGTGAGTTCAACTGTTCAAGTTGTTAGTTAATCGCATATTCCCACGTTTTTCATTTTGAGAAATTATTACTTGGGTACAGCACTTTTTACTTAGGTTAATCAATTTAAATCCTAAAGAATGTGACTCAAAGTCTCGAGGTATAAAATATTTCACAAAAGTGTCGACTTTTAAATGGTAAGTAATAAAATAATATAAATTGAATAAAAGCTAATAAGAAACTATCAGCTCAATTGTTATGTAAAATATTATAAAAATTATTATGTTCATAACAAACATTATACGCAATTTATAAGTGGTTTATTGTTCAAATGTACTTTCTTCTTAATTGTAATGTAAAATATTATAAAAATTATTGTGTCCATAATAAACATTACTTGCAATTTATAAGTGGTTTATTGTTCAATGTACTTTCTTATGTATAATTAATTTAAGGTAAAACACTTAAAAAATACTGCACCTAAATTTTAGGTTTTTATTTTATATTTGGGTTAAATTAGTAATGACCAACCCAAAAAATCAACCGACATTAGGCTAAAAGTGGGTAGGCAAAAAATACATGCAAGAAAAGCTCACATGAATTAACAAAATATCTGATTTAGAAGAATTTTCTTTAGTGTCTCGTGAAAGTTCAAAAGCACATGGTGTATTAAAAAATAAATGAAAAAACATCAACGAGTCTATTTCATAGTACAAGGACTAAGGATAGATGGAGGAGAAAAGTCTACAGGCCCAGATGACATTTAAGAGCCCATAATGTCAGTGCAAGATGGGTTATTTACGTGAATGGGGCACAAGTAAAAAAAGGATGCAGGTCTATATGTCTAGCCCTTTCATTCCACCATCCATGTAAAACCCAACTGTATAGTATATATGATTTGTACACACAAAATCTACACTTCTTGCTGAGTAGTTTACAGCAATGACCAAGCAAATACCCCTTTCAGTTCATAACAAATCCACGCATATTTGACATGACAAAAATATTTACATGAATTAACTATTGGACTTCCATATAACAAGACATGGGCTCATTGGGAAGATGCCCTAGGTTGCTTGCATCCATGCTCAGGTACAAGATGTTCAGGTGCAGCTCTCTTCGGTCTCAACTGCAACAAGAAAAGCCATAAAAGTTAGAAGAATGTCAAAATCTCAAAAACTGTCGTGTGTATATATTTGCACACACACACTTCTGCATTATGTGGCCACACAAATGTGCACGTCGTGTGTGTACTTTAAATATGCGACATAAAGAAAGAACTCATTACATTCTTCTCTTCAGCATGCCGATAAATGTGTCTTAGGAGGATGTTTTTCGCTTCAGTTTTTATCACTGCAAAAAGAGTTTCAGACAGTTCAGTTCCACGTTAGTAAATACAACTACAAATAATTAGCTATACACCAGAGGCAATTTGTCACGACGAAAGTAAAATGAATGTAAATGTCAAGAAAACCCATCAACCAAAAATAAAAAGATAGAAAAGCTCCAACAATGAAACAATGAGGAGATATCAAGTTATCTTCACTACCTTGATCAGGTGGCGGAAGGGTGCGGCTGTGAGTAGGATGATAGGTTGCAGGTGCCATTCTCTACATAAAGGTAGAAACATTTTTATAAATGAAAAGAGAGATGTAATCCTTTTACTTTACATATTATAAACATAGCAAAGAACGGGAAGTGATAAATTTCACTCTCAGGATTACAAGAAACAATAAGAATTTCCATAGAAGAAGTCAATCCAATTTACTTAAACATACATATGCACAATCGCTAAAGAGACCTACTAAAAGATATAATCATATAAATAATATCTACAGTTGCTCGAGAAAGTTTTCTGGTAGTGGCAATGACAGGCTTTTCCCTCATTTGCTCTATTGTCCAGTCTAGTTCCCCTTTTAAAGACCACCTCAACCTATTACTTCATATGCTCCTGGTGCATTGCAACCAAAAAGCAGGTGCTCCACACTCTCCTCAGGATTACCACAAAGAACACATCATTTTTTTCAATCCCAATATTGACAAGTATGTCCAGTCTGATAAGCCTCTTGTCAACAGTCATCAACTAAACAAAGGCTGGTTTACTTTGACCAGATATAAAGAATGGTTTTGACTTTTGAGCCAAAAGTTGTACCACCATATGTCTCTAAGGGACTTACCAAATAACATATCTCTAAAAGAACAGATGTGAGGATTTGCCAAACAGCCCCAAATTCTGAGGGGTATAACACAAGTGAGTTCCTATTTAAACACCAGATTTCCTATCTCAAATTGGAAACCTAGTAATTGAGTATTAATGCATATGGAAATAGAATAGTATTAATTCCCAAACATTTAAATGCCAATACATACTTCTGCCATATTGCTAAATTTTGTATTACAGCTTAGTTACATATGGTGATGCCTGTTTTACCAAAATAAAAAACATATATCAAGAATTCGTATTCTTTTGCTCTGTTAAATTACAGAACTTCAATGAAGTCCATAATACCTGAATATGACAATATATGTTACCCATGAAACCTAGATGGAGATATTCTTATTAATACAAGCTAGGAAAAACAAGCAACTAAATGAATTGTAAATGAGCTGTAGCTCAAATGGCACCTTCTCCTCTTGTAAGAGCAAAGTGGAGGGTGAGGTTGTGGGTTCAAGATCCACCGAGTGCATGTGTAATTAACAATAAATAAAAAGAATTGTATTAATGTGTATTGATTAACTTTAAGTAGCAGAAGAAGACAAGAGAAAGAGAAGAATAAAAAGGTGAAGTTCTCTCTAATCTTTCTCTTTATCGACTCTTCCCCATTAGAGTTCGGAACATAGTCTCTCACACTATCAGATCTACTTGGAAGTTTCAGAAATTTTCATTGACCAGAGGTTCAATCCAGGGTCATTCACACCGGACGGGCTAAGCAGTTTATCCAGGAGGCCAGTGTCTCATACTCCATCATGTAGAAGAGTATTTTTACACAATCAAGTTAAAGTAACATTCAGATTCCTATGAAGCAAAAATCTTCAAAAAAACCAAAATAAACAATTTCACAGACTACAGTTTGCCTACAAAAATCAATATGTTTCTAAGCTTCAACCTAACCAATAAAAGCAATTACAAATTCCCATAAACTTCAGTAACCAAAAAACACAAGTGGGTATCATCCAAAAGCTACAAAGATCAAACAAAGTTCAAAGCTCTTCATTACTATGAAACTCAATGAAGAAATAAATATTAATATCCAAATGGGTTCGGTTTATAATAAAATAAAAATGAGGTAAAATACTTACAGAAGGACTAGAAGGATCGGAGGGCCGGACTTGGCTGAAGTTGTGAGGGTCAAACGATGGCCAGTCACCGAGCAAAGACCCCATCAAATGCTGGTTTTTGGACTCAAATCTAGGGAAAGAGAGAGAGAGAGAGAGAGAGAGAGCACAATGCGCCGAGTCTAGCTAGTCTTAGAGTGTTGGGAATGGTAAACTGATGATCCTATATATACTATTTATTTTGGACAGGACCCAATTTTTTTTTGTCTCCCATCCAATTCTTAATTACAAAGATTATTCCTCATTATTATTATCCTTATCTTCCCAATGTTAGATCATTGATAATTTAGCCTATTACGCTATTTGAGTATTCGGTTCAGTGGTAATCCCTTCTTCAAAAAGCCTCCCCTCTATGAGATTTTGGATTTGATCTTCGGGATCTTTAAAATATACATATGTGTGAGTTTATATTAGAATTTCTATCATATTTTAAAATAATAATAATAATAATAATTTAGCCCATTATGTGTGTATAAAATAGAATTTCGACCTTAACTCAATAAATAAATAAATAAAACATTGATAATTTATTAATCTTCTATATATTCTCTTTTTATTCTCTCTCTTTTTGGTTTAGAAAAAAAAAATAATAAAAAAAATCCATATTTTTAGAAGGGTAAAAGTTAGGTGTAGGTTTTCGAATTAAATTCAATACATGGTTCTCTTGACTAATGAAACACAAACAATATTTTATTTTCTAAAAATAATTTAAAGGAATACAATTATGTGTTTGACTTTAATTAGGAAACTTAATGTATTGCATCTAAGAAATTGTATATTAAGTTTTATTTTTTTTAGAAATTATATCATTTAATATATGGTCTTTAAAATGAAAAAGAAGAGAGGTTAGTTTTCAAAATTATTATCCTTCATTTATGCTCAAATAAATAAAACAAATTTTAATTTGTTTTTAAAAAATAGTATTACATTTTCAAATATAATGGGCTCACTTGATTTGTTTGTTATTGTTTAACTACTTAGATGAGTCAAAAAAAAAAAAAAAAACCCTACTTGAAGGAGCACTTGGAGTTTCCTTACCGTTTAACCCGTGTGCATAGGTTCCATGAGTAGCATTTAAAAGTTAAAGTAAATTATACTTTTCATCTTTAAAGTTTGGGTTGTATTCATTTTAAATTTTTAATCCTTAAATTACATTTTTCCAAGTATGCCTCGAAACAATGTAATTGAGATACAAATGCTTTAGCAGTAAGTGTAGTCTCATAACAAATTCTCATCAATAGTATTATTATTTTTTAAAAAAAAAAAGGCTCGCTTGTGAAGTAATAGTTCCGGTTTACTTAAATCTTATCAGGCATGGCATGTGAGTATACCTAGACAATAATGAAACATACCAAAACTTAAACCCACAATCTCCTACTCATAAAATGATGTTTCTAGACAACTTCCAACCACCAAGAACTCTCATAAGTAGTATTACAATCCTTCTTCTTAAGGGCAAAAAAAAAAAATGAAGGAAGGAGAGAAAAAGATTTTTTATTTTGAAAAGAAAGAGAACAAGGAAAACGACACCGTTTTTATATAGCCACACTTGTTAAAACCTGAAAAATGTAAATGCGCTATGCATACATACGGTTTACGAACCGTCTGATCTGCGGGACCAACCTCTGATCCAAGTTGCAACACACACGATCAAATCCTCACCGCCCAAATATAACTCACCCACCAAACACAAACAAACTCACCGATCACAGAGAACACCGTATTTCCCACCCCTCACTTTTGCCTCTTTAGGTTTCGAGCTCGCTACCAAACCATTTTTTTCTTCTCATTCTCATTCCTACTCCTCGACCGCCACAACACAAAGAGAGAAAAAGAGAGAGGCGGCTCTCTGGATCGTCGGCCTAAGAACGAAAACGACGTCACACAAACCATGGCCGCTCCTGAAGCCCCTCTCTGCTATGTCGGCATCGCTAGACAATCCGCTGCTTTCCGCCTCATGAAACAAATGGTACTCCCTCTCTCTCTCTCTCTCTCTCTCTCTCATATATATATAGAATTTGAGAATTTGAATTGTAGTGTTTGATTTACTCTTATATTTCTATAGGGATGGGAAGAAGGAGAAGGTCTTGGAAAAGACAAGCAGGGGATCAAAGGACACGTCAGAGTAAAAAACAAACAGGACACTGCTGGTTAGTTACTGATAATTTGTTCAAAATTTGAATTCTAAATTTTCCATTGCTAAGGAGTAAGGACTATACTTAATCTTCAGAAATGAAAACAGGCTAGAAGATTTTTGTTTTTGTTTGGAGCGTAGAAGATTTTTATTTTTTAATTTTCTGTTTTTTGTTTTATGAGCTACCTAGAATTTGGATTAGTGAGCTTGATTTGGATACACTTATAAATGCTAGGGCATAGTGTAAATTTGTTGATGTTTTTTGCTGGGATTTGTGATAGGTATTGGTTTAGAGAAGCCAAACAGTTGGGCATTTGACACCACTCAATTTGATAATATCCTCAAAAGGTTGAAAGTGGTATGTTCCGCGCCGCCTTTTTCTCCGGTTTATGTAACAACATTTTAATTTGCACCTTGAGTCCCTAATGTGTGTTTTTATTGTTTTTTTAACAGCAAGCGGTGCAACCAAACAATGAAGGTATAAGAATATAAGATATATAAGATTGAGTTAGTGTTGCTACTTTTATGATACGATGTAATATCTGGAGTGTTGTCTTTGTATGATAGACGAGGAGGACTCGGCTGAAGTAGGTGATGAGACCAATGCATCTGAGGATGTTCAAGTTCCAGTTGTCAAGGCTACTCGACCGCAAGGAAGGTTGGTGCAGTTTTGTTTTAAATTGTGCGTTGGGTGTTTGAAACTCGTATTATATGTTTTGTTTGTTTTCTTTACTGAAAATCAGATATAAGAAAAGAGAGAGAGGGAAGCTTGTCCATGCCTATTCTTCAAAGGATCTTCAAGGAATTCTCGTAAGTTGGAAGAACATTTCTTGTGGAACCAATGTCTACATGTTTGTATTTTTTTTTTTTTAATAATTTTTGTTACTGATTATATGATTTGGTAATGTGGAACCTAGGCCACAAAGGTTGAGGAGTCACCGGGAACAAATCCTGATATAGATGGCGAAATGGAATCAACAAAGACATATGAAAGCGAATTTATGGTTGTTGAAGGTAATATTTGGAGTGAAGTAGCTAGAGAGCTGTTAACTTTCCATTGGTATTCTTTAATGGGGTTAAAATTTTGTTGTGAAATTAACTATATATGCTAGTCCTTTTAACATTTTAGTTAAATGTTCTTTGCTATTCTTAAAGAAAAATGCTAGTTTCCTATATAATGTTTTAGTCGTGCTGCTAGCTCTCTCATACATGCATGTGCAAATATTTGTTCACTCATTTTGCTTTAGAAGTTTATACTTGTAACTGATCAGAAAAAAAGTTTATACTTGTAGCTTTGCTTCGATGGGATGTCTGTGGAGCATGATCTATTGTGTTGGTTATGCCGGGGGTTTAAGGGCTGGCAGTCTCGAAGGGGGTAATTCTAGTATTTGAGTACACTTTAGATGCCCTTGGCTCTTTGTTGTAATTTTCTACATGTGAGTATCCCTAGTAATAGGGTGGTATAAGAATATTTGTAACTAAGAGACTAAAAGGAAAGAAGACCTGACTAGGATAGCTTCATGGCCTAGGTAGTTTCGATATATATGCTAATGATCCCTTTAACTTCTGTTGTACTTGTCATAATAAAATTGTAGCAACCCCATGGACGTAGCTGAAGTTTTGTGTGAACCACATAAATGTGTGCTTGATCTTTTCTGCTCTTTATTCTATGTTGTTTGTTGCAAGTAAGAAACCAGAAAAAATGGCAGATGAATAATGGGCACTTCTCTACAGACAAGCATTGGGGGTCGTTCTGTTAACCCTTTCTCGTAAGCCCACCTTCAACATAATGAAGGAGAAGACCATTGCAGGTCTTATGGTAGTCGTCTTCAACATAGTGAAGGAGAAGACCACTGCAGGCCTTATGGCTGCCTTGTCAAATATGTATGAAAAACCCTCTGCCTCAAACAAAGTCTACTTGATGCAAAGACTATTTAATCTAAGGATGTTCGAAGGTGCATCGGTGGCTGAGCATTTGAATGAGTTCAACATAGTTACAACCCAATCAAGCTTTTTAGGAATCGAATTTGATGAGGAGATTAGGGTGTCAATCCTTCTATCCTTCCTACTTGAAAGCTTGAACAATATGGTAATGACAATTAGCTGTTATTCAGAAAATTCAAAATTGAAGTATGATGATGTTTGAGATCTCATTATGAGTGAAGAAATTCGCAGGAAGGAATCAGATGAAA
Source organism: Fagus sylvatica (assembly GCA_907173295.1). Taxonomy (NCBI): domain Eukaryota; kingdom Viridiplantae; phylum Streptophyta; class Magnoliopsida; order Fagales; family Fagaceae; genus Fagus; species Fagus sylvatica. The sequence continues at coordinate 3,227,979 of OU015764.1, read as the reverse complement.
CATCAGGATCTGCTCTAAACACCAAGACTAGGGGAAAAACATCCAAGAGAAATTCAGACAGTGGTAGATAAAAAAAAAACAAAAACGAGAAGCAAGTCGAAATCTAGGACTTGCTAGATTTGTGGCAAGAAGGGGCACTGATGTAGGACAACCCTAGGCTTCAGCACCTAGTGCAACCTGATGACTTGGATTCACCACCAAGCCGTGAATTTCAAAAGAAAATACTGTATTTTATTAATAATAATAGTTTGATTAAAACAAACACAACATCTAAATCCTAATTTGAAAAATCTTGAAACCTAATCATTATTGATCACTCTCTGAAAATTTTAGAAACGAGGCAACATATAAAATAAATGACAATAAAATTTAAAATAATAAATTCTAAAAAATTATTGGTTGTGCTCCCACATCAGGCACCTAAGAAGAAGAATAGTAGAGGTGATTAAGAATCTACAAATGTCACAATGGACGAAATTGAAGACATCTTGATTCTTAGTGTTGACAGTCCTGTAGAATCGTGGGTAGACTTGGGAGCATCCTTTCACTGTACCCCACAACAAGAAGTCATGGAGAATTTTGTTAGTGGGGAGTTTGGAAAGGTTCTTCTTGTTGATGATGAACCTTTGGATATAATGGCCAATGGTGATGTGCAAGTTAAATTACCAAACAATGTTATATGGAAGATGTAGAATGTTAAGACACATTCCAAATTTGAAGAGAAATTTGATCTCTGTGGGGCAGCTTGATGAAGAATGGTATGGAATACATTTTGTGGGTTGAGAATGCAAAATCACCAAAGGATCTATGGTTGTGGCTCGTGGAAAGAAGACAGGCACTCCCTATATGTTATGTTAGTAAAGAGTTCAAGGAATTCTGGGTTAGGAATGGCGAAGACTGTTCCGAAGACACTGTAGTAGAATGGAGTTGCAGAATGCATGAATGGAACCCTTAATGAACGTGCTAGAAGCATGAGGATACATCCTGGTTTGCCAAAGATGTTCTGTGCTGATGCAATAAACACAGTTGCATACTTGATTAATCAAGATACTGGCTATGATGCTTTTGATAAGTTATAATCTAACAGAGCTTTTTGACAAATTGACAAATATGCTTTGTTGGAGATATCCAAAAGAGAAATTTTCAATGGAAAGAAGTTTAGATTTTAAGCAGATAGAGGAGAGGTCATTTTTTGCTTTATAAATATCTTGTTGGCTATTTTACATGCCTTTAATAGCATGTATCCAAAGAAAAATCTCCCTGTGCAAGAAATAGAATTAGTGTTTATTGCCTTGACTGAGTGGTAACTTCAGACTGACAAGAAGTGAGTGACCGAGATGTAGTTTTTTTTTTTCCATTCTTTAACCTTGATGCTGCCATTGAAGCACTGAATATCAGGGTATCTGTCTTACATCCATCTCAATATGTGTTGCCAACTGTTTTCTAACCTGTTCATGGTATTTGAATTCTGTTTCTCTTGAGAACCTTTTTGTATAATGTAATGTGTTTGTTTGAAAATTACCTATCTGCATTTGCGTGCCAAGTATGCTGTTCACTGTAAAGCCTTATAATCATCTCAATTACGTACTATTCATTTACTTACTGTTTAGCTGCTGGCTGGATAAAATGGGATAAAAATCCTTTGTTTTTTGAAATAGCCTTATGACATTGTGACAGGAGACCAAGTTGAAGAACTTTCTCCAGATTGGTGGGGCTTTAAATCTGGTTTTGTCTCCGGAGGTTTTCTTGGGGCAGAATCTAGAAGAAAGAAATCACAGACAACCGAGAATGCTCAAAAAAGTAATGAGAGAACTGTATTTTGTGAAGATGATCAGGAGAATCTATATTATCTTGTCCAAGTATGTCTTTTTCATTTGAATTCTTTCTTTGCAAACATATGATATACTCCTTCGTCCCATAAATCTTGTTCATGAATGCTTAAGCTAATCTATGACAAGTAGGTGCTGGAAGATCTAACGATAGTTAGTTGAGTAAAAGGAAGGATAAGTGTAATGAGAGATAAAGGTTGGACCTTTGATGCAAGTTTGTTTTCGTTTCAGGGTAAAGCCACCACTGGAAAGCAAGGACTAGGTATTAGGGACCAGCCAAAAAAGGTAGCTGGCTGCCGCTTTCAGGGGAAAAAGACATCATTTAGTGATAGTGACGATGAAGATACTAGTGATCCTGGTGATTCAGCTAAACGAAAACGTGATGACTCTTCAGAAGAGGAAAGGGCGGATGAACCTAAAGTGCAGTTGAAGAAGCTGTGCAAAAAGCTTCTTCGTGAGGTTAGTCATCCAAACTGCAAATTTTTCTGGTGTTCAAAATTATTTCGTCACTGATTGAGGGCTTATTTCAGGTACCTGGAGAGTCATTAAAGCTGAAACAGCTGAAACTTCTTATTGATGAACATTCATCTTCTGTATTTTCAAACTTTTCTTCAAAGAGAGACGCTATAGCTTACTTGAAACAAAAGGTATGTTTTTTAGCTACTGTGGAACATGTTCCCTATCTTACCCAAATAATTTGTCCTTTGAAGTTAATTTTACTTTTTTTTTTCTTTTTTACCTATCAAAATTTTTTATTGTCCTTTGAAGAAAATAGGATTTATCCCCTAAGGAGTTGCTTTCTTGCCAATTTTCATAATTTCTTAAATAGTTTTAAGCTACTGGGCACATTAATAGACTCCGAGTGTGTTTGGATGAGCTCATTTTCATTGGCTTTTATTTTGTTAAAAAAATAATTGTGTAAAAGTGCAGCCCTACCTATAAATTTTGCGCTTTAGAAAGCTGTTTATAAGCTGGTAATAAAAAAAAGCTAGCTACCCTGAGACTTAGCTCATTATTAAGAGTGGGTCCTTGGTTCATCAGTAAATAGTAAATACTGTAGAAGGGTGCTCTGTTCAATTGCGAAGATGCTTCATATTTGGGTGTTGTGTTTCATTTTTTGGTTGCCTATTTTTTTTTTTGCTGCAATTCATGAAGTTTTTTGTAACTGCAGCTGGAAGGCAGCCAGAAGTTTTGTGTCGAAAGAAAAAGAGTGAGTCTCACATCAAGGAGAGGCTAAAGATTTTTGTTACAAATTTTGGGTGCCATATTCTTTTTCTGGGATTTTCAGATGCATGTACCGATCTGTATATCGCAGCTGAGATTAGATTACGAGCTAATTAAATCAAAGCCATTACTAGATCTGTTGTAGTAATTAGATGCAAGTATCTTTATGATAATTTATGCTTTAATTATTTTGCTGGAATGTAATATCAGCGAGTGTCGTTGCTTGGGTGAGACTTCTGAACAATTTCAATGCTGCTATTCTCTCTGTCATAAATTGGATATAATAAGAGGAACCTACAAAGCCTACATTAACCTGATCGTTCTTAAGCACTCTTTTACAATAACCTGGCTGTTCATAAACACTTGTCCTCTATTGCGCATGTAGACAAGAGGACATTTTAGTAATGCCCTTTTAGCATTTCTCTTCTTGTGGCAAGGGGTTATTTTAGGAAATCACTCGGTACCTCTCTAGTTGAGGAAGTACTGTGAGCAAGACAGAAACCCACAACAGTGGGAAGAGCTGCATGGGGTTTTAAAAAGCAGTTTTGATAGATCATTTTGATTGGGTTCCATAGAGCATTATAAATGCTATGGTCATCCCTGCAATGCTCTCTGACGGTATTTCACATCTAAATTTGTTTTAGATTGTTATGATGTTCACAACTGAAATTAATTGTGGAATTATAGCTTGTCACTTATAGTTCCAACCGATGTAATAATCTGAATTACTTTTGTACAAAATTAGAGTAGTAGGCATTGCCACACTTGCTGGTGGTGTTAGGTTCCCTGTGATTTGGTTGGACAAGTACATGGTAGCTATGCTCTTGTATATTTCCATTACTTGTACAATCTCCTTTCCATATCCATAGAAACTATTTGTTAGATGTAGTCGGCTTGTACAATTTTCTTTGCTATGTACTTACCCAAATAACCATATCCATGGAAGTACAGAGCTTCGATTTCTACTCTCTGGCCAAGCTGAACCATTACTGCTAGCTGTTCTCTATAGTTCTCCTGCCATGCCAAACACCAGTTTGTACTTGGTAAAGATCTTGGTTTGACACGAAATGAAAAAAAATCCAGAAGATATACTCAACCTTCCCTACCTTACATGGGACCAATGAAAAGGGCTAAATTTCTGTGGTGCTGGGTGGTTTACCTGCAAGATTTCTGAGGACATCAAGCTTGTAGCAATTTGCAAGTCCTTCTGTTTCAGTGGAACCATAGATTGTTCAGGTATGAGCTGTAGATCATCTCCTCGAAGTCCCAACCATCTCACATTGCAAGCTTTTAATCATGCAAAAAAGCATTTGGCATTTACATGTTACATTCTACGGAAGGAGAAAGTAGGTGCAATTTAGCATGATGTAACAAGAAAATTACCATATCTGTATGCCTCAAGTCCCATCCCTATACTTCCAAACTTGAAGGTGCAGAGTATAGCTAATCCAGCTGGATTCCTTGATAATTATTTCTGAGAGTTACAAGTGAGTGCTAACAAATAACTCAAGCATGATAGAGAGGGAAGGTCGCCCATACCAGTCAACCAGAGCTAAAATAGGCAAGTCTGGAAAAGCCCGGCTTAATCGGTGAAGAAGAAATCTACATTGAACTTCATAGTTTAGGTTGAGACCAATCAATAATGAAGCAAAAATGGATTCAGCACAAGTGAAACTGTAGTGTATTGAAAGTTTTGACACAGGCAAATCTTGCAAGATTTTAGGAAAGAGGCAAGACAGCTGTTGGAGCTTAAGCTCCAGTGGAATGATGTGTTCAAAATTTACCTTGTGCCAATATCTGGGTACCCTTTGGCGGTTATAAGAATGCTTGGAATTTGATTGAATATGCGATCCTCTGCTAGCCGCTGGAATATAGCATGCTAAACAAATGCGAGTACCCAAAATATTGTTACATGGAAACTGGGGAGCCAATGTGGTGTTGATTGAGAAGTTGAGCAAAGGAAATACCTTCTCCACCACAATGATGTACCGTGCATCTGTCTTCAAAATCAGCTTCTCTAACAAATTCAGGTCACCAGAGATAGCATACCCAGACGATCCACATGCAGAACAATCCACAACCTCTTGGTTTGGCTCCTATACATGTTTCAAAGACACGGAAATAGGTTAATATTGTACGGATTGTTTCATAAAATAAAAAACAGTGTAAAATCATGACCAATCTAAGAAAAACAACCACAAACATTTGCTAATATGATCTGCTAAACTTTTCTTCGCAGAAACAGTACTTTAGATTTGAAAAACTGGTTAGTGAACTTCCTTTAATTTTTTTTCCAAGACAGAAGTAAATTATAAACTGAAGTTCACTCCATCTGATGTGACCCATCTATCCGCATTATGCATTGTACATAACATCATGACTTTAAATGAGTTGGAAAAGGGTAAGTACTGCTCGTCCAAACTATCTATCTAGTTTTTAAAGTGGCACTGCATCAACTGTTGTTAGTGTACAAGCATTAATGTGTTAAAGATTTATGTTGCGGAAAAATTGGTTTCACCATAAACAAAAGAATCATGGAAGTTATTTGTAAAGGGAGATTTTTTTTTGATATTCAAAACATTACATGCACTTCAACACCGCACACACTTCAAATTTTTTTTCCCTCTCACACACTGGTGGGAGACCATCTCCCCTTAGAAAAGATGAAAGACTAGACATTTTATTAAATGAATAAAGACTAAAAGTCCATAGCCTATGCTAAACTATAAGGATACAGACATCACGTGAAAAACAACTAATAACTTTCTCTTAAGCTAGAGATCTACCTGAGAAAAAGCTCCATGCGAAACAAAGTCAAGAAAAAACAACTCATCTAACTAGCCTACCAACATGTATTGAATTTCAAAAAGACAAAAGTCAAGTGCATGGCTTATTATTTCACCTATTATAAAACAAGTACAAAAGAAAACATATACAAGGCACACATCAGTTAGGTTCTCCAGCCTAATGCTAGGTCGGTGATGACTCTCAACCTAAATATTCCTCTTAGACTCATTCATACCATGAATAACACCAGCTGCTCAAGTCAGAGGCTTAAAGCTGGCAAGTAAATTCCCATATCACTAGTAATCAACAGGCTCGTTTGATTAATTTCAAACATGGGGCATTGCGTGCATTAGAAATAATCAAACTAAAAACAAATTAGATTAGATAACATGCCTGTAGCAACAGGCGCCCGGCAACAAGTCCTCGGCTAGATGCCATGATTCCAAGACTGTATCGGCTACATCGAAGCAATGCTACAACATCTGATAGACATTAATTGAATAACTTAGAAAAAGCTCAATTAAGATGTAACTAAAAGAAGAAGAATTAGAAAATCATGGAGAACAAGGACAATTAACCTTGGACTGTCTTGTTAACCTGCAACTGAGAAGTAAAATAGTCTGGAGAATCACAAAGCAACTTGTAGAAGAGTTCCCTCTGCGTGACCCGCTTTTCTTGCACCAGAATCCGAAAGCACATCTCCATCACCTTCCACACTATCAGGTAGAAAAATAAAAAAATAAAAAAATTGTTATCAAGATACTCTCCAACAAGCGAAATTTATATTTTGGACAAATTGCACTTTTCCCTTTAATTATGGTGCAGTTACAACGTTTTCTATACTATAAAACTTTGACGATTGGTAATAAGCACTTTGCAGTTTGTCCTACTACCGTCAAAATTTCTGTCAAATTTAACCGAAACTCAAATCTTTATTGCACAATTTTTGAAAAAATTTGACGAAAATTTTAATGGTAGGAATAAAGTGCTTATTATCAATAATTAAGGAGAGATATTGCTCAATTTTGAAGTTGAAGATAATATAACACATCATAGTTAAGGTTAAAGTTCAATTAAATCGAAAATTTTCAATTGAATTAAGACCTCGAATAAAGGCTTTAGCAGCATTGGCTCTCATCATAGACCTTGTGCAAAAGGAGTCAGAGAGGAAAATCCATGACACTTCAGTTAACAGTCCTTGACTCACTTTTCTATTGCTCGAACTCCTATTGATCTGTTCATTACACCGATTTTCAAGATTCTCAAACCATTATCATAGCGTTAATTTGGACTTAATGTCCGTTAAATTTTATGAGAAAATGCACAAAGAAATGAAATCTGGAATTCTGAAGTCAATTTTGTTCTCTTATTTTCTCAGCAGCCAAACAAAGGATATGCTAATTAATGAGCACAATGAAATCAAAGACTGAACAATTTGTATTACTCAACTAATTCCAGATGCTCAAATCATTAACATAAAGTTAATTTCAACTTAATGTCCGTTTAATTTATGAGGAAAATACTCAAAGAAATGAGATCTAGAATTTTGAAGTCAATTTTCCTCTCTTTTTCTCAGCAACCAAGCAAATGTTATGCTAATTAATGAGCACAATGAAATCAAGTAAAAAAAAAATGCGAGGGCGTGAAAGCAAAAAATTAATACCAGAGGGAGATCGGAGATTGCAGGAGAAGGAGAGGTCAAGATCCTGAGGAAATTGAGCACCGCAACTTCGATTCTCGCTCGGACCTGAACCAAACAATTTCAATTTTGAGCCAATAGAGAGAGAGAGAGATGGTGATGATATTGTTACCTCAGAAGGAGGGATGATATCGGCGAAGCAGAGGTGTTGATCGGAGAAGAATCTCATCGAGGATTTACATAGATCTTCCATTTTGGTGAAAGCGGAGTTTGTGTTCGATCGCAGAGGAAATTGAAATTGAAAAGTTGAATTGTTTGTGTTTGGCGCGCAAGCCTTGTGATGATAGTATTTGAAAGCTAATTACTTATAGGCAGCGTGTGCGCCTGTGTGACCGAGTGTGATCAGTAATGAGGTTTGCTAAGAATCGTTAATTGAAATAGCGTTTTCAGGTAGATGAATACTTGTCTAACGTGGAAAATGCAAAATGAAAGCACGATTTAGTTATTGTGGCGGGGTAAAGACATTTTGCCGACATGAATAAAGAACCCACACGAGGTTATTACTGATTAGAAGATTTTGGGTGTAAGAAAAACGGTGTTTAAGATTAACTAAAAGGAAATGATTGGGTCTAGTGTTCTAGTGTACTGGACTCAATAAGATAATGTACATGATCATATTTTACTACGTGTCTGTATCGTATCGGATCTAATGTACTAGAGCATTGAATCCAAGCCATATCCTTAATTAAAATAATTTGAGAAAGCCAAAATCAATAAAACAAGAGAACCAAAATTCAAAGTTGGTTTCTTCCAAAAAAAAAAGGAAAAAATAAGAAATAACAACCCAAATTTGAGAAACCCAAAATCAATTAAACTAGAAAACCAAACTATGAGTTGATTTCTCCAAAAAATGAAAACGAATTACAACCCAATTTTCACCAAGCCATATCCTTAATTAAAATAATTTGAGAAAGCCAAAATCAATAGAACAAGAGAACCAAAATTCAAAGTTGGTTTCTTCCAAAAAAAAGGAAAAAATAAGAAATAACAACCCAAATTTGAGAAACCCAAAATCAATTAAACTAGAAAACCAAACTTTGAGTTGATTTCTCCAAAAAATGAAAACGAATTACAACCCAATTTTCATGCTTTTACACATTGCTTTGGCTCTTCAATAATCAAGTCAGTAACTCAATCCCAAATCTTACTTTTTTTTTTTTATCGAAAATTCATAAACTCTAGTTGTAGCTGAATTGGTTAAGGGTTTCAGCTCTAATCAGATTTTGTTACGACGATCTTTATTTTTTAGATTGACTTTTGACTTTGGGTCAACCTTGATGAGATATAGTTAATGTAAGTTTGATTCCTAGCTACAAAATTGGCCAAATTAGAAAGCCCAAAATGTTTTCGATTGAATTCCTTATATTTTATTTGACAAGTTTCATGCTTCTTTAATGAATCTTTCCTAATAGGTGCTTAAAGGATAATATCAACTCACCTGCATTTCCAATCACCCATTAGAGGCCACAAAGAGAATGCTCCTCTCTCAAAACTGACTTCGATCTTATAAGCACTTTCACAATTGATAAAATGATTAATAATTCTCAATCGAAATTGCTTAGTTGAGACTTGAGAGACTTCATAGAAGGAAGAATAAATAACGAAAAGTTACCTTAATTTTTTGACTGATTTGTATTTATTTGTATTTTGGTTGATTGGTTGTTTAGTGTGAATTATAAGTTTGTTAGATTTTGTGAGTATGACAATTAGCTTTATTGACGTTGTGCCTTGATTTTAATATCTCTAAGATGTTCTTAAGCGTGGTAGACACTCAATGAAAATAACATTCTCCTATTAGTTAATAATATTTCGTTATAGCTTTTTTTTTTTTTTTTTTTTTTTTTTTTTGTTGTTGTGTGTTTATGTTTTTCACCTTACAAATTTGGGGATTTGACCTAATTTGTTGCAAGAACTACTCTAAGAAGGATTGTTATGAGAAGTGATATTACGTGGGGTATATGTAATGTAACATACTAACATCACATGATTGAAGTTTATGCAAGTGAATTCCACATTATGTAAAAGTTGTGAAGGAAGAAGTGAGATATTTCATATTACGAATATTCGATAAATATAGCCCATACGAAACGTTGCAGATGATGTATGCCAAGGAACAATTTCAACGTACCTTATTTATCATTAGTAATAATACTACTTTTTTATTATGTATAAATATGTTTCCTTAACATCCGGTGATGTATCGCTAAAAGACGCCATAATACTTCCAAAATAGAGTAATGGATTTGTGCTGACAAAAAGTAATATATGTATACGTCACAATTAATTTTACAACTAAATGCTTACAAACTGACATGGTATCCTAAGTGGAGTTATCACATCAACAATTTTTATGTTATAATGATGACTTGTTAATTTTTATGTTTTAATTGCTGATGTGGTAACCTCCACTTAGAATGCCATGTCAATTTGTAAATTTGGTTATAAAATTAATTGTGATGTATACATATATTACTTTTTGTCAGCACAAATCCATTACTCTATTTTGGAAGTATTATGGCGTCTTTTAGCGATACATCACTGGATGTTAAGGAAACATATTTATACATAATAAAAAAGTAGTATTATTACTAATGATAAATAAGGTACGTTGAAATTGTTCCTTGGCATACATCATCTGCAACGTTTCGTATGGGCTATATTTATCGAATATTCGTAATATGAAATATCTCACTTCTTCCTTGAACTCATATAATACTATAAAATTTCCAATTATAGAAAAGTGGTTTCCGGTGTCAAAGTTTTGAATAACAAAAACAAACGGAGACAAAATCGGTCATTTTCGAAGCCCTTAGTCTTACCAATCCGCGTGGAACAGCCACCCCATCTAAAACCAAGAGCTTTCTATCTTTTCAAACCCTCTATAGTGGTCTATACTCTATAATATATTTTCTTAATAGCTACTGTGTAAGCCAAGTGGATATCCGATTCCCATTGAGAATCTTTGCATAGTGCTATGGTGGTCACCAAAAGTCCATTCTTTAGCTGCCTGTAATTCACGGAACAATAGTACAATAAACTTTTGTTTTACTTTAGGCATGCAACTGAGCTTGTGGCCTCTCTGAGTCCTTGTTACTATAAGGAGTTAGGATTATATCACACTAGCAAGTTGCAAGCAGCCACTGACTTATTCAACTTTGACTAGAGAAATTATTTGTCTTTATAACGGCTGTTCATCATTCGTGTTCCCTTTGATCCTGAATTTGTGAACAACATGGCTCTTTGCCTCTTTTGGCACGTCTTTCTTTCTTGTGAAAGTAAATTTGACTTTGTCGGTAAGGGCTTGAAGGTAGCCTTTCTTTTGTGCGTGAGAAGGGAGATGGACCATAATCAAATTGCAAGATTCAAAGGTAAGATGTGTGACCAAAGGTCACTTCCATAACCCCATAATGGTTGAATATGATATGACACTAGGTTTTGTAAATTTGTGTTAGTACTTGTGCCTAAGGTACCAGAATCTTATATATTCTCATGAGAATGTTTGTTTCATCTACCCAGGCATTAAACCAAATGCAGATCTGTTTGTCCCCTTCTAAAAAAAAAAAAAAAAAGAGTGAACAAATCCAAACCCTTGTTAAAAACTTAAAACTTTACCATTCAAATACAGGCCACATTTTAGAACTATGTTATGCTCAAGAGGGAAGCACTTCATGCAAGTGAAAAAATTTTGTATCAAGAATTAATCTATGGATCTCAAAATTGTTACATTTTGTATTTTGTTTAAATGAGGTAGGTATATTGTATAAGTCTTGTACAACTAACATTACTCATAAATTTTTTATTAAAATGTTACCTAAAATTTTTTGACCAAAATAAAGGACGTATTAGCAGGGTCCACACGGCCGAAGTTGAATTTGGAGTTTTATCCAAAATTCCAAGTTACTGGTCCTCGCATATAGATGACTGCCAAACATAGCCGTGAGAGTAGTAGAATTTGCACTCGCACAATTTCTCTTACTACAAATGCATAATACCACTCCAATTTTCCCTTACAAGTAATTACTAATCCTGATCTTTTATACAAAAAAAAAATTAGTACTCCTAATCATTAGGTAGTACGGACTACTCCAAATTAATAAAAACAAATTAACTAATAAAATAATATGGCAAAATACAAAACATGTGAAAAAAAGTTAATTTTGTATTAAGTGATTTGCTTTTATCATTTAGAGTATCACATACTTGAGAGTATCTAAAAGTAAAATGAAATTTCAAAAAATTGTAAATAAACAAATATACTAAAAATTTTTAAGAAGAAATTGTTGCACACCTAAAAAGGACAAAGTTTTCCGCATTTAGGATATTTAAGAAACATTTGAGAGAAAGTCTAAAGCGTGTAAGATTTTTTGCGCGTATTGTTTCCACTTGTCATACTTTTGACTTTTTACAAAGTCAGCCGAATAGAAATTCAAAACTGGTTTAGAGTGAAAGGGAAGAGACTCCAAAATAAAGCTTTTAAAAAAATCTTTCTCTCCAATATATAACCAAACCCAGCTTTCAATTTCCTCAGAAAGCTGTTTGCAACTCTCTCACAAGCTAAAGTCAGCCCCTTCTTCTTCTCTTCAGCTCTATCAATTTCGTTTTTTGGCACAAGAATAAGTTCTTGATGAGTGATTTTGCATGCATGGAAGACTGGGGTTTGCAAGCAGTAGTAAGAGGGTACATAAATGAAGCCCCTAGCACTATCTTGGCCTACCCAAATTCTTTTTCTACTCCTTTGAGTTCTATAGGAGATGACCTTTTTAGCTTTCCTGAAATCAGTGAAACCACAACAGTTTTGGATGAACTACAAAAAATTTACACGCCCTCCTACCCTGTGTTGCACCCTCTTTCCTCACAAACCATGCTTGTCAGTTCCATTTCTGTTCCACAAGAAGCCAAAGAACCAGAAAAGCAGCGAAGTAAAAAAGAACCAGCAACTACATATAGAAGAAGGTTGGTTATTTGGTGTAAAACTTTGCTATGATCAATTGGCTTGCCAATTCTAAGTTAGATTTCATATATGCAGTTTGAAATTTTATAATTACAACGTTTTTCACAACTTATTGAACTGTTGAGCTAGTAAATTATGATTAGTATAACATCACTTTTACTGTGATTTACTAGGGCCACCACTGACATTAAAAATGTTATGAAATTATACTTATGATTTCTGCTTTTTTGCCATATATTGCAGCAGGAAGAACCAGCACAAAAGGGTGGTGCAACATGTGACAGCCGAGGGACTTTGTTCAGATATTTGGGCATGGCGTAAATATGGTCAGAAACCCATCAAGGGTTCGCCTTATCCCAGGAGCTACTACAGGTGCAGTAGCTCAAAAGGGTGTCCAGCAAGAAAACAAGTCGAACGGAGCCATTTGGACCCGGAGGTATTCATTGTAAGTTACACTTCAGAACACAACCATAGCCATCCAACTCGGCGAAACTCCCTTGCTGGTAGTACCCGGAGCAAGTTCCCAACACCTAAAAAGAAAGCCAACCGTGCTTCTCCAACAACCCCTTTGATTTCATCCATTGAGGATGAGTTTGTGCAAAGTGTGAGTGTGAACAATGAGGAAATATTAGAGCAAATGGTGCAAGACAATGAAGGTAATGACATTGTTAAGCCTGATTTAGAATTGGACAACGATATTTTCCAAGCCTAGAGGATTTTGATGAACTGAATAAAGAGCCGACCTTGGATGCTTGCTTTTTGGACCAATTATTGGAAGTATGTCCACCTTAGTTCATTGATGGTCACTGACACGAAGAGGCATGTGGGAAATACTCAAGTTTCAATTTCTCAAACGCATACGCAAACTGTAATTTCCAGTTTTTTTTCTTCTTTTTGTGCACAAACATTTTTGTTTTGTAATGTAGTGTATAACTTAGTATATCCAAAGTTTTGAGGTTAAGTTACTTAATTGTTGTTGTAATATATAGTGAATCAAGAAAGTTGGGTTCGAATATCCGACTTATTCAAGCATTTTAGACCTCATTTTCCATGATCATTAAATATAATAGGATTAAGATAACATCATCTCTTATTTTATATAATTCGTACGATTATATGAAAATCAAGTTGGATTTGATGAGATTTTTTTATATGAGATTGGACATTAATCCACTGCCTTCCCACCGCCCTAACTGTATCGGAAAATGACAACTATATAAATATTTTATTTGAACAGGATAAGCTTCATTACACGGTACCTTACTTCCAGTCGTGCGGCGCCCACCTATTTAAGGACCTTACTTCATGTCCAAAGTACAATCCCTAGCTATATTACAAGCATTAAAATCTTTTTTTAGTCATTAATTTAGTTAGGACTTTGGGCCTGTTGAATCTTTTATTTTATTTTTTTTATAAAATCCTTTATTTGGAATTAAAGACAATTATACTCTATTAATTTTTTTTTTTGGAATTAAAGACAATTATACTCTAATAATTCAGCTATGGAAAAGAAAATTATTAAGGGATTGCATTTTTTAAATTTGGAGCGGATATAGACGTGTTAAAGTATTAGTCTCAATCTTTCATTAGGAATGAGTCTTGATATATTTTAACAAACAAAACTCATCAGGAGCAGTCTAGTCGGTAAGAAATTTGTGATGAATTATAGATTCAGACACGTTAAATTTAATCTCTACTAAAAAATTCATTTGATTACTCGATTGTATATATCTATCTATATATATATATTGGATTGGATATACTTCCCACTTGGATATATTTCCCACTTGCATGAGTGCATGGATTGGATATACTTCCCACTTGGATATATTTCCCACTTGCATCAGTGCCGCATGACATACAGAGGAGGAGTCATCACATATCTTTTTCCCTAAAAATTAAATTATCGTTGACCTATATAAAAAAAAAAAGACCATTTAAGGCTTTTGTGTGCTAAGCATATATATAAATCTACGAGACTTTTCAAACTTGGCTAGTAGTTATACTCTTTATTCATGATTAAGAAATACAAACCTTTGTAGTTTTGTACTAAGCATATGAACTCGTGCGAATTAAAAAGATCAGATTGTACATCATTTGAGCCCTCAAGTGTTCTTGCCAGCAGTTATACTCTTTTTTAGTAAACAATACATTTAAGTTTAACTAGCCATATTAGCAGCCTTATTAATCTGTGACAAATGTAAACACTCTTCTTTGCTTTCAACTAGCATAGCAGCCACTGAACCCACAAAAGCTGCGTTGATGTAGGTTGTAGGTTCCGCATGAGAATAGTCGGATCTTGCATCTTTGAACTGGTCATTTGAATCAGGACCTCCAACAATTGCACCCACATGAGTATTTGGATTTGGTTTGCTGGAAGAGAAATAGTTTGAGGAGCCATCTTGGCAACCCACCTTTGCAGGGTGAGCTTTAATTGAGGGGATGGATGAACCTCTATGATGTAATTGCATAGGGTATTTGCTGCCAAAGCCCACCATGTAGGACATGTTCATGGGGTTGTTTCCCAGTATATAGTCCACCTGAGACAGATTTAATGTGATATCTTCATGATTTATGTTATTACATGATTGACCCTCGGCTTGAAATTCAAGTTTGTTGAAATACATTGGTTCCTTGGTTGAAATTAGATAACAGAAGAAAGCATATGTCAGAGATATTAATAATCCTAGGCAAGGTACAAGTTTGTTATATAATTCTAGTTCAGATTCACTATATCTATTCTTACTTGGAGTGAAGGTAAAGTAATCATAATTTTACTTAAAGCGCAAATATTAATATACATTTGGTTTAGTCTATGATTAATCTAGGATTTAGCTTACTATAAACACCTTTTAATGAGTTGTTGTAAAATCCGTTTGGTATTAACTTATTTTCAGTAGCTTATTTGCGGAAAGTGAGACAAAAAGTGTAATCATTTCAATAAGCAGGTTAATAAGATATATTGTCAAATGGACGTAGAGTTTCATAATAATGAAGTAGTTAAGTAGTTACCAAAAGAGTGTTATATATATATATATAGGCCTATGAGACAAAATCATGTTCTCTACTTTCTCTCTTTCTCTTTTTGTCATCTTTATATTTTCTCATACACTTTATCATAGCTATGCCGATGGCCCATTTCTAATATAATATCAAATTTCTGCTTTATCTTTTCTAATAGCTTGACTATTTTAACCTTAATTGCCATATAGGTCATTTGGGTCAATCGTGGTATTTATTCTTGGATTCTTAAGAAGAAATGGTGGTGCAAACCTGTGATTTTGCAAACTCTTTGATCTGAGAGGCAGAGAAATTCACGGAACCACATTGCACTCCATCAACATGAGCTGCTTTTAAGGTTTTGGTGTAGATAAATAGCACCAAGGAAGAGGTTGTAACATACTGTAGATTACTACTATCTCTAATATACAATAGCCCACCTGCAAACAAAACAGCAATCAATCTCAACACCATTGTAGTCAACCATATATAGAATACCCTGGTTCATGTAACAAATTTTTTCTTGGATGTGTACCAGGTGTTGTTTTAATTTGTACAGAGCTACTCCCTGGCATCACCGCGCATATAAAAGACTCTGCATTACTCTTGAACTGGGTCAAATTCTTCTTTCCACCATAAAATTCCTGAACAAAATCTTACTTTACTTATTTCCCCATCTTTTTGAAAAGAAAATAAAAAAATTGCAAAGTTTTACGACCAGTTATACCTTTGCTAGTAATGTCTGAGCTCCTACAAATTTGTTATCCCAACTGAACTCAGAGACTGCCTGACTCCACCCTTGGTTGCTTGAGACATAGCTCAAAAACTTGTTTTCTCCACTTGCCGCGTATAGCCAAGCCGCAGCCCATAGCAGTTCATCCTTATTGACAAATTAAAAACCATAAGCTTTTTATTATTGAATAACAAGTGAGGACCAATCTTTTTACTATACCTGATAGCCTGAATATGAGCAATAGAAAGGGCAGGAAGCCTTGTAAGATGATCTATGATTGTCTGCAAATTCAAAGAGCTGCGAAACAAATTCAAAGAGTCTAATGAACTTATGTAAGAGAACTTTGAACATAACTTTGAACTTGAATTATGATATTTACTGATTGTGCTTGGCTTAGTAGCCTTGTTGAATACTTGGAATCAACCCCTTTGAAGACAATTGAAGCTGCAGAAAGAGCAGCAGCAGCCTCAGCTGCTGCCTCAGTGCCTGGAGATTCAGAAGTGATCTTGAAGAGAGTTCGAGACGTGTCCATGTCTTCAGGACGCTCCCAACACTGGTGGTCTGAATTACCATCTCCCACCTATGACGATGAAAAACCAATATCAATGAGAGAAAATGAGCACAGAATGGAATTGCGATTTAGAGAAGAAAGACAAGGACCTGGGTATAGAGCGTGGTGGGTGAAGTGTGAGCTCTCAAGATGAAGTCAGTGCCCCAGCGAATCGCGGTGCGGAGGTAGCCAAGTTGATTGACAGAAGATATCTCTTTCTCGTACTCAATTGCAGCCCAACTCAACAAGCTCACAGAAAATGCCATTGGCCATCCAAACTTGACATTGTCACCAGCATCATAGTATCCTCCGATTAAATTCACCTGTCAAAAACAATAAATTGTATCAAACACCATCAGCCATATACCCCTTATTCCTTTAAGCTGTCTTTTTAGTTTCATAAATACCACGACCAAACACCCATATACACACAAATTTTCAATTAGCATTAAATTACAAGTTTCTTTGTTAAATTTCTTTAAAATTATAGTATTTCAACATAAACTATGCTGTAGTACCTAATTTTTAACTGTACTACTAACTAGTTACCTACTAATACAAGTTCTAAAATATGATCTTTAGCATGTTCCAAATTAATTATCTTATAATTAATGTATATGAATTTCATACATTTTCAGCCTTGCCATCAGAGAGTGCGGAGTCTCCCCTCCACTTCACTCTCTGGCTTGCTGGCAAACTTCCTGAGCGTTGCCCTTCAAAGAATAAGACGGCTTTGTCAAGCGCATCACCATATTCATAAGCAGAAGAGCACAACCCTTCTTCCTTCATAGCTAGCCCATAATTGTGACTAGCCAAGACATACCACAACAAGACTAGTACCCTTAACAGTACTACTCCACCATGCTTCATTGTGACTCTAGACCTGGATGCATGTGCATGGGTGTGCCATTGAGCTTGGTATTTATAGAGCCAGTTACTAGGAATGCCCTTGATAGGGTACGAATAAAAGTGGACTGAGATCATATGCAATAGTTGAAAAAACTATTGCACACGAGAATAGTTTAGGATAATTGAGATTAAAGCTTGTTTTTTCAACTTTTCATCTTGATCGTAAGAAAAAAAAAGTTAACAATAACTTTTTAACTTTTTCAACATTTTAAATATATCTGTTGGAAAGTCGAGATGAAAAGTTGAAAAAAAAAATTTCAATATATATCTACCATCCAAATCTATTGCGTCATGCAATAGTTTGTTTCCATGAAATTTCAATCTACTAAAATTATTAACTGACTATTAAATGCTTATTATTATTAAGATGCGTCATGCATGGATAAAAGTTTCTCAATTTGAAGTCATAAATGAGGTCGGAACTGCGGAGTGGAGATTGTGTGGGGTATAAAGGTGTAGGAAAGTCAAATTAAGTTGTCACAGAGATTGCAATAATCATTACAATAAGATACAAATACCCACTCTCAACGTCATTAGCTTCCATCCTTCGCCTTTTTTACTTTTTAGGTTATTATATTTGATCGTAGCTAGGCATACGTTGCTTGCAAGCAACATGAGTTAGGCATACGTTGTTTCCAAATTCTTTACATGAGAACTTTGCTTCAGGACATTAATAGTATCTAAACTCATGTTAAACCAAAGTTCTCAATAAAAGACCTAATTGGCATGATGTCATGATGTGTAATGCAGCCTAGGAGTCCATACTCCGTAGAGCACCTATTCTTAGAGTGCCCAAGTGACTCGGATAGTGTAGTTGATGTCTCCATGGGCCCTCAGACTAGAAGAACTCAATTTGTCTTCCATTGAAGATTGGATCAAAGTAGTGCTAGGCCCAACTAGCTTCATCAAAGTCCCGTCAGAATATGCAAGGTACGTCTCATCATATGTTGTTATATGCTATGATACAATTTGGATGCAGAGGAGCAGACAGATGTAACAAAGGGCTCAAATTTATCCAATACAATTGACTCGACAAATCAACTCAACTTACTATGCTCATTTACAAGCATGGGAATCTAATGCTAAGGTACAATATGCAATCAGGACACTCCAGTTCCCTCTTTTGTCAAAGTTAGTTTTGATGTAGCTTCAAGAAACAATCAATCAAGTATGAATCGCAACAATTTGTCGTGACCATAAGGCTGACATTATTTTGGTTTGCACTGAACTGTCAATAATGGATGATCCTTTGATTGCAGAAGCCAAAATAGGTCTTTGGCACTAACCTCAATGGTTAATCCTAGCTTTAAGAATGTATTGTTAGAGGGTGATGCATTGAGCGGTGTTTGGTTTGCCATAATGTGACAAACATTACACCAATATTTCGAGAACGTGGAATATTACGATGTTTGATTCTTTTATTGGTACACAACTTTATGGTAATAGAAGATTATCATCCACATTACCATAATTGGTGTAATGTGATAATTTATTTAAATTACAAAATTGTCCGTACTAATAACTTATAATTACAAAATAGTCATTGGATAAAATGATCAATATACCCTAAAACATCTAAAATGCCCAAATTACATTTGTTAGAAGGGTATTCTTGTAATCTTGTTATATCACTCTAAGATAAATATGTGTTAAGGTGTGGGCTTGATTATCTAAGTCCTAACCTTTTCATTCTTTCTTTGTCTCACATTATTCTCCTTTCCCTCCTTCTCTTTTAACCCTAATAATTCATAATTTACGATATTCTTGTAACCTTTTTATATCACTCTAATATAAATATGTGCTAAGGTGTGGGCCTGATTATCTAAGCCCCAACCTTTTCATTCTTTCTTTGTCCCACGTTATTCTTTTTTCCCTCTTTCTCTCTTAACCCTAATAATTCATATTTTACAACTCAACTACACCTAAACCTTTAAAATGACCAAAATACATCTAAAACTCATAAATGACAAAACATATGCTACAAAATAACCAAAATATCCCTCGAAACCTCTAAATTGACCAAAAATCTTTGAAATCACTTAAATGACCAAAATACTTGTAAACTTTAATAACTAAAATATCATTAAAACCTTGCAAACGACCAAAATACACTTAGAACGTCCAAAATACCCCTAATACCTTCAAAATAATCAAAATAACCACTAAAACTCTACACCATAGGTTTTAGATGTATTTTGGTCAATTTAGACATTTTAAGTGTATTTTGGTCATAAGTCCATTCAAATCAAAGTTCATACATTTGAAAGGCAAACTTCAGGGAAACAAACTTGCATGGTTTGTAGCTGTTTCATATGTGCACGAAATTGTCACTACAAATTGACCAACAATGAATCAAAAAGTGGTTCAACTCAATGCCTAAAGGTAAGAAGTCGGCTCCTAAGCCTCTTGGATTTACGCATTACTGAGTCATAATGTTCCTTCAACGTTCTCATCATGAGACTGAATGATGAATCCTTCTTGAAATGAAAGTTTCCAGCAATGTAAATACCGATCCAAATCTGATTTGAGTATGTATTCCCATAAAAAGAAGAATTTAAAGTGAACTTGAACTGCAAGTTTCCAATTCTATTAAAAACTCTTAAAACAAGAAGATAGGGCTAAAACTAAGCTTAAACTTGATAAAATATCACCACAAGAGTCTTGACAATTGTATAATAGAGGAAAAGAACGTAAACATTCCTAAGCAACAAATAATTCCATCCCAGAGCCCATCCGTACTAAATTTCCACTTTTCTGCATAATTAATTCTAAACTGACCAAAAATTCAATCATTCAATGTTTCTAGCATAGAAGAAGTTCATATGATATTAATGAAGCATGATAAACATGACCAATAGCCATAATTCAATTTAAATGAAAGATCATCCTTTTGTAAGGCTAACTCAAGGGCAAAAAATTTCATTATTCGTAGTCGTTCATATGTGCACGAATTTTTCATTTCAAATGGATCAACAAGGAATCAAAAAGCAGTTCTATTCAATGCCTAAAGCTAAGAAGTCAACTTCTACACCTCTTGGATTTGCACACTAGTTGAAATGGTCCTTCATCGTCCTTATCATGAGAGACTAAATGATGAATCCTGCTTGAAATACAAGATGTTAGTAATGTAAATATCAATCCAAAATTGATATGAGTAGGTAAAATCATAAAATGTTGGCCATAAGATTTGACACGCTAATCTAAATTGGCTTTACAATTTCTCATGTAAGTCCAATCTAATAGTGGGGCTTGAGTAATTTTATGACCAAAATATAGTCTGATGAGTCTATGATCATATCTCTTTCGTGCATATCCAAACACCCACCCCTACAATTCCAAAAGAAGACGGCATTCATTCCATTCTCTCATATTTGTATCTAAGCCTCTAAATCACCTTAATTAGGTCTTGCCGCCTTGGGCATGGGCACATTCTTGTTAGTTACTTCGCTATTGTTCTTTTCAGTTTTCACATGGAGCTGACCTCGTAATCGATGTCATTCACATGGGTCACATATCCAAATTCAATTCATGAAACAATAACTGCTACCTTTCTTCTCTTCCTAGATTCCTACTTTGAGTGGCAAATCAAATTAGCCAATTAGGTAACTTTGGTTGAAGACTTGCGAGGAGAGAGAATTACTGCCGTATCATACAAGAGCCACACACTCTTCTTGATAATTTAAAGCATACCCCATATTGTCACCTTGCTTGTATAATTAAAATTCATTTTCAAAACCATGCTTCGGCTTTTTTCTATAGCAAGACTAGTAGAACACAACCAAAGATCATATATCAATTTACACACGCATCAATAAAATATTATCCACGGGCTAAGATCTGGAAATTAAGTCCAAATTGTGGTCGAACACCTTTAGCAAGGAGTGAATTCCAAATATTAATTCGGACAAGTGACACACAAAAAGAAAACTTTATGAATAAAATCTCTATATAAAAGTCCATATTGTTTATATTTTGTTTGTATAAATTAGATATAGCTCACCAAAAATGACAAGTGGCATCCGGGCAGTGGCGGCTCCAGGAAATTTTTTTAGGGTGTTCATTACAAAACTTGAATATAACATCACTAAAAAAAAAAAATTACATGAAGTTTTATAAAATCCTTCTACAAGTCTTCGAATATAACAACATCACTAAAAAAAAAAATACATGAAATTTTATAAAATCCTCCTACGAGTCTTCATAGTTTGATATCGTTGCATGATAATTTCATTATCAATGCTATCAAATACATCACTTTCAATGTACGTAACCAAGCAATCATTCATCCATTGATCTCCCATTCAATTAGCAAAAGAATAAAAAAATAAAATAAATTAATCAAATAGATAAATTAATTAAATCCAAACAAATAAAGTAACTATAAGACAATTAGACAAATAGACAGATTAATCAAAATTCCAAACAAATAATTAAACAAAGTAACACACTATCACTATACAAGACAATTAGACAAATATACAGTAAAAACATAAAATATAAACTATCAAATAAATGAATAATATTATATTAAAAACTAAGATTCGGTCAAAGTAACTAAAGAACTAACAAAGTAACAAGTAGTCAAGTAGATAAGAATAAAATAAGAGAGGAAAAGAAAAAAAAAAAAAAAATACCAGATCTGAGAGCCGAACCACTGTCCTGTCTGTCTAGCTCCAGCAGCAAGCGTGGCGTGACCAAGTGAGGTGAGGGCTTGGCTGGCAGCAACAAGCGTGAGGTGAGGGCGGTGGCAGCAGCAGGCATGAGACGGTGAGGGACGGTCTGGCGGTTTGGCAGTGGTGGCCTTCGCAGGGGTTTTTAGTTTTTGGGTTTTATCTCTCTCTGACTCTCTCAATTCAACGACTGCAAGTAGAATAAATTTGGGATATTTTTTCTTGGATAAGCACACCGCACACGGTAATTTAAATTTGGGATTTTTTTTTTTTTTTTTTTTCTGAATAGAATAAATTTAATTAATGGGCTGGTTCAAACAATTGGGCTTAAACAAGTTGTTATTTTGATTTATTTTGTATTATGGGCTTAAACAAGTGTTGTTATGTGGGCTTATTTTGTTATTATGAGCTTAAACAAGTGTTGTTATTTGGGTTTATTTGGACTTTTTATTTTTGGGTATAGTGAATTGGGTTTATTAGATCAGGGTGTTCACAAATTATTTGAGGGTGTTCACAATTTTTATTTGAGGGTGTTCACAATTTTATTTAAGGAGAGAACATCTATATAAGAAAAAAAATTTCCTTTGATTTTTCAAAAAGTCAGGGTGTGCAACTGCACATCCTCCCTTCAACGTAGCGCCGCCCCTGCATTCGGGGATGGAAGCATCTAAAGGAATAGGAAAATGTTAAGGATATTATAAAGTTTACTACATAGCCTTTACAAACTGAGGAAATAATAAATGTGTTTCGTGGATTTCAAAATATAATAAATGAAGCTCAAAATATTTTTTATTTATTTTTTTTTTTAGTGACACATCTAAAGGCTATATAGTAAATTTACAATAATCCTAGCACATCACGCAATGAAATAATTGTCACACAAAACACATGTGACTAATGATGTGGCAACCCTTAATAGCTAACACAGTAGTGAGGCGTGGCGGACTGGCGGGTATTGAGTTTTGAATGACGCTCAACTAAGAAACCGCCCCTAAAAGTGTGGAGGCATGAAGACAACATATCTCCATGAAGACAACGTATCAGGATATGTCCCATCGAGGCAAGCAAAACATATTTCTTGGAATAATCAATATCAATATATATATAAAAGCAGAAACCTTTAACTGAGGTTCTGCCATATGTCTTAAAAACTGATGTGGCTGCCACATCAGCAATTAAAACTCCAAATTAAAGCAAGTGTATCTATATTGTTTAAATTTATCAAGTGATATGTTGTTTAATAAAACAACTGTATAATAATCAATGATCAACAATTGCACCATTTCCATTTCACATGACTCTCTTTTCATTCGGTTGGTGCAGTTCCCACCATGGCCACGTCAAGTTCATCCGCTGTTCCAACTGCGGCAAATGCTACCCCAAGGTATTTCTTCAATTCCGTATTCTTTGCTGCATCAGATACACAACCCAGAACTTCCACAACACCATTGAAACCGATCTCACCAAAAACACCCCTCATTAGCCTATCCATGAAAATCACAACATCAACCCACACACGGGTTCACCAAAAATATCAACCCACGACACAACCCATACAAGGCATGCCTCACAATCACAACACACAAATCTTTTCCATTACAAACCCACAATCACAAGGCAGTGAAACATCCATCACCCACAGCCAAATACCCACCACCCACGGCATAACCCACGTTTTAAGCCCACAACCATCGCCAAACCGTGAGCCTCGTGGCTTCTACTCCACAAACCAAAGGCCTCCATGGTCTTGACTTCGCACAAAACCCGTGACCCATACATGGGTTCACCAAAATCTAGAGTGAGAGTGAGCCGTGAATATGAGAGAGAGAAAGAGAGCCGTGTGCCCAAGAGAGGAAAAAGCCGAGAGGTAGTGAGAGGCAAGGCTCGGCCTTGCCAAACCAAAAACCGCCATTAATGGTGGCGGTGATGAGCGGCGCCGGTGACAGCTTGGAGTGGCTATGGTAGCCTTTGGGGTTTCAGTGATAGAGAATAGAGAGGGAGCCGTGAGAAAGAAAGAAAACGGAGAGAGAAGGGAGGCGGCTGGAGAAAAAAAAAAAAAACAGAGGAAGAAAGAGAAAGGCTCGGCCTTGCCAAACCAAAAACCGCCTTTAATAGTGGCGGTGATGAGCGGTGCCGGTGAGAGCTTGGAGTGGCTATGGTAGCCTTTGGGGTTTCAGTGATAGAGAATAGAGAGGGAGCCGTGAGAAAGAAAGAAAACGGAGAGAGAAGGGAGGCGGCTGGAGAAAAACAAAAAACAGAGTAAGAAAGAGACGGGTCGGGTCAACCCGACCCGGTATTTTAAGTAAAACCCTACCCGGTTTTTTAGAGATTATTGGACCGGGTCAGCCCGGCCCGTGTCCATTTTAGCAGCCCAATCCCATTTAAGCAGCCCAATCCAAAAACCAAACCAATCTAAACCCAATTCCTTTAAACCAAACTCATTTAACCCAACGAAGCCCAATCCACAACCCGTTTAACCCAAGCCCAAACCCAAAATAAATAAAGCCTCACATTCATTTTCACACTCAATTCATGGCCTTTGGGTGTAATTTTTGGATGGATTCATGTTTTAAAATTATTTATTCATTCCTATTTTAGAACATGCACACCATGTGTTTGACAAAATGTATGACTCACTATTGCATTATTAGTTTACTGATTTGCTTTCTTTGTTTAATTGAGATTTTTTTTAAATTGCTCATGTAATTGTATTTGATTTCGTTTCAAAGTGGGTCTGACTCCAGATGTGGGGAATCTACTTTTTTAATTGCTCATGTAATTGCTCATCTTGAAATAATTGTATCAAAATACTTCTCATGTAGTTGATTATTGAGATTTTGTTGCAATAATCACTCTCATTAGAACTAACTTATGTGTAAATTAACTTCAATAATACACAACTACTTATGTGTATTAAGTTTTACACATAAGTTAGAACATACTTTAAGTTATATTAATTCATTGTGTTTGATCATCTCTTTACCTTTAGGCTTTAGCACTATGGGGGGTTTGCATTTGCAGTTTCTCACTTGCAAGGTAAACAGTGAAATTGTCTCTTTTAATTGCTGAAAATTTTCAGCATGGCTAGATAAGATAAGATACCAGGACTTGGATAGCATGTTCTGTCTGCTCGTGGATTAGATTTAGTAAGGGAAAACATATGGGTTTCTTCTGCCACCATTGCTTGCTGCCATCTCTCATCCTCTTGCCACATATGCATCTTAATAATTTCCTTCTATTGTTACCAGCTCCTCTAATTCTCCTATCTTAGAATTTTTGAGTATAACACCTAATACAGGTTCTTTAATTTTTTTTTTTTTCCATATAAATACAATTTGAAACCTTGACGTAACATTTGTTTTCCCTTCTATTTCAAAGAGGTAGTTAAATATTCAACTTTAATATTTTGGTTTGTTAACTTCTATATGTTTTCTTCTTGGTTTGTTAACTTTCATGTGTTTCATTAAATAATCTATGTTGTATTAAATATTAATTTCTTTTTTCTTTTTTAAACGTGTGTTTTATATATATTTTTTTAAAATATGTTAAACTTAAAGCACTATTTTCAGGTTTTGTTTGGCTCTTCTGTTTGCAAGCTTTTTTAAGAAGGAAATAAAAATTATTTTCCTAACTCTCTTTTAATAGCGGTTTTGTTTTATAATGTGAACAGGAAGGATGCAATGATGCATAAACCAATATTGGATGATCGTAAAAAAAAATTCAGGGGATTGACCATTCATAAAAATGGTGCAATTAGTAGTAGCAAGGTATGTGTTAAAAGTACCCATATGTCTTTTTTGAATGAATGCCTTGAAACTAGAAGACATTAAAACTTTCATTTAATTAAAAAAACCTTAGTAGAATGTGTTTGTGGTGTTACACTTATTTGAACATGGCTTAGATTGATGACACCGATCTCTGGGAGATGTGGAAGACCAGCCAGTCAATATCAAACTTAGGATCTATTCATAACAAGGTACATGTCTTAATGTTATGTTCGATCATCATAATTTTTCGATTATAATATTATTCGAATTGGAATAACAATTGTCATCTATATGGATTAGGTAGTGAAATTACGAATATATTCCCTCGGTTGGGGATGTACTGTTCAAACTGACAAGATACACCTATGGAGATTAGTGAAGCGAGTCTTGATCTCACAATTATATGAAAGGTGTGTCACTTCATCATTTTGAATTGGGTATTAGCTAATACGTTAATCCAAACATTTACAAACTATTTTGTTCTTCTTCAATTGACAGTTCAAACGTCTATGAGAATAAAGACAGGAAAAAAAAAAGATTAAACGATATGGTGATAACACAGGTATAGAATTATTACTAATCTATTTCTACATGTACTTTCATGAGACAATTATTTTAAAATTTGGATGCTAAATGGCAGTTTTTAAAGTCCCAAGCTGACATAGACCATTTAATGTACAAAGAGTTATGCAAAATCGTCACAAGGTATGTACTTATAAATTCTACATCAATCATATTTTTCATCTGTATGTTACCAATGGAAAAATATATGTTTTTGAAGTTCCAATTAATAATACAAAACTAATATATTTTAAATTTTGAATTCAGGTTAATGGCAAATGCAGCTGGAAAACAATTAATGCCTGACTAAAGATATTGATACTTCAACTTCTTCCTACTAACCTATATTTGTATTTTCATATAAACTTTTTCTATATGTTTAATGTAGTTAATCATTATACATTTGACTTGATGTAATTTTTTTCAGATATATTTCAATGGTTTAAATAATAGTAATTTATATACACAATATAGTACATTAAATTTCATTATAAATTTAGCTACTATACCTACAAATTAACATATATTACTGTTTTTGTTATTCATATTAAATAAGTGTATCCCGCGCATTGCGCGGGTAACACGCTAGTTAATAATAATCGCCGAGCCTCAAGTTTAAATAACGCTCGTATTTAAAAGATATACACAAAAATACTTTTCTTGTTTACTTTTGTAGAATAGGGATTTGGTACTTTAATGCAAGTTTTGTTTTTCTTCATTGTAGTCCATTTTTATTAATTTTAGTCACGAAATCCTTTAATTCCTATGTAACTTAGCAGAACGAGGTAGCTTAGCTGTTAGTAACGCAGCATAAACACTCTTATAATAACTTAGAATTATTTAGCAATACTTGCACTATTGCCCTCAAAATCACGAAATACAATCGTGATTTAACAAAATTCTCTTAGAGGCAATTATGTATCCGCAACCCTTAGACAAGAACATTTATATATATATATATATATATATATATATATATAGTAGATAGATTGTGTCAAAGGAGGAATGGATGGTTGGATTTCAAGCGTTTTAAAGATATGACAAAGCTATACTTGCGAAGATTGCTTGGATGATCCTCTCTAGACCAGAAAAGTTATGTGTAATTCTTGAAGCAAAGTATGGTAGCTCGAAGGGTGGATATTCGTTGAATGGAAAGAAGGGCAAGTCTGCCTCGTGGGTGTGGAGGGATGGGAGGCTTGTAGGGAATTGATAGATGCTTTGTTATAGGAGGAGAGGCTATTATAAAATCTCAATATCTATGTTATCTAGAGAAGATCAGTTGAGGTGTGTGGGAGCAGAAAAAGGGAGTTTGCACTTAAAAATGTTTATTGGCTTGATCAAATACATAGATTCAACAATGATAATCAACCCTTTTATGGACTTGTCTATGGAAAAGTAGGATTCATGAGAGATGGAAAATGTAATTGTGGAGAGTGGCCGTGGAAGTTATCCCTAGCTATTAATTAGAAACGAAATTTCTCGTGGACGTGAATTATGGAAGCAGGTATATATGGCCCTTATAAGAAACCCATATTTTCCTGCATGATGCGAGCAGATTAGCTTGTTTCAGTTAAATTTTTGGAACAAATAATAGTTTATCATAGCGTCCTGAGTTTAAATCTAATGATTATATTCATGAGAACTTAAGTTTTTATGAGACAAATAATAATTTATCAAGAAAAGGATAAGTTTAAAGATTTTCTTACTCATTTAAAATCCCACGTTTCCAAGAAAAGAAAGTAGATATGTCTGATGTTTCTAAAGTGGTGTGGTGTGGCTTTTGTGAATGTGGTTGTAATAAAACTGTGTTGACGACCGTTCCGATTTGCCTATAAGAATCTATATGCGTATTAAATACATAACTAAACACCTACATAAAAGGCTACAAAAAGGTTTAAGGGTGAGGTGCTACAAAATTAAATTAATTATGAAATCTTGAATCAAAATTACACAATTTAACCAATCCCGCCTAGTGTGTACGGTGAAATTAAAGTTGCGTACGTTACGATTATGCCCACTGAGAGGGTCAATCAAAGTGGTCAGTCAATTGATGAACAGATTTCGAACCACCACAACAACATTTGATTAGTCTTAACAAAACCTAAATCCTGTACTTAAAACCATTTAAAAGCCAATTATATTTCTTGCACGCATGCATATGTCTGCGTATATGTGAGAGAGAGAGAGAGTGTGTTACATCCATTTGGGCATGTCTTTTAAGTCTTTATGCAATAGGACAGTTGAACAGAAGTAGGTGAAGTATAGTTGGCTATATCATGCTCTTAAGCCAAGGTTTCCTCGAGAAGTTATATACTTATATATCTCTGAGACTTTATAATCCTCAAACATTCTTAGATTTTATTCCTAGTTGAGCTGACCTCATGGATGAAATCCCATCACCACTGACTCTACACAACATTCAGGCCCTCACATACTCACTTCCATCAACCTCATTAATGTTGCACCCTCTACCCCAACTGCATCAACCTAGACAAGAAACTGATCAAATAGCTTCAGACATTGACTGGGTTAGCCTCCTCTCTGCAGCTCCATTCATATTTGGAAACCAAAAGCCCTCATCATCAACAAGCGAGTCCCTAACAGCTGAGAATGGAGGAGGGCAAAATGGGATTAAAAATAAAGGAAAAGTTAGCAGGACCAAGAAAGTTATTCCATCAAGGATTGCTTTCCATACTAGGAGCATTGATGATATTCTAGACGATGGATACAGGTGGAGGAAGTATGGGCAGAAGGCTGTGAAGAACAACAGCCATCCCAGGTACTAATTAATTTCCTGCCTATATAGTCCTCTCTTTTATTGTCCATTTATTTCTTTCATATTCTGATATTCAGTTCTCTCCTATGCCATGTTTGTAAGTTAAATTAGACATCTTAATAAACTTTTTGAGTTACCCTAAAATATTACCCCTAAGACACTTTTATAATGCGGTTTTGTATGGTTCTTCTCTACATTATGTTACATTAGAAAAGGAAGAGGATAGTGTTATTTGTAGTTTTGCACATCTCTCATTTGTATTGTTGATATCATATCTCATTATTATATCGGTTAACTTTACAAATGCTAGAAAAGATGAGACATGACTCTGATATCATATTAGAAAAGATGAGACATTACTCTAATACTATATTAGAAAAGATAAAACATAACAACAAAAATGTTCTTGATGGTTACATATTTATCATTAAGCTTGATAATGATTCGAACTTGATATCTTTAACAACAAAAATGTATACAAGAACTGTGCAAATAACATCTTCAAGTTGTCCATACAGGTGCACAAATTAATAACACTTCTTCTATACATAAACAATGTATAAATAATAACACCATCCAAAAAGAATCATAAAAAAGTTATTTTTCGAATAAAAAGTAATTTATGAAAAAAATTACTATGGGTTGAAGGTTTAGGAGTTTTTTTAGGTAAAAAAAGGCATGCATTAAAATCAAATTTTTATTGGCAAGCGTATAAAAATAAAAGAATTTAAAACAAAAAGTTTCTCCTCAAGGCATAAGAAAATCTTGTTCTTTAATATGAGAACCTTAAAGACGAGTTTGAGAGTTGTTAGGGCAACAAATTTCCCATTAGTTAAACTCATGACTACTTATCGATTTTTGGTTTTTGTTTTATTTTTTATAATTCAATAATTAGGGGAAAAAGAATTTGAACTCTAGATGTCTCTGTTAGATATATTAGGAAGTGTCAGTTGAGTTACAAGCTCTTAGTGACAACATATGGTTACCAAATCATAACTTTATTTAAGAGTACATAAATTTTAGACATATTACCTTTAAAAAGCCACTCAAAAGTCTGATTGAGGCGGAACTTTACATGCTTCGTTGCTTATATGTTTGGGATCAAAGTTGGATGTAGGATAGGATGCCCTTGAAAATAATTCAAACCTCCTCTGGCCTCTGCCATAAAATTTCATGACCAAATAAGCACATTTATATAATTGAAGTTGCATTTGTCTGGTTGTTCACTTCTCCTCAACAATGTTCTTATTGTATTAAATTCAAATTAACATAGGAGCTACTACCGGTGCACGCATCATACATGCATAGTGAAGAAACAGATCCAACGACTCTCAAAAGACTCAAGCATCATCGTGACAACGTATGAGGGCATCCACAACCATCCTAGTGAAAAATTAATGGAGAGCTTAAGCCCACTGCTGAGACAATTGCAATTCCTCTCTAGAATCTAGACCCAGTCGCTTTATGCTTTGGTCAACATCAGAAGTGTACAGTGCATTTCCATCACTGGTTTATGACATTGTATAGAAGGCAGAGGGATAAATTGAAAGGGTGATACTTATGTACCTAAATACAAAAACAAAAATATCTGAAAAATATCGTGCAAGATCCAAGGGGCTACAGTTGTCGCTCTGATCTGCAAGGCAGCAATGGCCTCAAAATTGAAGCCATGTCGTGACCCTCAATGTAATTACGAACCCACATTTCCACAGGGCAGACCATTTATGGGCCACATATTTCTTTTATTTCTAGCATTTTTCTTTTGGTTCTTTTTCAGTTATATCATGCTATGCGGAGGATTTTTTTTTTTTTTTTTTTCTTGGGTAAGTAAAACCAAAGTTCCAAGCTCAGACACCACTTGACCTTCGCCCACAACCTATAGGCCAAAAACAACATTAACAACAAAACTGCTAGATATATGTATCATAGATTCATACCCCATTCATCACAAATTTTCCAAAGTAGAGGGAATCCCCAGTTTTAAACTAACAAATTTCGGCCTTACATGCACTTATATTATTAGACCTGTCAGGACTCAGGATAAAAATTACAACATACTCTGTTATATATCTTCCTCTTCAAGTGGTAGATAGTTGCAGACCTTGATAGAAGTAGCCAAAGATTTACCTCTGAAAGTTAGAAACCACCCAGTATAGAATCTTATTCCAACCTGCAACTGATATTACAGTTATACACATTTTTAGTGGCCCAATTCCGAATTCCACTAGAGAAAAGCACATTGAAAGAACAAAGGTCCAAGGTTTCCAAAAAGCATCCACGAAAGGCACAAACCCATGAGGGATGGTTCCTTTACTAATAAGCCTGGTCTAGTATACTCAATCTATTTAGCACTAGCAACCAGCAAATAAAAGAATGTTTAAGAATGGCCTTAGGTAAAGGATTCCAAAATTTTGCCAAGCTGACTAGAAGTAATCCCCTACTGTTGCTTAGGGACCTAAAGCAAATCATAAACCTGTTTCGCACAATACTCGTTACCACCCTTGGAACCACTTGCAAACACTTCAAAATCATTAAAAGGTATTGGCAGAAGCAGAATAAAACTGGAAAAGGCTACAACAAGAAATACCCAGTATAGCAGTAAACATAATTGTGCATCCTAATTAATTCATCCATCAACTGTTAACAATCATGTGCAAATCACCCTTCCCCCATCTTTTCCAGCCAAAGAAAAACAAATAAATGAATAAATACATCATAACCTACACAACTATCTACTTTGAGCAAACACTACATGTGTTTGATTATTCATGCCGCAAGAGTGCATGTACACCCTTCTTCTCTAAGCCTCAGTCTAGGAAAACAGAATTGCACACCAAAAGCTATATGTCAATGATAAAACTAAAGAGCATGATGTCTCATGCATGTAAAATTTGAAAGGATTTTCTCTACCTAAAAAAAAAAAAACATTTTTTCTTGATAAGAGAACTGCAACTGAAAATGCAAAATGATTGGGATTCTCAACTTATATGAGGAAAATCTTCCAAAGGCTTGGCCATGAGAATCCCCACGACAGGATGCTTATAACTGGAAAGTGCCCAACTCATGGCCATGCCTTGTAAGATGTACTTTCCGTTCACCCACCCATTCTAGCCGATAAGACAGATCAAGATTATGAATTAACAGTTTCAAACTGTCTGCATGACTCAAATCGCTAGCATTCTCCTGCAAAAAGAAAGAAAAAAAGGGTTATCTTCATCAAGGAACACTTGCAGTGATACTTAGCAGGTCAACAGAACCAGAAAGATGCATCTAGATAAACGTTGCAAATAGAGCCTACATAAATGTGGGATTAGTATGAGATTCATGTTGACACATTTAGACACAAAATATAAACCACACATCACCATGTTACTTTCCTTAATCTTAGAACAGTTTCAATTTTGAACCAAATCAGTACTTTCCAATGTATTGAATAGCCTTCACTGCCAAAGACTAAACCATCATATCTTGCCCTTAGAGCTACATTGCTTCTCACAAATACATACATTTCTAACTAGATCAGTACTCACACTAGCATCATTCTCAATATACAATTTTCTCACTTTCCTAATCTGTATAGATCATATTATTGGCAGTAGTCATAATCCAACAGACTAAAGTGAAAAATATATAACAATAGATAGTAGTATACTTCAAAATTCATGGCTATAAATACCACATAACACAAAGGAGAAATACCTGTGAGTTGACCTGTCTGTCATTTCCCATTATGCTTGCCATTATGCTTGACCTAGAAGAATTAGGTGAGAATCCCTCCCATGGCGGAACAAAGATCAATTTGGTGCATTGCACAGGAACAAAATTTCGGCTCAATTTTTCCCACCATACCGATCCCAATGACCACCATCTGATCATCAACCCATGCTCAGAAAAAGCAATCAACCCCTGCAATTAATAGGAATACATTTATACAATAGTAGAACAACATACTTCAACATAATGAAGTTTCACCCCTCATTGATCAATATTAACAGACAAATTAAAAGACTTCAATCAGTTCAAAAAATCAGTTGAAAAGGCAACAGGAAAGATAGGACTAGAATCCAGTAACAATAAATTTTAGAACATAGTAAAGCCTTATTTTGAAATGTGAATGAGATCAATGCAGCTGGTTCACATATCATGGTTGAAACTGAATCAAATAATGAATTGACAAAAAGATTAAAAACAAACAGAATATAACAAGCTTGAACAGCTCAATATTACAAGTAAAATTAAAATGGAACGGCATATCCTGCTGGTGCATATAGCAAGAAAGAGAGAGAGAGAGAGGTACAAAGTATTTCAGCAAGTAACACTCTTAAAAGTTAGCAACTAATAAAATAGAGACAACTTTGGGAAGGATTCAATAATGAGCTCACAGTTACATCTAGCTTGTACAGGTTCAACCAACTACAATTGAAATTTTACTAAGAAGTGATAATTGTATACAAAAATGAGATTTACAGAGAAAGGGGAGAGAAGAATCTGGTTAGCACAGGAACAAGTGTTTAACTCTGCTATATGCAAGGTTGCATGCAGTGGAGAGACATGCAGTTAGCACTAAATGTTTGCTAAAAGGTGCCAGCTACCCTCCTGGTAAAGTGTGTAGGGGGTGGTCCAAAGTTCTACGACAAAATCTAGCCTTATGCACCACCATAGTGAAGCCCAGTCTCAGGGAGCCCCCCCGCCCCCCACAACCCTCTTCTCCCAAAAGACAAGAAAGGAAAAAGGAACCAGGGTTAGAAAGAGAAAGAGAGAAATAATCGACTTCAAATTATTTGTAATAGTACAGTCCTGATTATCAGACTGGAACTCTTCATGACCATTTATCAAGTTGCACTTATGTAATTATTAATCAAAATGACACAATATCAGGTTATCAAAATCACCCAGTAACTTGGCACTAGGCCCCAAGTTAAGTAATAAGAAACAATAAACTACCATGGAGGTGTTTGAGTAAAACTGAGATTTGGGAAGGTTCAAGCTAGAATAATGGTTAATTGATTAAATTCACCATCTTCCATAAGCTAAGAAGCATGGACACAACATGGAAATTATTTTAAAATAGGACACGACACAGCAAGGCACGTTAATTAAGTAATATATATTTTTAGGTATATTTTATATATATTTAAGCATATTTTATGTTTTTAGGTTCTAGAAATAAGTAACAACCATTAAAATCTTTGAAGACACATCTAAAATTAAAAAATAGCTTGCACTGGGACACATCTGACTCCACCAGGGATCAACAGTCAGATCTAAGGTGCCGATCCAATTTTTTCCTCTTCTGTTTCAAGACTGGTGTCTAGACTGTCACCACCGTGTCTTGACTGTGGTAGAATAAAATATTAATTCTCATCGGACACTCCATAGACACATTCAATCATGTCCTAGGCGTGTCTATGTTGGGAATTTTGTCGTGTCTCTTAGTCTATAAGCTTAAGCTCTTAGGACAATTAGTAATTTATTACGGTATCAAAACAGGTAGTCTAAAGTTCGAAATTTGTGTCTAATCTACCTTCCATTTAATAAGTTAAAAATTCCATGCATTGGCCCCGCTTATTGAGGGGGGTCTAGGCCCACAGAAGTAGTGTTAGATCTACCTCTCATTCAAGAAATTAAAAATTTTCATGTGTTGGGAGTGTTAGAATGATGGTTAAGTGATTAAATTAACATTTGCTGCAAAAACTTAACCATTATTCTAATACTCTCATTCACGTGTGGGCCCATACTACTCAATAAGCATCACTCAACATGAGGAACTTTTAACTTTTTAAAATAGGAAGTAGAGTGGAGATAGGGTTCAAACTCAAACTTGCTCTGATACCAAGATGAATTATCACTTGTTCCAAAAGCTTAAACTAATTGAAAATAGTGAATTTAATCACTTAACCATTATTCTAAATTTCTAATAGTTCAAAATCGCACAACCTGACTAAACCAGCCAACCCGCATATATTTATAAAAACTAAAAAAATGAAAAACAATATAACATTTTTCAAACTATAACATTTTGAACTCTAAACAAGAAATCAAAATATTAAAATTTTCATTTTTCTAGGAAAAAGAAAACTGGGTTGGTACCAGTCAGTCAAATCCAGGATCAAAACTGACCTTCTAAATTAGGTTGCAATTGGATACCAGGTTTGTGTCAGACATTGCTACTATTAATAAATCATATTTTAATTATCTGCCAAGTGAATGCATACAGAAATAAAGATGCTACAGAGAAAAACAAGGTTGTTCATGGCATTAGGAACAAGCATGAAAAATAAATTGTGTTTGTAGAGTTATCAACAAATAAAAACTACCTCTCCATCTGGCGAAAAGCTCAAAGCTGAAATCGCAGTAGTTGCCACCATTTTTGATGCTGTTGCAAGCAAACTTGGAAGTCCAGGAGGTCCAATTGCATCCAAAACTTTGATCTTCATCACACTACATTGGAAGTCAAAGACATGATACATTGAAACAATTGTTATCTCTCCCATTCTCTACAAAAAGAAATACTAGAAGCAAGATGACTGAAACAGTTCAAGTCAAATATATAAAGTATGTATGAAATATAAAACTAGACACCAAGGGTGTCAGACAAAAAAAAAAAAAAAAAACTCTTGCTTGTACTGAGAAATATAAAGTTCAAGTAATTTAAAGTAAATTTGTACCAGATAGATGAAGAATTACGTCTTTTTGAATCAAGTAGGACCCCAACAGACAATTTATCATATCAACAAATAATTAATTTGATAACATAGGCACCAGCTTGGAAGCTAATTGATAATTGACCACCTAAACAGAGTACTATATGCTTAGGTTTTTCCTATTCTAGAGTTAAACATAATTAATAAGACTTCAACTATTTTTCACTTAATTATATTTTTCTGAAACCAATCAAGCAAAACTCTACTTTCAGCTAGAATCTAACCTAAAATGATCATAGCATCAGCCTCCTAACTCCCTCTACCTTATTCCCTATATACCATCATTGCTTCTTCTCTAGGAAAAGAAGTTCACAACCTGTGGGCCTTCTACCTCCACACGGCATTCACCATGCTTGAAAAAAAAAAAAAAAAAGAACGTAAATGATTGTCCAACCATGCTTGTGTCTTTCTTTCTTCCCTTTTATTTATTTATTTTTGTTTTGGGTGGGGGGGGATGCAAGGGACCTTAAATGAACATGCTAGAAAGTCTGAGACATTTAATTATCCAACACTGTTAGTCCCATGTGTGCATTCATTTAAATTTGAAAAAGTTATATTTGATCTTCAAATACCTTTGCACATCATATACAATAATGCTAGCATTGTTCATCTCTCCAATCACATCCCCAATAGCCAATTTGGTCCATGTGTCATTCAAGGCTACCATAGGGAATACACGTACAACTTCCTTTAAGGCTGTCATTGAACTTTGAAAGCATGTTTTACGCATGACGGAATTGCTAGGGTCCATAGTTTGTAAAATGAAATTAACCACCTGCAAATCTGTCCAAATGTCATATATAATTTCATATTGAAACTCAACAAGAAGAAAAATAAAAGATTTTTCATTGTGAATAACTGCAATAGACAGTTAAACAAACGAGATCAGCAAGATTGTTAACTTTTGGTGGACTACAACAAATCTTGATAGCCAAACAAGTTAGTCAAGTAGTCAGAAATCAAGCAATACAAATAATCAAAAAGGAAAGTGACAGAAGCATGAGTCCACAGATAAAATATTGAAGTAAAAACCAAGTGTGTGAAGTAACAAGCAGTTATGAGTTTTGATACAAGTTTCATTAAAGATTAGAAACAAAAACAAAACAAAAAAGGATGATAACCAAACTTTTTTTTATTGGTAAGTCACACACGCACCCGATGGGTCTTGAACCCACGACCTCACCCCCCACCTAACACTTATAAAGGAAGGAGATGCTAGATGAGCCAGAGCCCATTGGTGATAACTGAACTTATTCATTCAACATTTAAAATTGAGTACATATGTATGTGCACATACAAACACAACATATCACGACATCTTAATGTACTTATCTTAACATGGACAGAATAAGAGACACATCTACAAACAAGGAGTCCGAGATATGTAGAGCAAAATATAAAATGGCTCATATAGACTTTAGAGGCTCCAAATCCATCAGTATTCATACATGACATGCTAAATCTAACAGAAAAATCAAAACCACATACCAAGTACATAAATGGCATCACCCATGTCTCCTTTATGCTGTACATAATGCTGAATTTTTGGTAGCTTTCATCATGTCATGAATTTAACATTTCATCTTTTTAATCTCCCCAACCCCCCCCCCCAAATAAAGAAAAATAAAAATAAAAGAGAACTTGGACCATGTGCTGCCCAATTGGAATTGGCCATACAAACCTTGTCAAGGTGCTGAGCTAAACTTCTTGGAGAACCACGCACAACCCTGATGAGAGTCGTAAGGGATACCAGATGAACAGGTGAATCAGATGCTGTAGACCAGATTTGACTCTCTATAACAGTTAAAAACCCTGGTATATCAGCCATTGCTAAACTTGGAAGAAGAATCCCAACCAAAGTCTCCCGAATGGCAACTGGTATAACTGAATTTTGTGCAGCTGAGTTGGCTGACGGACCACTAACACACTCTATTTGGAAGAATATATCTCCAACCAAACGAGGTATTTCAGAACCCAGGCATGCTTTCCATGTACTTTCCATGCCTTCTGCAAGGAGCTCAGCTGCAGTAGAACTATATTTCCCATTCATTGCCATAACCAATTTCACTAATGGATGAACAACCAGCATGGCAAGATTTGGCTTCACAAGGATGGGATACCAAATAGCCAATGCTGCTGCAACAATTATATGAGAAGTCATTGCATCTTGGCTCGTTCCTCCAACACATGAAATCCAGTCTTGCATTTCAAATGATTCTAGCCAAGCAAGAATCTTAGATTCCTCAACCTGAGATATCCCTTGTATTTCTAGCAGCTGGTCAGAATGCAATCTGTTAGCAGATGTTCCTTCTATGTTTAAATTTTCATGTCCATTTTCTCCAGTTCTAATTAGAGAGCTCATATTTGCTTGGTCCGTTGCTTTTTGACTCCGTAAAGGAAGTGGAATTGCCCGTGAAGCAGCACAGTGGAATAAAGAACGAGCAGCCATACGTACATGTTCACTTTCATCTTGCCAGAAACTCACCAAAAGCTGTAAAACAGCGAAAAAAGAAATAAATAACATAAAAATTAACCCAAAAAATGACTAATTGTTATATTCAGCCATGCCACTAGCAGTACAAATTGAAGTCCCTTACAGAATACTAGAACAATGAAACCCACAAGAATTCTTTTATTTTGAAAATTCGATAGTTGGGGGAGGGGGGATTTGAAACCTGGAATTTTTTGTTGGAAACACCAAGAGGTGCCAATTGAGCTACAAGTTCATTTATTATTAATATTATTATTGGTAAGTTACAACACACACCCAATTGGTCTTGAACCCCCAACCTCACCCTCCATCCCATTATTTTGGGAGGAGGACGTGCGAGTTGTACTATACAAATAATGGGATGGAGGACGTGCGAGTTGTACTATACAGTGAGTACTAACAAGCAGTACATACATAAAAACCAGGTGAGAAGCTATCTATATACACAGAAAAGAATCCTATACTGGATGAATCCTGTGCTGGAAAGAAAATTAAGTTAGTTGTTGAAAAATAGTAACTTTTCAGGTAAAACTTCCAATGAAGATTAGGAATATTTCGAATTACATTTATGCTAGTGCTGTAGGAAGTCAAATCTGGTCTACATCAGGAAGGGAGATCCTGGTCAGTTAATAAAATTTAGACAGACCTTGTTCATAGATAGGAGTTCATTCAGATCTGACATCAGCTTAAGTGAGTTGTTCAAATAATGTGACAAAATATTAAGAAAGAAGAGCACCATAAAGCAAAAATAGTTTTGTTACTTTCTTCGTGCCCGTTTGGTAAAGCGGTTTCAAACAGCACTTTTTCAAAGTACAACTTTTTTAAACTTCACTTTTCTCTAGGTACAGATTTTTCAAGAAGCTGAAAAATAAGTTGTACCAAACGGGCACTTCAACTAATAAAAAACAAGCCTACTTCATGTAGAATATAACAACTTCAAGGAAATACGTCTTATATATACAAAGTCCATTTCACACAATACTTTCAATATTAGGTTCAGATCAGAAACATAAAATAACAAAATAATTAGCACAAGACCTGTAGTAAAGGTGGCTTCAAATCTGGATATTTTTCTGCAAAATTCCTTGTATAGAATGCTGCTAAAGCACTGCAAACAATACCCATTAGGTTGAAAAATCAGCAAAAAAGTATAACTAATCTACATGACTTTTAAGGTGTAACAAGGATTATACAGGAGAAAGAAAAAATCACTTTAGAGGAAATGCTCATTTGGCATGCAAGATTGAAATTTAGGGATAACCTTGCCACACTATTCACATAGTAACAGAAATAAAGGAATCAAAATTGAGCAGCAGAATTACATTTATGCTAGTGCTGTAGGAAGCCAAATATGAAAGAGATTGAAGGACAACCTTAATATCAGGCTGGCTTTAAAGTAAAAGGTCACCTAGGCCTAAGGTCAACTGAATGAAATATTCCTAATCTTCATTTGAAGTTTTATTAAGGAAAGAAAAATAAAAAACAAAAAAACCAGAAATGATATTTCTGACCATGTGGAGACAACAAATGCCTAGTCGACAAGACAAAAAATTAATTTAAAGAAGATAATCAAATCCAGATGACCAATCACAACCTTACAATTCTTTTAATCACAAGAAATTGTCAACACGCCTCTCCCGATATCAGCCAAAAATTAAACAAGTTACTTTTTTCTTTATTATTTTTAGCTATTCCGAAATTTATGATAATCTAACCTTCCTACACAAACTACCAGCAATATTGCAGCTTTTAGTTTTCAGCTGAACACGTACTAGATTGATGCTCACATAAAAAATAAATAACTCAACAGGGTAGAATCCTAGAATGTGAAGAATATTAAATCTAATAGAAATAATACAATACAGTGTGTGGAACCTTTGTATTACCTACTGGCAGCGGAACCAGAGTGAGACAAGCTAATCATGCGTTGGGCAAGGGACACTATTGTCAGTGACCTCATCGCACAAAATTCGGATGAGGATTTCCAAAGCTGAAATATTGTTTTCAATGTCTCAGGAAAAAGTGGAAGGAGTCAAACAAGAAAACATGTCCCAACATTTAAAACAGTTCATCCAAAATACCTCGAGAATAGCACTCAAACCAGGAAATGTCAACGTCAAAGACCCTTTGTCCCCTAGCAAACCGAAAGCTACAATAAGATTCTCCGGCCTCTTTAGCTTCATGTCAGTTATAAGTAAATTATCAAGTGCACTGTCTACATTCCACAAGTGTAAAAATGACAAGCTAAATCGAAGTAAACATTCTTCAAGTGATCTAATCCAGTCAAGCTCTGCTATAGAATCAGCTGTGCTCCCATGCATATCAGAACCATCATCTATATTCATGTGACGTGGGCTTGGTCTTTCAGTAACCTGTTCCTTTACATTGGTACTGTCTACCTTAACATTGCCTTTGGCAGTGGATTCATGCTTTTGACAGGGAAACATCAACAATCCAAGGTCAAAACTCAGAGTAGCAATTCCAGGGAATGGACAATAGCATTTGATGGAAGGCTTGACGCTTTGAAGGATTGATGGAGTGGGTGGAACTGGTTTTGCAGAAATTCCTTTACTAGCATGTGCTTGGGAAGTATTGGGCTCTATTATATTTGTAATTCTCGGCACCACATTTGATGAAGTGACCAACTTCTCAATATTATTTAAATTAGAACGAGAAAAGTCACCATCCTCTATTATTGGAAGATTTAATAGGGAAACTGAGGTATTTCCATTCAATACAGTGCCATATACAGAATTCAAGCTGATGCCTTTACAAAAGTGATCAAACATTGAATGAGAAGCAGTCCCACGAAGAACCCGCTCCCGAGCACCTGATTTTACATCCCAAATATATAAAACATCATTGGCATCAGATGTTCCTGAATGGTTTTGGCAGAGGCATGCAATATAACCTCTAACACCATCCCATACAACTTTAGCAGGACAGCCGGG